>OZ035993.1:10527831-11131013 GCA_964035005.1 Erebia palarica | reverse complement strand
GTGATTATACGAAAACGTCTCGCCATGGTAATTATGAAATTTTATAATTCCAAACATAATCGATGCAGCCACTTTATCAAGCTGAGAATATCGCCTTTCATGTGAATGCCAGCGTCCTGGAGGCCATTGCTATTGGACGTTCCTGTCCATCTCCCATCTTATGAGACAACACAGCGCCTACTCCGTACTCCGAACTGTCACACGTGCGTATCAAGTGTTTGTTTACGTCGTAATGCACTAATGTCACATCAAATGTAAGTAGACGCTTTGCTGTTTCAAATGCTTTCTGTTCTAGATCAGTCCATTTCCAAGTCTGTTATGTGTCCAATAATCGTTGCAAAGGCTCTAGTATAGTCGCTTTGTGTGGTACGAATCGCTCGAAAAAATGATAAAGCCCAAGAAACGCTTGCAATTCTTTTCTGTTTTTAGGCGCAGCAGTTTTTACTATCGATTCCACATTACTCGGTGCTGGATGCCTTGCCTGATTGCCTTCTGAATCAATAACAAATCCAAGAAACGCTACCCTCTCTTTCGCAAACTTGCATTTATTTTTGTTCAACCTCAGTCCAGCCCTTTCGATTGTAGTAAGTACCACTTCTAGTCTGTCCTGCATTTCTAGCATTGATCGACAAACGATGATAATATCGTCAATCTGCAACTTCTCGTATACCTGTTATAAAGAGGTCATCAGTCGCTGAAATATGCCAGGGCATGCTTTTACGCCATATGCCAGCCTGTGACCTGTGTATAGGCCCTTACACGTATTTAAAGTGAGTAGTTTTGCAGTATTGTCGTCCACAAAGACCTGTGTATATCCTGTAGTCTAGTCGTAAAATAGTTTATATTTCCGTAAAAGTCACTTCAGTCGCTTTTCGCGGCGTAATTAACGCAAGTAAAGTATCGTACACCCGCGAACCACACACTGTGAAAAAGTTTGCGCGTTTAACATTATCGATGACGACGCCATTCGCCTCGAAACAGAACATAAGTCGATCTATGTAACTGTCCCATTTAGCCGAGTCCGGGTTGTATTCTTCAAATCTTATTGCTTTTTTATCCATTTTGTTAAATTTTCACCAATCGTCGCCACTAATATTTTTGGAAACTTATAGGAAACACAAGAGTTCAGTATAACATAAGTATTAGCTAGGTAGCTTGACGTGAACTGACAACTGGCATACAATATCGCGGCCTACCCACTTAATGAATGAATGAAAAATTCTTTATTGTACACCAAGTACCAACACATACATAAAAACAACTAACAATAAAACTATGCTATGGTACAAGTGGCGGCCTTATCGCTTTATAGCGATCTCTACCAGGCAACCATGCAAAAAAACGGATTAAACCCAGTGAGAAAGCTTCAAGGGTGTACGTTATTTAAAAGGAAAACCTAATAATTAGTTCTAAACTAATAATCTTATCCTAGTCAATATAAAATATCATAAACTAAGAATACAAATTTACCTACACACATACTTATATACACATAAAATAATTAAAATAATTATATCAATACCTGTTTATATAGATAGTAATACATATACTTATATATATATATATATATATATATATATATATATATATATATATATATATATATATTATATGAAAAGATTAAAAATAAAAGCCAACAAGACGCAAGAGGAATGAAGAATAATTTATTAGAATATGATGATTTTAAGGAATTCAAGGAGGAAGAAAATGCGCTTTGATGAGATCTTTAAATTCTGCAAGAGATTGCGCACGTCAAATATGAAGCGGTAAGGAGTTCCATAGCCTAACCGCTTCAACGGAAAAGGATTTAGAATAAAAAGAAGTGCTATGGGAAGGAATTCTTAGGATAAGGTTGTCAACAGAGCGAAGAGAGCGACCGTGAGTGTCACTAAGGAACTCAAATCGCTCTTTGAGGTAAGGGGGAGTAGTAGGATTGAATAGAATGCAGAATAGAAGAGAAAGAATGTGAGTATCCCTGCGGAGGCGGATCGGAAGCCACTTGAGTTTTTCGCGAAATTCAGAAATATGGTCATATTTTCTAAGTCCAAATATGAACCGTATGCAAAGATTTTGAACGCGCTCAAGCTTATTTAGCAACTCTTCATTAAGATTGGGGTAGCAAGAATCAGCATAATCGAGAATCGGTAAGAGGAGAGACTGTGCAAGCGTAATTTTAGTTGGTGTGGGTAAGAAATTAGTCAATCGACGGAGAGAACCAACAGACGCAAACACCTTTCTGCTCACCTCACTTACTTGTGGAGCCCAAGATAAGAATTTGTCAAATGTGACACCAAGATTTCTAACCGTGTCACTGTATGGTACACACGTTCCGTCAAATATGATGCTTGGCAAAGCAGGAAAATCTATATGCGTGACCAACTATTGACTGCCTATAATGATAGACTGAGTTTTTGCTGGGTTCACTTTGAGTACATAAGACTTACTCCATTGCACAATTGCATCTAAGTCGCTATTTAACTCACATATTGCATTTGGTAAATCCACTAATTTAGCCTGAACATACAATTGGAGATCGTCAGCATACAGGTGGTAGTGAGAAGACAACTGGTGAGTAATAGAACTAATGAAAATTGAAAACAGGAGAGGAGACAACACGCCACCTTGTGGAACACCGGCGCTGATCGAGCACCAGTTAGATCATAACGAATCATCACTTAAGTTCACTTTGTTGATAAACAAAGTAACCAACTACCTACCCTTACTAAAATACATACCTAAAATATTTCATCACAGCGATACTGTATACATAACAGGGTGTCCAATTGTTTGTCAGGCTCTACCTGTTTAGCGTCATAATATGTTAGCCAGTTATTTCATATCTGATTATGTATTGTTATATATCTATCTTGTTGTTTACTGAAATAATTTACAATGTGTAGCGGTACGGAACCCTGCGTGCGCGAGTCCAACTCGCACTTGACCCTTTTTTCCGTAACCAGCTCGTACTCACCACTAATATCCTCCAGTAGCAGAGTCCACGGCGTGGCGAGTGACCGCAGCGCTTGGAGGCGCTCCACGAAGGCGTCTATCTGTGCCGCCGCCTCAGGGTGTTCCTCCCTTCGCTTCTCCTGGTCTTGTATCAGCCCTGACATCGCCCGGGTTAGAATGCCCTCCACTGTAGTCACCTCTGTGAAGATGTCACAGTTAATATTGCCGTCGTGGTCTCCACACATACGCTAATAGATCTAATTGGTGGTGCTACTAGTAGCATACAAAGAAATCCAAAACTAAGTGACAGGGTCTACATCACAATACGTTATTATGTAGTTGTGTCATCCATACTATTATAAATGCAAAAGTGTGTCTGTCTGTCTGTCTGCTACGCTTTCACGGCCTAACTGTTCAACCAATTTGGCGCGCCGGTAGGGGGCGCTCCAATCTGGTTCTAGGGTCGAGGCAGAACAACGTCGCCAACGAGCCAACCTGATTGGGGTATGGCAGTTAAATTAAACCTGTACCCTTAATCAGTTTCTACATGACATTGTACTGTAATGGGAAATCATAATCGGCACATCTTTGCCGTAGGGTGGTAACAGGCCGGACAGATATTCAGAAATCATAAATTTATATTTTATCTAATCTTTTAGTGACATTCAGTTCCTCACCATCATTTAACTTATTTTAAAAATTCACTGGTCATATAAAGGCCTATACATCTATGAGTTTGAGAAAAAAAGTAACACAAATTATACCGACCTCCCTTCTGGCTCTGGGCCGGGATTTCAAAATCAATTTCCGGAATCTTCACAGATGTGAAGTCACTCTTGACTACCTGCCTGTTAAGGTCTGCATTGGATTCCACATGGAGTTTCCATCTGTAAACATTTTTTCCAATAAATACACAAGGTTCAGCTACAGGAACTTTTTTGGATTGATGTTAATCTGGCACTACATAATGGATTACAAACTCAGCATGAGTGAATGCTGAGTTTAGAGATAAAAGAAATCCAAAACTAAGTGACAGTGTCTAATCCATACTATCCATACTAATGTTATAAATGCAAAAGTGTGTCTGTCTATCTGTCTGCTACACTTTCACGGCCTATCTGTTCAACCAATTTGGATGAAATTAGGTTTTATTATTTTCACTGTTATTAGTTATTACCCACAATTTTGAAAAATAAATGACTTATGATTATGAAATTTTCTCTTATTTGCGCTACACAATCTCTTTTTATAAAAATCAATTGCTAGTTGTCTGTCTCGCAAAAACTTGAGAACGGCTTGACTGATTTTGATGAAATTTTTTGTGCATGATTGAGTGGGTTCTATTATTACTAGTGGTTCACCCCGAACTGAGATCTCGCGGTATCCATAAGATAGTTTTAACTATATATTGTAATAGTTAACTTTCAACATTAGACGCAAAAGAGCTAAAGAGTTATTGGAGAAACAAATAAACTTTTACAGAGCGCCATCTATTGACATCATTGTGAAGTTCTGTTAAAAATACTGAAACTCATTAAAAATTAAATAATTTCGTTTCCTTATAATATTTATCTTATTTTAGTATTTGTTGTTCAAGTGCAGGATATAATTCAAATAATTGATCAAGTTTCAGGCTCAGCCTTTCAGAAAATTGAGAGTTCTGAGGTCAACTTTGGATGTTAGAAAATCTCCACTTTGAAAGCCCCCCATTTTGTCAATTTTATGGGAAAAATTAAAAAAAAATGTAATGTTTCCCTAATTATCTTTAAAATGATATACCGCAACCCTATGTTACGCTATAAAAAATATTTTACTTCGCATTCGCTTAAATGAGAGCCCCCTCTGAATAAATGAATGAAATAAAGTGTGGACGAGCAGCAGTTATTTGATGAAACTTTTCTTAATTTTTTTCAGTTTTCAGAGCCTTAAGACTCCTGAAACGGTTTTATCTGAAAACTAAAAAATTTTACAATTTCAACAATATAAAAATCTTTCCTGCACAATGAGTTTTGACACCTAGGTAAGCTCCCAATTTCCGCTGGTCAAGTCCTTTGGGAGAGAGATAGATTATCGCCTACAATAACATACGCATAGTTTTTCCCCGGAAAATTAAGTTCCACGGGAATCAAAAACCACAACTCACATAGACACAGTTGCGGGCATCAGCTTGTAAACAAGCAAAATAAATGTTGTCAAATGTGTGTGTGCCAATGTGAGTCTGCCAATCCGCAATTGGCCAGAGTGGTGTTCTATATCCAACCCTGTGAGGATGCTTGTGCCCATTGCCGGCTCACAGTAGTGAGCCAGAGGGTTGAAGTGGTGATGACAATATGGGTAGTAGTCTGTAACGCTGACCTGATGCCTAATTCAGCGGTGGCTCCACCGGGTTGTATTTCATTGTTCTCATACCCGCAAGCCTCGCAGCTGAATGACATAATCACTACATTCTTGTAGTAGGGAATGCGGGTAAGAAGAAGTCTAGTTGTACCCTAGAACAAGAGAAACCATATTCTTACAGATACTCAAACCGATTACTCATCAATATCTAGGGCTTTAGGACTTCGTATGTATGGTGAAAACCATAGAAACAAGAACATAACCTATAATTCCTATTCTTCATAATTATTATAAGTATTAAACGTCGATAAACGCTTACAACCGACTGGACTTTACTCAAATCAATACAGTCATAGAACAGGAGGACTAAAAACATTAAAATCTTTCCAAAATCGTTACAAAAATACTTACGTTCTTATAACAATTAACACACAATGACTCGATTTCTGTTACTTCTGGCTCCGGGTCTTCGGCCGTTAGCTCTCTGAATAGAGGTTTCAGTTCCGTGCTGCACATTTTTCAAAAAAAATTCACGTCCAAGTGATCCAAAAAATCTAAAGTGGCTTCTCGAATGTTTTGGTTACTTGTCTCCAGCAGAGACAATCCTATGTTACTTGTCTCTGACTGCAAGTAACATATTATGTCTCCAGAGACAAGTTAACCAGTCTCTGGCTTAATGTCAATTGATAACGTCAAAATCAAACTGTCAAAAACGACTCCTATGTTTTTAAGAACTATCTTTACGGCTCTGGGTTCAACAAAAAAAATCTTATTCTATAATCTCTATGACATGTACAAAATTTATATTCAGAAATTCTTAAACTAATGTTTTAATTCCAATAGTTTTAAATATATATTAAATCATTTGTTTAATTTATGCTCCTTCATATATTTCAATAAAGCATAGTGTTGCGTTGCATGACTCAAATTATGACAAAATAATTTTAAAATATCCCTCCTTCACGTTCGTGGTCGGTTGTGATTGTGAATTAAAAATAGCAGGTAGAGCAACATACAAGCCATTTCATAAAAGCAAAAAATATTTACAATATGGTATGTAATTATGTAAACAAACTGTATAACATACGTTATGTATTACTAGTATTAACATTATTTACATTCACAAAATATGTAAATACATTGGCCTCAAGAAATGATGTCACTTAGAAATACGCGTGCCCTTGAAAACGGCCACAAGAAGGTATATCAAATGACGTCATGCCGATATTTTTGTCGATTTGTCGTGTCTCATGATTGCACGGCTATGTTTAAATGACCCTTTCTTGTATTTTAATACTAGCTATTCGTATGGCATCTCAATTTGGCTGGTTATTGTTTAGTACTCCCGCCTAGTGACTTCACTATTCAAAATTAAATACAAATAGTCGAATGGAGCACGCGTTAGTAAACGCCGGTAATAAGAAAGTAATAGTTCAAAATATATTGTAAATAAAACCGACCTAGTGATTAAATAGTGTTCAGTGTCTCAGTCTTGCTTGGATTTGGATTTTATTAAAATAGGTATTTATCGTAAGTATTTTACTTTTCCCGTAGAGTTTGTAGGTAAAAGCCAAAGCCAAGTGAGTATTTAAAAGAATTATCTATATCCTAAGTATTAATAAGTCTTTGGTTACAAAAAAAACAGTTAAATAAAATAAAAAGATAAGCTGATGATCACTGTGATACTATGCATTCCCTTTTCGAATATTGAATTTGATTAAAAATATCTATTGTATGATTTTAAGAAAATGCACAATATTAAAATTTTAATTAAAATAACTATAGTATACTGGTTCTAATTTAATAGCAAAAGATTTTCTCAACCGAGTTAAAGCCGTCTCCTTTTAGCTGAATTATTCGTGTAATACCTTAAATCTCCGTGGAAAGGTGAGTGGCTTCGGTCGTGGCTAGTTGCAACTCTTGACCCTATAATTATGCTAGTCAGTCATAATCTCCATCTGTATTCAATGTCATCATCAGAAAGAGGTTTAGGCAATAACCCACCAAGTGTGATTTTTCACACTTTATAGGTAAATACACACCTTTATAATTTTAAGCAGTATGTATATGTCACCGTAAGATTGTAAAAACTGTTAGATTATAATCTAACTCGCGAAATTCTAAACTGTCGAAAGATTACAATTTAACGCATTATTTTCCGGTAGATTGTAATCTGATAGGTTTTTAAACACGACAAAACCTAACTATTTATGTCGAACCCTAACCTAACCTACAAGAAAGAGAACAGAAAACGTAAATAAAATGAATGTTTCAAAAATTGACACTCAGAACATTGAACAGTTTACAATCTTTCGACAGTTTAGAATTTCGCGAGTTAGATTATAATCTAGCGGTTTTTACAATCTTACGGTGACATATACGAGTTTTATAAATAATTATACACTTAAGACTATTATCGTAATATTTCGATGATTATACATAAGCCGATGCCCGCGACTTCTATCGCGGGGCATGAGGTTTTTTAATTCCCACGGGTACTCTTTAATTTTCCGGGATAAAAAGTACCCTATGTCCTTCCCCGGGTATCAAACTATCCCTATACCGAATTGCGTCAAAAATCGGTTGGACCGATGAGCAGTGAAAGCGTAGCGGACAGTCAGACACTTTCGCATTTATAACATTAGTATAATAAGTAAGTATGGGCTAGCTGATGCCCGCGACTTTTTTTGCGTGGGATAAGATTTTTTAATTCCTAAGGGTACCTACTCCTTATTTTCCGGGATAAAAAGTATGTCACTCTCCGGTCCTCAACTTTACCCATAAATCATGTCGGTCCGTTGTTGTATCTGTTTACTGTGGTTGCACTGTTGCAGCGTGATTGAAGGACAAACCATCAAACAAACACTTTCATAAATCAACGTGCATTGTCAGTCCCAAACGATATAATATTCGAGCGTATTAAGTAGGTAAGAAGTAGCTATTATATTTGAGACTTCGCCAAGTAGGTCACTGGGAACTACTTAGGAAGTTTGACTTTTATTATAACATACAAAAATATAATACAGAATATATTATTACAAGATGCATGCAACACTAGACGATTACCGCGACTATATTCGCGAGGATTTAGATTTTTTTCATTTATACTTTCTTATTTTATTATATAACATTTAGGGTTTCCTCGAAGGGTTTGACGACCTCCGTGGCGCAGTGTTGAGCGCTGTTGTCTTAACGTGCTGAGGTCCCGGGTTCGATCCCCGAACTCGATATTTATTCAAAATTAGTACCTACAAAGTACACCTTCTGAAGCCACTTCACATTTACCAAGTGCTAAAACGTGATTGTGATAATTAACTACGGAATCTTAAAACTACAGCTACGATACTCTTATAGGGTCACTTCGTTGTCAGTCTGTCTGTAAGTCAACCACTCTTTTCTCGGGAACGCGTGGAGGTATCAAGTTGAAAAAATATTAAATACTTAATACTACGGTCTAGTCTACGGTCCCTTGGAGCTGTAAAATTCAATTAAATTCTAAGTCCAATCAAAAGATAAGGCCGTTTATGCCGCATTTCTTGCATATTTTGACACCAGTGGCAAAAAAAGTGAGCAAGGTCTCACAACACAAGTCTAGGAAATAATTTGGTAATCGTTAATTAGGGTTCCCCGTATCATACTCTTACAGATTACAATCTAACGGTTTTTGCAATTTTACGGTGACATATACATTTTAGCATCTGCACTATACTTATAAAAAAAATCGAAAGTTTATTTATTTGATCAATCGTCCTACAATCACGCTGCAACGGAGCAAAGGAACGACGTGATTTTTTCCACGGATATAGGTACCTAGTTAGACTTTGTATTATTATAGTGGCTTATACTTTATATCCCGGATATAGGTAACAATTCCCGAAAGTTCTCCCAAGATTTCGAAAAATCCACGCGGACAACGTCGCTATATGGATATATCTAAGTTTGTCTCGTTTAGTAACTAGGTAATATGACGTAATACAAGATGAACTCATGGGTTACATAATAATTGTAATTTATTAACTTCGTGACCTTGAATAACCAAAATGGATTTAATCGATTACGAAACATCATTACTTTTACAAAACATAAACGTACAAACTTATAAACATCTAAATTTTCATATTTATTACAACAGCGGTCGCCCGCGACTTCGTCTGCGTACAATTTTTTATTCTCTATGAGATTATGAAATTTTCCCGCTGCAAGTGGCCTATACAATAATATAAAAACTTCCAACCCCTATGGGGGTAAAATAGTCTCAAAACCGTTTATTAGCTTATGTCTACACCATAGAAGGAACCTATCTTCTAAATTCCAAGTTTGTGTGTCTTAAGTATATATCGTGATTAGTCAGTGAGGGTATTTATTTGTGTAGCTTTTATACACCGACTACCGAGTAGGTAGTAATGGTTGTATAGTCTGTGCTTTTATATATTACTAGATGATTCCCACGACTTCATCCGCGTGGATTTAGATTTTTTGATTCCTGCGTGAACTCTTTAATTTTCCGCGATAAAGAAGCCTATGTCCTTTCCCAGGATACAATCTACCCCTGTACCAAATTTCATCAAAATCGGTTGAGCAGATGGGCCGTGGAAGCGTAGCAGACAGACAGACAGAAAGGCAGACGGACAGACAGTCAGACACACTTTCGCATTTATAAAATATTAATAAGGACTATGGATATATGTATATGTCACCGTAAGATTGTAAAAACCGTTAGCTAACTCGCGAAATTGCAAACTGTCGAAAGATTACAATTTAACGCATTATTTTTCGGTAGATTGTAATCTGTTAGGTATATTAACCCGATAGAACCTAAGTGCCAAGTAGTTGCGGCCGGGCACTACCTGATTATACATATATGTCGAACCCTAACCTAACCTACAAGAAAGACACAAGAAAACGTAAATACAATTAATAAATATTTCAAAAATTGACACACAGAACATTGAACGGTTCACAACCTGTCGACAGTTTACAATTTCGCGAGTTAGATTATAATCTAACGGTTTTACAATCTTACGGTGACATATAGATTAAGATCACAGAAATAAAAATTTTTGTTTATTATGTCCATGGAAGTAAAATAAACCCTTTTTTTATTCAGTAAAATGGGCAAGGACGACAAAGAAGACTCGGGCTTCGGCTTCAAAGACAGGGCGAAGGCCGAAGAGACCCTGCGCCTGCTGGAAAAACACGACCCCAACTATAGGAGGTTGACTGTGAGGGGTCTGCTCGGGAGGGCGAAGCGAGTACTGACTAGTAAGTCTATCAAGTCATTAGATTTTTTATTCCCTCACTCTCATAAGATCTTTTTAAATTCCACTACTCTCTCTCTGCTTCGTATTTCCCATTGCTGAGGGTCATGCCCCCTTTAATAACATAATGGCAGGCGTTTTCTTGGAATATAATGGGTTCCCGGGTCCTCCCGCATATGATTCGACTCAGATTACTATTTAAAGTCTCAGGTATCTAAAGTCTTATAGTTATAATAACCGGGACCGACGGCTTAACGTGCTCTCCGAAGCACGGAGGTGAAGAAAAGGCCAAATTAGGACTAAGTACCAAATTCGGTCACCCATCCAGTAACCGACTTGTGTCAACGTTGCTTAACAGTCACAATCGACTGATTTAAACGTTGTCGCAACTAAGCCACCGTCTATGTTTGAAAAAAAAGAGCAACTGCTGAGTTTCTTGCCGGTTCTTCTGCCGAATCTCCTTTCCGAACCGGTGGTAGAGTCTTGACATTTCATAATTGCTACAAGTAATTGTCTTTCGTGAAATAAATAAGTCATTATCATTTTGTTTCAGTGACGAAAGCAGAAGACAAAATAAAAAACATAAAAGAAGCGATGGAGGTGTTCGAGAACTGGCTAGCTGAGTTAGACAAGAACAAAGAGAAGAAAACAGAGAAGAAGGAAAAGGACAAAGAACAAAAGAGTGAAGAAAAGGAAAGAAAGAAAAGTAAAAGTGACGAGGTAAAGCCAATACAGGGTTCTGGCAGTTAGTTATCTATAATGTGACAGGTGCTATTTAACCTTTTTCTCAGTTTTAAGTGTAGGTATATTTTCACATCCATGCACTTTCTAATTAGGTATTTGTTAGTCAACAAATACCTAATTAGAAAGTAACTAGTCTAGTTACTTTCGTCTTTCAGACGACCTCCATGTAACGCAGCGTTGAGCCACAGTAAACAGACAACTGTGGTTGAGCGCTGTTGTCGTAACATGGGAGGTCCCGGGTTCGATTCCCGGCAGGGTCAATTTTGAGAATTTATAATTTCTGATTTTTTTCTGGACTGGTCTGGTGGGAGGCTTCGGCCGTGGCTAGTTACCACGCAAGTACTAGTTACTGGCAAATCTACTCATCATTTTCTAGATGATGAATATATAGTTAATCTTATTTTCGAATATTTTTTTTCAACTTTAGTCTTTAATGCGGGACCATGGTCACCCCATGCAATTTTTTAAAAATTTTACTAGCCTATGTCACCCGGAATAAGCTAGGGATTCTAAAGATACCTCATTTATCAAAATTGGTTCAGGCGTATACAAGTTATGGTGGAATATACAAACTCACATACATACATACATACAAACATACATACATGAAATCTGAAAACAATATACTCCTTTTTTCAGGCAGGCGTATAAATAAATAGTAAAAAAATTAGTCCAATCGGCAACTCTTTAACAAAAGTCAAGAACTGCGCTTAGTATAGGAGTTTGTATGAAATAAAGCTGTGACGTCATCAACCTTTTTATTTTAACGACGCACTTTTTAAATTTAATCGATAGTTGAAAATGGTGACCAAACTTAAAACCTAGTGAATATACCACTTTAAAGTCTAAAGTCTAAACCAACAATTTTCATGTCATGCAAGTTTTGTCTTTTTTCAGGAATCGGACTCTGATATAGAAATGGAAGAAAAACCAAAAGAAAAGAAAGAATTACCTGCCGACACCGTGCCGGGATTGGGCTTTAAAGATAAGGCAAGTGCCCGCTGTTTCATTTGCGTGGATTCTAGTTTTTAAAAATCCTTTTTTTATTTGCATTCAAAAAATGTAGCCCTTGGCTGTATGCCCATTTAAGAAAAGGAAAAGTTTGTGTGTGCAATTCAAACACAGCAGAAGTGAAACTTCAGAAAATTAGACTAGGAGAGAATGAGTGAGATAAATATAACCTTTATTTTATTTCATTCTCTCGCAGGCTAAATCCTGGATATGTTTGTCTTTTTTGGTGTCGCTTTTTCATTTCAGTTTTTCGTTTTGTTGAATTTTCAAATCACTACGATTCTACGGATGAAATTCGACACCGCCACTTGAGATGTACTTGGGGTCGCACTTGAGAATGCCGCAGATCCCCCGTAACCTAATAAAATTGCGCGCCAGACGAAGGGATAAGGAAACGAAATTATTTAATTTTTAATGAGCTTCAGTATTTTTAACAGAACTTTACAATGATGTCAATAGATGGCGCTCTGTAAAAGTTTATTCATTTCAAGTGCTTACAAATAATAGACGTTAGCACCATCTTACGAGGAATAAAAAAATAGTCTACTGATAGTACTGATAATTCATTATTCGTTTATTGTCCAGCATGGTACATTATAAATTATTACAGATGTTACAATAACTGACTGATGTCTATGAACGTAAAGATGAGCGCGCATCTATACATGCTCACCGCAGGAGCCGCAAGCACACAGTCATCACATTTTTTTTTAAATTATGAAATCGTATGCTACGTAACACCCGCTCACCAAACGAGCTGCATTTAAGTAAAATACTGTAGGTATACGTATCCCATCCACACAAGCGGATGAAAATTGACTTCATCAGATTCGGCGCGTTTTAATGCGTACGGTGCAGTGAGGACGATGCGGGAGGCGCGAATTACCTAATTCTTATTCGTTTCAAGATCCGTTCCAGAGCGCACGTATTTGCGAGTTTTGATATAGGTAGTACTGATGCTCGAAACCGTGAGAACCAACTGCGGCTCATGCGGTGCGTCTAGGTGCGCGTTCACCTTTAAATCTTACGTATTTTAGGTTAGCTTATTAATACCATCTTGCGTCGAGAAGTGGTACTAATTTACTTTGACATAATATTTGTTGATTCATATGTATTATACACTAAACTATCTTAGGATACCGCGAGGTCTCAGTTCGGGGCGACCCACTAGTTCCAAAGAGACATTTGTAACCCTATTCTATTCATAATATTAATCTAGATTTCTCTTTGGGAAAAGGAAATAATTGGGACAACTAGTCAATTAAGCAACTATTCTTTTAACGTCAAAACCGCGCTTAGTAAGGGATTTCGTTAGAAATACTAACTCAAACTCAAAGTATATTTATTCAAAAAATTGGTACCTTCTGAACGTCACGTTTACAAAGTATAAGACGTGATGGAATGGTGTCCAGTGGCGTGCACAGGGTTTAAAGCTAGGGTAGGCATTAGCACACTAAACAGATGTTTACTGTGGCATTAGTTAGTCAGAATACCTATTAACTGACTGTCATGATCAAAAATGAGCATTGACTTATTACCGTACGGGTAAGCAGTGCTTTTATGCCTCTATGAACTGCACGCCACTGGATGGTGATAATTAACCACGGTATCTCAAAACTAAAACTGCGAGGGTTCCAAACGCGCCCTGGTCTGAGAAGACCACAACGAACTCGTATCTTGTGATGTCATCATTTTATTTACTTAAATATGAAATTAACAAGGGCTTAAATTGCGTCTTTTCCAAATCACTCTCAAGAGAGTGATTTGGAGGATTTGTGAGGTGTGGTATTGTGCCTGTGCGAATGGCTGGGTGGTGGGTGTCGCATGCTGCAGGTGAAAGACACGCACTGTACCACACAGATATGTCTATTGTAGCGGATTATAGCGAATTAAACTTCTGGTTCATTCACTATTATGGACTTCCGCAAAGTAGCGCCTGCTTCTATTCAATATGCGTCGTTTAGGAGATTCTCTATTTAATAATCAAAAAAAAAAATTTTTGATATTACAAATTATGTTTTTCAAGTGAAACTTCTTTAAAATCGTTGTTTTTTTAAAATTATATATCGTAAAGTACTAACAACAGTTAATACCCCACTAAAGTAGTAAAATCGTTGTGATTTGAAAATTCGATGAAACGAAAAAGAGGCAAACATATTTATAATAGGATTTAATCTGCAAGAGAATGACATAAAATTCGAGCTATTACTATCCTAATAAATACGAATCTCGCTACTGTCCTGAGTTTCACTTTTGCACTTTTTTTTACTTTAATCGATTTTATTTACATTTAAACATAATATTAACATGGGAATAAATTGCGTTTTTAGGCGATTCTCTATCTCATAATCACTAAAAAATTATTTATTTTTGATGCAGACAACATTACAATTATGTTTATTTTAATCAGGATGCCGCAAATAACACTCTGAAGGAGTTAGAGGGCAGAGATCCAGACTATCAGAAGTTAGCTATCAAGGGACTGATAGGAAGAGCCAAAAGGGTGCTGACTTGTAAGTTCAATATATATAATAGTTACCTACATACTAATCAATCCAAATCAAATAACTAGTGGTTCGCCCCGAACTGAGACCTCGCGGTATCCATTCACTGCACAGTACGCATTAAAACGCGCCGAATCTGATGACGTTAATCGTCATCCGCACCGCTTGCGTGGATGGTATACGTATACATACAGTATTTTACTAAAATGTAGCTCGTTCAGTGAGCGGGTGTTACGTAGCATACGATTTCATTGACCGAGCGAAGCGAAGGTCTCTGAGTCTACTTGAGTGAATTTGCTCTTGTCCGTCCGTCCGTCCATCGGACGGACATCAGCTAGTATTATAAATACGAAAGTTTGTCGGTTTGTCTCGCTATCTGTCTAATAACAGGTTTTCACAACTAGATGGTACACGAAAAAAATGGACTAAGTATACCAGTTGTTAATCAATTACTTGCACTTGACTGAATCAATAAATTGGTTAGATTTCGACGTACACTAGTACACATATTGCCACTGTATAGGTTCGTTGTAAACAGAGTTCAGAAAGCGAGACGCGCGATTAACACGACTCTACAAAAAAAATTTCGCTCTTTGTCCTAAAGTTTATTTTATGATGTTTCGGTTTATTATGCACAAATAACGAAAAGAATACCTTATTGGGTATAAAGTTTGCTTTTGTGAAAGTTATAGTAATAATACTCATTTTTGTTTTTTTTTGTAAATTTAAATTAATAGTTATTTATTTGAATGTTTAATTAATTATATGAAAATAAATAATAATTAATTAAAATTGAATGTAATTACATTCAACTTGTCATAATTAAAAAAATTAAAAACACGACTGCCCTGCCAATAACGAACTAAAAAGTAAAAAAATCTAAATTAATCTAGTTAAATTAGAATTATTTTTTTTTAAAAGTTAGTCTTTAATGCGGGACCATGGTCACCCCATTTATTTGTTTTTAAATTTTACTAGCCTCCGTCACCCGGAATAAGCTAGGGATTCTAACCTCATTTATCAAAATCGGTTCAGGCGTGTAGAAGTTATGGTGGAGTTTACAAAATCACATACATACATACATACATGAACCCTGAAAACAATATACTCCTTTTTTCAGGCAATCGTATAAAAATAACGCGCGATCAGAGTGGGGGTTTTACGTATACATAGTGCCGCTAGATGGCACTCGAGTGATAAATAAATCAGGTGTTTTGTACAAGTTACTAAAATTCTACACCAATGGTACTAGTCTAGAAAAACTTAAAATGTCGTTCTAAACGCACAGAATGATAAACGTGAAGGTGCTGTTGTATATCTAGCTTCGAAAGCAGTAGTACTACAGGGCAATCTATTGACCCCCTATGTTGAATAAGAAGCAATAGCTTATCAAACAAGCATAGCAAGCTAAAGTTATGTTTTGGCAGGCACGCGCGACGAGACCAAACTATCGAACATCAAGGAGGCAATATCTATTTTCGACAAGTTTCTGGACGATTTCGACTCGATGCATCTGAGCAGACAGAACAATCCCTATGTCAGCTTGGCGGTCGTGAGGACCTGCGCCAACTTAGCTGACGGCAACGTCACTGAACAGCAGGTATGATGACTCTATTCCCTCACTCTCTTAGCTATCCATAACTATAAAATGCTTTTACGTAGATATATATTTAAAATTTTCAGAAAAAAATCCTTAAGTACCCTAGAGGTGAACTAAGAAAAGATTTTTCGAAATTCCACCTCCAAGGGGGCTACATGGAGACTGAAAGTTTGCATTAAATCCATTAAAGTTGGTATTTGGGCTTCTAATTGACTGAGCGAAGCGAAGGTCTCCGAGTTTACTTGAGTGAATTTGCACTTGTCCGTCCTAGGGTTGCCAAAAAAAATTGACCGTCTGTCAGAGCCTTATAACCCTCAATTTTCTGGAAGGCTGAGCCTGAAACTTGATCAATTATTTGAATTATATCCTGTACTTTAACAACAAATACTAAAATAAGATAAATATTTATAAAAGGAAACGAAATTATTTAATTTTTAATGAGCTTCAGTATTTTTAACAGAACTTCACAATTAGGTCAATAGATGGCGCTCTGTAAAAGTTTATTCGTTTCTCCAATAACTTAGCTCAGCTTAGCTCTTTTGCTTGTAATGTTAAAAGTTAACTATTATTACAATATAATATAGTTAAAACTATCTTATGGATACCGTCTCAGTTCGGGACGAACCACTAGTACATATTTAATAACAATGTTCTTCCGATTGAATTTCGGCCGCGGATTCCAATTTCTAGAGATCTCTAAAATCTTAAATCTTAACGGTTAATCTTAACCATCCGCGCGGAAAATATTAAAGTGTACAACCACAAGTTTGCGCAAAAAACAAAGGTGCATTTTCTATTCCCCTAAATCTCATAGCGACAATCTGACACGACCGGAGAGAGATGAGGAGCAGGACTGGCGGCTTTACGTCCTCTCCGAAGAACGGGGGTGACTAGAGTCTGTTTAAGTGAGTTTTTCGTAATGTTCTCATAGGTGCGTTATGTCTGCCCATTCGCACTACGGTCTACGGTGGTGGACTACGGTCAAACCCTTCTCATTCTGAGAAGAGACTCGAACTCAGTAGTGAGCAAGGAGTGGTAGGCAATGGGTGGAAATGATGATAACGATGATGACTTTTTTTTAAATCCACTACAAGTTAGCCCTTGACTGCGATTTCACCTGATGGTAAGTGATGACGCAGGTAGCGGGCTACCCTGTTAGGGGCATGGCAGTTATATTAAACCCATACCCATATTCGGTTTCTACATGTCATCGTACCGGAACGCGTAAGCGCTTGGCGGCACGTCTTTGCCGGTAGTGTGGTAACTAGCCACGGCCGAAGCCTCCCACCAGACCAGACCAGGGAAAATTCAGAAATTATAAATTCCCAAATTGACGCTGCCGGGGATCGAACCCGGGGTCTCCGCTCGTTAAGACAACAGCGCTACACACCGCGCCATAGTGGTCGTCAAAAATGATGACTACAAAAAACCCTATTGTACCTAGTTAAGCATGTTCTAGATTTCTGACACTATCCAAACACCCAAAAACTCTGGGGCAAGAGCCAAATGCACTTAGTTGTCCAGAGATGGCGCTATTTCATGTTTTTTTAAAGTGAAACTTCTTTAGAATCATTGTGATTTGAAAATTCGATGAACTGAATAAGCGACACCTAAAATAGACAAACATATTCATAATAGGATTTAGCCTGCGAGAGAATGAGATAAATACAAGTTATATTCATCTCATTCTCTCGTAGTCTACTTTTTCTGAAGTTTCGCTTCTGCGTGTGTGAATTGCACGCGCACTTTTTTTACGACGAAACTTGCAATCCAATTTGAATTGTAGGCTTTGAAGTGCTTTTGAATCATCTATAGTGAATCTACCGCTGGTTCTGAATGCCATTCCTACTGACAACAACGTCAACGACCTCAATTTTCATGGACGGGCCTTGACAAACAAAAAATGTGGACTTATTTTACTAACGCCATCTAGTCTGAAAAGCGGGACAGCGCTATGGTGGGGACAAAGACAGGCTTATGCAGGTGTAGAGCGCGCTCTACAAGTCGATCGCCCAATTTTTTCTATGAAAGGGCCCGTATCTACATTCATACCTACATGTTATATATCGATAGTGATTGTCAACAGAAAGCCTTCATAGAAGCGTACACCTCAGTGGGAGGCGAGTACAAGCGTTTGAGAACTGTGGCCGAGACGGATGGCGGAAAAACCTGGGACATCGTGAGAAACGCGGCGCTGAAGGAGCTGAAAGAAAAGGTAATACTCTATACTAACATTTTAACCTCCTTAGCGCAGTGTTGAGAGCTGTTGTCTTAACGTGGGGGATCCCGAAAGGGCAAAAAATAGGGAATTTATAATTTCTAAATTTTTTCTGGTCTGATCTGGTAGGAGACTTTGGCCGGGGCTAGTTACCGACCTACCGGCAACGACGTGTAGCCAAGCGATTTAGCGTTTCGATATGATGCCGTGTAGAAACCGATTAGGGGTATGGGTTTAATTTAACTGCCATACCTTTAACAGGTTAGCCCGCTACCATCTTAAACTGCGTCATCACTTACCATCAGGTGAGATCGCAGTCAAGGGCTATCTTGTAGCGGAATAAATAAATAAAAATTATAAATGCGAAAGTCTGGATGGATGTTTGTTTGGATGTTTGTTGCTTAATCACGCCAGAACGGCTGAATGTCACACAGCTAGACTGTAGTCTGGAATACCACATAGGCTGATTCCGGAAAATTAAGGAATTCCCATGGGAATTTAAAAAACTTAAGCCACGCGGGTGTTGTAGCGGGCATCAGCTATTAATATTATAATTCATGCGAAATTGTGCACGTCTGTCAATATGTTACCTATTCATGGCCCATATTTTGAACCGAATCTGTCGAAACAGAGATATCTTGCATCCCGGGGCATGAGCTTTTTATCCCGGAAAAGGTAAGAGTTCCTACGGGAATTTGATGAAAGAAATCGCGGGCATCATTTAGTAATTATCATAGTGTATCAAGTGAAAGCGGAGAGTGGAAAATGTCGGGAATGAAAAAACATTGAGTTGAGATTTCTAAAAAAAATTAATTGTCTATTGCAGTCTTAGAATCCACTATACCTCTTTAAAGACCAAATAGAAGTCGTCAAAACAATTAATTTTTTTGTGTTTCAGCACGCAGAAGCAGAGCTTTTCAATGACAAGGACGAACCAACATCAGAACATCTGGAAATGTTGCTGTGGGCCTATTCCCCGGAACCGGTGCGAGTCAAGAAGATCATAACGAAAACCGACGAAACCAAAGGCGTCAACGACCGGAAGCGACGGAGCAGCGGCCATGAAAGTGACGATACGCCAAACAAGAAGAAGAAAGAATAATTTGATTGTGTGATGATTGATAATTTTATTGTAAGCATTTATTTTGGTATTTCGATTAAATAATTACAAATTAAGAGTTATTTTATTTGAGATTTCGGTTCTGCAGATTTGGAGCTTAGAGCTTGAGTTTTTTTTAAAGTTACATAGAACTAAAATTATGATTCGATTCGACCAAACATGCATACCTAGTAAAACATATTAGTATAGGAATTATAATTGATTTAATCTCATATTTATCTAGCTAATTATTCTAAGAATAAAATTTACTCGATCGGTTGAATCGACCCATAATATTCTTAATTTCAAAATACCTAGTTAAATCTAGAACGTTGAACGTAGAACACATCTTCTTTTTCTGGTCGGTGGAACTCATGATATACGTATATCATCCCTCTCGATATACGTATAGTCTATGCTCTCGACTGCCATAGTCGAGAATATTACATGTATGACTAATCTATATTATTTTTGATCTATGACAGAAGCCATGCGCGCGAGAGGGACACCAACTCATAGAAGTGTAAAGTGTTTCTTTTGAGACCGCACCTATTTTCGAGCTTCTGTTGGTAATGCAAAAGGAACTTTGTTCACGACTAATAAAGTTTGTGTTTGGTTAATATTAAGCTATGTAGCCCATAGTTAGCGCCCCCAATTTAATTCCTAGATAGGTATCCAAAACAAACTTTTCAAGGTTATTCGTCTGTGGTTCAGTGCATCGATTTGTATTTGACCATAGAGTATGTAAACTTGTCTCTGATTACTTGGATTTTACCAGGATTTGACATAACGTTGTAAACAATAAAGTACAATGAACTTTTAGAAATATGGAATTTCATGAAAGAAATATTGTTTTGTTCGATGAATCATAACTTAAATGTGTCTTAATATGTGCCCTCTTAGTGATATCTACGAGTTTTGAACGATTTCAAACATTAATTTTAGACTATTTCGTGATTCCAAAAGTGGGCGTGTTAAACCGCAAAGTGATTCGATTTTGAAATGTTTAAAAAGAGCGAAAGTATTTTAATAACTTTTTATTTGCAAAATAACTTAAAGGTTTAACAAGCTTATATTAAAATGTTGTGAATGAAGTACTCTTTTGGGGTGTAATTTATTGAAGTAAGTACAAGTACCTAGGTATATAAATCAAAATAGATTCGTATAGTGTTTAAAGAACGAAGCTATTTTTAAAAGAAATTATCTTGTTTTTATGGTATTGTCTTTACCTGAAATACATTACTTGATAATTTAAGTATATTGAAAATAATTCTTATTTTAATAACTTTTAATTTCATCTTGATTGAAACCTAGACAGTGTACCTACTGATCTTAATAAATATTTGAAAAATATGTTTGATCAGGGTTGTCACTATTATAATTATTTTTTAATTACAGGTGAATCAATGCTAACTATTCAGCGGAATGGAGGAGACCAGTGAAGCAAGTTATTGTAAGTATATTTCACCGCAAGATTGTAAAAGCCATTAGATTATAATCTAACTCCCAAAACTGTCGACAGATTGTGAACCGTTCAATGTTCTGAGTGTCAATTTTTGAAATAATCATTGTATTTACGTTTTATTGTCTTTTTCTTGTAGGTTAGGTTAGGGTTCATATATAATGAATACTAGCTGATGCCAGTGACTGTACGCATAGATTGAGATTTTTTGGGTTCCTGCTGGAACTCCTTAATTTACCGGGATAAAAAGTAGCCTGTGTTAATCCAGACTGTCACAAAATCTATCTCTGTGTCAAATATCATCCTGATCCTTTCAGCCATTCTGAGTAACAAACATCCATCCATCCAGCCAAAATTTCTTATTTATATTCTAGTATAGATATAGATTTACTAGTAAGTAAGTGTGTTTGGCATTCCAAGCAAGCGGTAGATTCACTCAACGATTCAAAAGCTTTTTTAAAAGTTTATTTGAATTTTGATTTTTATGGTATTAGGTATACCTACTAGCAGACAGCCAAGTTTCTTGCTTCTTTCCGTAAGAATATGGCATTCTAAAGCATTGGTAGATTCACTTGACGGTCAAAAGCATTTATTTAATGTTTATTAGAATTACAAAACATTTCATTTTGAATTTAACAGGTTTTTATAATTATTGTAGACTGAATCTTAATACTATATTATAAATGCGTAAGTGTGTCGGTCTATCTGTCTGCTACGCTTTCACGGTCCTTATTTCCCGGAAAATCAAGGAGTTCCCGCCGGAATAAAAAAACTTAAATCCACGCGGACGAAGTCGTTGGCATCATCTAGTAGCTCTTAGTTTTTATTGACAGGATTAGAGTTGTTCAAAACTGGTACAAAACCATAGCACGCTACAGGCTATAAACTATAAATTTTGAGCATGCTTTTAAATATGATACGCTGTAGCACGCATGAAGCATATGACATACGCTCACAGTAGCGCGTTACGCGAGACTAACGACGCTACGAGTGCTACGAAACGAACTACGAAGCACCGCTCGCGCTCGCGCGTCATAGCACCGTAGCAACTTAGAGGCTCTTCGGATAGCATGTTGTCCGTGCTATGGGAAAGAAGCGTGCTGCGCTTTTGTTCTACGTGCTTTATTAACCACTTCTAGACAGGATAGACCAGCTATAAGGTTGCGTACACATCTGGCGACTGCGGCTTACCTAGTGCGATGTTCGCACGCAACTCGTACCTACAGCCTACATACAGTCAAAAAGCAACCTAATAACGGAGGCGTATAAAGTTTATAGGGAGCAAACGTGCGCGCGATCTGCACGCATTATACGAGCCTTACAACAGGTGCAGTGACAGCGCATAAGTGTGGCTCAGCTGCGTAGTTGCAGCGCATTCGTCAGATGTGTACGCAGTACGCACCCTTAGGGTTCCTTGAGTAACAATAAAAAAATATGTAAACACATTTTTTTATTTAAAAAAATCTAAAAAATCTAGTTTACTGCGGATCACGAGGTCCTGGGTTCGATTCCCGGTCGGGCATAATAATTGTTAGGTATTGGGGTTTCAGTTAAGAAATTCTCAGTTCCAGCCCCGAGTTGGAAGTTGACGGTGTTTTACCCCAGTGTCTCGGAGAGCACGTTAAGCTGCCGTCCCGGTTATTATCACTAACATGATAATAGTCGTTAAAGCCCGCCAACCCGCATTGGAGCAGTGTGGTGGGTCTAAGTTTTAATTCCCTCTCTCCTATAAGAGTGGAGGCCTATGCCCAGCAGTTAATGGGCTCTAGTGATAGGTATAGTAAGTAAGCTATATCCTGTATTTGTTAACTGTTCTGGTTAAAGCTATACTTTGTATTTGTCTATACTTGCTTCAATGCTTGTTATTAATTTATATCGTTTGTTGGCAGATGAAAGGGATAGTTGGGATGAATGGGGAAGTCGCTCCACCCTGAGTCAGCAAGAAGAGGTGAGGTTACATTGTAATTATTTTTAACTAGATAGATAGATAAATTCTTTATTGCCACACCTAAAATAGAAATAACTTTTAAACAAAAAACAGAATACAACGCGTAGCGTGCGCAAGGGCGGTCGTATCACTAAAAGTGACACCCTGTTTCATATGGAACTTAAAAACACTACTAGGATCCAAACCACAGGGATCATCTAGTCGTGGGTACAGTCGTGGGTATCATCTAGTCTTCCTAATAATATCATAAAATATGTATGTGAAAGTTTCTTTGGACATTTTTTACGCCTTCACGCCACTATGACTGAACTGATTTGGCTGAAATTTGGAATGGAGATAGCCTTTACCTTGAGTTAATATTCAGGCTAAATTTTATCCCGGAAAATTAAAGACCTCTCTCTCTCTGCGTCGTATTCCGCGTTGCCGAGGGTCGTGGACCCCTTTCTATTAATCACATAATTTTATGGGTTTTCTTGGGATAATAATGAGGTAGGTTCCCACGTCCTTCCGCATACGACTCGACTAAGGGTACTGTTTCAACTCTTAGAATAGAATAGAATAGAATAGAAAAATCTTTATTGGCAGCAATAAACACAGATGCACAAAATAAATCAAAATTAAAAATGAGTTACATACATATTATAAAATGTAAGTTTGTACAGCAGTGTAACGCTACCAACAGGTGAGTCACTCAGCTTGTGTAGGGGCTCCTGGCCTCTCAGACTTAAAACTGGCGATGCCGTCAGGACTCGCATCTGAGGTGCCAGGTGTCCCAACGCTGATTTTCAGTGACCGCCTTTCGATGCGAACGTCAATGATATAGCCTTTATATTTTAGGCAGAGTATGTATTATCTTATGTTGGTGTAAAAAGAAAATCTGAGAAAACTGAATCAAAAATAGGTTTTGTAAATACTAGTAAATTGTGAATAATAAATTAAACTTATGACTTGAGTATAACTAAACTAGAAAAAAATTATAATAATGATTATCTTAGGTTACTAACGATTATTATCAGATGTTAGTAATAATACTTGAAACCGACACGACGGCTTAACATGTTCTCTGAGGCACGGAGGAAACGTAACTTAGGCCTAATTTGAACCTCAATATTCGGTCACCCATCCAGTTACCGACTTGGGTCTGTTTAACAATCGCAATCGACTGATACGTGTTGTCACAACTAGGCCACTCGTCCCTCATCCCGTCCCAAAACTCAGATATGTGTAATTTTCTTTGCTATTAAAGTATAAGTTTGTGCAATTGTTTTTAAGTGTGTGCAATAAACAGTTCATCTATCTATCTATCTATCTATCTATCTAAACATACTTGGCGGAATGGTTATGTTATTTTTATCTCCCGCCAAATGTTTATAATGCAATGGCTGCCACAGCTTTAGAATAGACGTGTTACATAACTGGCGAATACATTTAAAAATAAACTTTATTTTCTTACATCTAGAATTCAAATCCTGTTGAACATGTGAAGATTTATGGAATCTGAAATTTTATACACTATTAGTAAGTGTTTATGGTCGATATTTGAATATCGATTATTTTAAGTGACCCAATTTTTTAAATTAATTGTACATTTTAGACCAAATATTGGGTCTATATTTATTCGTAAAACAAAGTATGTAGGCATACTGTTTTAAAGGAATAAAAACCCAGTCCAGTTTCGTCCAACCCGTCTCTCCATCTGTCAGTCTATCACAATTCACAGCCATTTTGAAAGTTGAAATGTACATATACTTACTCGGACTTAGAATAAGGTGCAGTAAACTATCGTTTCAAAATGTCATGTCACCTATTAATTTGTTTATTACACGTACGACATATTATAGATTACAGGTGACTCTTACGTTACCTACATCATGTTTGACTCACTCTACCACCGGGTCGGAAACCAAATTCTACTCAGTATAGTAAGAGCCGAAATTACATTTTGAAACGTCAGTTTACTGCATCTAATGAAGTCCGAATATAGTACTGAAATTAGGGAGCCGTGTAGTTGGAGGAGTGTAGATTTTGAAAAAAAAAACTACCGTTTATTGGCAGATAGCATAATCTACTATCCAACATTACACGTGTTCTGACTTCTGATACGCAGTTGATCAATATTTTTTATTGTCAGCGCTATATTTCGGTTCCATCGTTTTGAACAAACATGCTATGTTCTAGTAGAGCTTAGAAAAAAGAAGGTCGTATAATTTGATATGACGTATTGCTTGCCATTTGTGAGTTTATTTAAAGCATTTAATTAAGGACGGAAGTAATTTTTCGACGGCCATTTTGGTTTATTTTCGTTTAAGGAGTGGACGCGCTTTCTACTGAGTAGGGCTGGATAACAATATTAAGATCAAAATCAACCGTACCAATAGCGTATCTCATTTTAATGTTTAGGTATAACTAGTATATGCTAAACAGTTGATATAGTAGATAGGTAGTAGTAGTAACAAAACCCTTGGGAACTCTTTGATTTTCCGTTATAATATAAAGTGACCTATGGCTTTGTCCGAATGCAAGCTATCGAAATGTACCAAATGCCAAAATCTATCATCAATTATGGATGGGTCTTTTTTTAAATAGATAATAGGCTAGCTACCTATAGCGCTTGGCTGAAAAGACAGACAGAAACATTATCGCATTTATTTAAAAAAATCCGATAATTTGTTCAAATCGGTTCAGTTAAGGAACCGGGGCACAAAAAATATACTCCTAATTGTGAACCTTCTCTTTTTTGCAAGTCTGTCTTAAACTATTGAATTGCGTTTCGAAGCTATCTACGCCTCCAGGTCTTTTCCCGTATACAAAAATTATAACGTAACAACACCTTGGAAGCTTTGCAGTCACGTTACTAATTCAATAGGCTTTATGCGTAGCTTTTTCTAGCTAGCGGAATTTTACTGCGACTCCCAAACTCACTTGTAACTCGACGATAGTTTGAAAGGATAACAATCGTAATTCCCCCAAAAGAGACTTGATGATTAGAGTTCGCCTCCAAAGAAATCCAATACATACTTGTTTTTAATTATTATTTTAAATACTCCAGTTACATTCGGCGCTTTCAATCTGTAAAACTCAATAGCATATATATGGTGATGTCACAACGTCATTCCCAGTTTCAATACAGATAATCAATTAGTGTGCTGCGCTGTGGCACTTACGGCTAGTCTCTCGTTTCTGTGCTAAATTTCCTATGAAATCATTAACTGGGAAACGTGTACGTCGAGTTCCAAGATCGTGGTAACATAAATGTGTAACAACAAACCGGTTAGATTGACATTTAGCAATGTTGTCATGGATGAGAAGTTACCCATTTTGTAAGGAATGTTTGGTATTCTTATTGAATTAAATTAGTACAATACGGTATTACAAGAGGTGGGCTTTAAAGTTTCAAACCCAAAACTGGTGGCCAAAATCGGTCAATCGATTTCGCATGATGACGGAGTTCTGACCGAGATTGAGTATAAGTGAGTTTAGAGTGAAGCTACGGATTTTTTAATTCTATTATTCCCATAAATCTTGTAATAGGCAGTATAAGGTCCCATGGATGGATAATAACGTTAATAGGCTTTGTAATAAACGAGACAAATTATTTAGTTTATGGAAACATAGTCCAAATGACGCTAAATTACGACTAGACTACAATAAATCGCGTAATAAAGCATTCAAAGTTTTGGAACATAAGAGAAATTCTTATTACACCCACCGAATTCAGGCAGATGCTAATAACATAAGAAAAATTTATAAATTAATTAATGAAATGTTAGGCCGAGTAACACTGTCAATCGATGATGCTATTTTAAAAGCGTTTGAGTCACAGGGGCTAACTCACAAAGCAATTGCGGACAACTTTGCCAAGGGGTTTGATGAAGCAGTCAAGTCGATCATCCCAAAATGTACCCATAGGCTGTTGAGTGCTGGCTCATACTCGATACCTGTTAATTCCAGTATTTATTTTCAGAAAGCGTCAGGTGATAAAATCCATAAAATTATTAAAGAACTTAACTCCAGAAAAGCAGCGGGGCCTGATGGCATTAAAGTGAGTCACATCAAAATGGTTGCTAAAGAAATTTCCGTGGCTATAGCTAATTTGATTAATTGCAGTGTTAAATGTGGAGTTTACCCTGATACTCTAAAAAGAGGATGTGTAAGACCGATTTTCAAAAAGGGAAAACGTAATGACTTTTCTAATTATCGACCTATTAACCTCCTATCTGCCGTGGATAAAATAGTCGAAAAGTATGTGTGTGATCAAATCCATGCGTTCTATAGAAAGAATGAGGTCATTTATCATAACCAATTTGGATTTCAAAAAGGTAAAGGAACTACGAATCTTCTTTCCAAATTTACTGATGAAGTTAATGGATACCTAAATGACAAGAAACATGTATTAGCACTATTTATAGACTTTTCCCGTGCGTTTGACACCCTTAATCACGAGCAGCTGCAAGATAAGTTAGAGGTATGCGGGATACGTGGACCTTTACTCGCGTGGTGTGCCGACTACCTTCGTAATCGCACTTATTCTGTCAACATCTGTAATACCAATAGTGTCACTATTGTAGCTAGTGAAGGTACCGCACAGGGCTCTGTCCTAGGCCCCTTGCATTTTTTATCGTACGTTAACGACATGAGTACATGCATCAAATACTGCTCGTGTTATCAGTTTGCAGATGACACCTGCATTATGCTCGCAGACTACAATCCGAACAAGATCCGTGATCAAATTCAGAAGGACTTTGACACATTGACCAAGTGGTGCCACGATGCTGGTTTAGTTATTAACGCTAATAAAACCAAGCTGATTCACATTAGGTCGCCTTATTTGAAATATCAGAATGAGCCGCTTAAAAGTGTAACTGCTCACAAGCATAGCTGCTTACACGCGTCCAGCTATAGTACATGTAACTGCCCTACTGTTGAACTTGTTGACAGATATACGTATCTCGGGCTTACAATTGACTGCAGGTTTAACTGGAGCTTACATATCGATCACGTTTGTAGTAAATTAAGGCAATTCCTAGCAAATATAACAATTCTAAACCATCGGGTACCATTCAAAGTGAAGTTAATGCTATACAACTGTTTCGCTAAATCTTACATTCAATACGGCCTCAGCAGCTATGGACGTACGTACGGTACCTACCTGAGAAATATATACAAACTTCAACTCAAAATTCTAAAAACCATCGTATCAGACTCTGTTAGACAAAAGTACAGCGACAATGATCTAGGCTTATTTAAACACTGCAAGACCTTACCCATACAGGAAAAATTTAAATACACTATCTTGAAAGAAGAATTTTTTAACGATAATTTACGTCGCAAAATAGAACATCCTATAAATACGCGGGCAAAAACTGCAAACCGGTTGCGCACTGAGCCAGCTAATAATGCATACGGCGAAAGAACTACGAGCTATATCATTCCTCGTCTTATCAATCAGTTGTCACCCGCTCTGCCGAGTGGAGTGACGCGTGCGAATGTGAAGCGGAAGCTAAAGGAATTTTTCTTGGGCAACATATGATGAAACTGCACTCAGATTTCTGCCTAATTAACTTGTTGCCTACGAGACGTTTCTTTGGCTCCTGCGGTGATGAATTTAATGATTGGTCTAGTAGGTATTTCAAAATAATTGTTTTGTATGTTATCTTTAGTTTTATTACTTATACTGTGGGTTTTGTTATTATTTTTATTTTTATTTATTTAGTTATGTACTTTTATTATTATTATTTTTTTTTCTTTTTTACTACAAGGCGCAGACGCTTATACATTGAGGTCAAACCTCTGTGGTTTTTTCAATGTATATTAAACTATTGTGTGTTATAAATTTGTACCTTGATAAATAAATCAAAAAAAAAAAAAAAAAATTGATTTAGATAAATGCCGTTTAATATTTGATTAGATGAATAGTATTGAAAAATCGTTACGTATGCAAAATATTTGATTCGCAAACCGTGATTTGCAAGATAGGCATGATGACAGTTACCAAGAATCAATGAAATTATGAATTTATCTAATGAAATAGGATTCATGGATTATAAAAAACGTGTTTATTTTTCTATTTCGAATGAGATTGCTATTTATTTTGATAAAATAAAACTATAAAATACAACAATCCGCCATATTGGATTAAACACCAAGAAGCGAATGACGTCACAATTGTTTGTTTTCGAGCTTTGACAATCGCACTAATATTTACTGCACACTGCACAGAGTACATCGGGAAAAACAATAGTGACGTCACAAACGGCGCCATGACACCGGCGGGCATTTTGGCGCGAATTTTAAAATTTAAATTTCAAATGCCAATTTTATCTCCCAAACCTTATTTTTCTACAGAAATAATATATTTTTTTGAAATAGTAGATACTTCCGAACATAATCTGACCATTTCTCAAAATCAGTTATCATGCCTATTGACAGACCGAGATCATTGACCGTTTTATTCTTAGTTTAGAAGCATATTACTTGACAAATACATAATGCTAGATGATGCCCGATACTTCGTGGATACTTCGTGGATTATTTTTTTAAATGCCCACGGGAATTCCTTTAAAACTAGCCTATGTCCTTCCTCGGAATACATACTATGTCTGTACCAAATGTAATCAAAATCGGTTGGAAAGATGAGCCGTTAAAGCGTAGCAGCTTTCGCATTATTATAATATTAAGTATGGTTATCACTTTACATTCGTGAGTTGTCGATGTCTAGTTCACATTTCTTCGTACCGCTCAAAACCGACATCGGAATTCGGAAGCGTAGTCACTAAACTTTATTTTGTTCTATTAAGAGTTCTATTACCTTGGCTGAAATCTCGGTAAGTGATAATGTAACCTGTTAAGGTTTATTGCCTCGCTGTGTGACTTGCAATCAAGATTTCTGATAATTGCGGGGAAAATCAATTTCCCACGCTTGCAACACTCAAGGAATGCGCCATTCCGTTCGGATGGTCGCGCGACTTCGCTAGCCGTCTATCCGATGCGTCAAATCGAAATGTCAATGCGTAAAACATAAATAAACTTGCATCCGCCGTGTTCTACTTTAATTTAATTTTAGAACAATATAACATATGGAAAAGTAAAATCTTTACTTAACTGCAGTGTTTTAGGTAATACTCTGTGTTTGTTAAAAGTTATTGTTCTAAATTCAAAAAGTGCGAACGTGCTATCGAGTCAAATGTGTGAAGTTGTGAATTGACCCAAATTGTGTTCTGACGTCATAGTGTGTTTATTTTTTTCGTATCGCATTTTCAAGAGTCGAGACTCGAGAGCTTATAAACATATTTTCAATAATTAAAAAGTTCAGAAAAAGTAAAAAATTAAGTGAAAGTTTTGTCTTGTATTTGGAATGCAATCGGTTTGTTTTTTTATTTACGTATTCTTGAACTAATTTTGTGCAATAGCTCAAAAGTTATAGGATTAGAATAGATATGAATGGCTGTAGATTCAAATCCCATCTATTATACTATTGGTGTTACTACTCTTAGCTTAGCTGGGAAATGAGAATATTATTCATGCTTAAACTATTGTCTACTTTAGTAATTAATTCTGATTATATAATTATAAAATGTTTATGGATAGAATTGGGCACATTTGGTACCTGTACTTTAAGTTTATTATACTTACTTTAATTATTACCATAAAATCCTTACTTTAATAAATTAAACAATTAAAAGTTAAACCCACCCACACTTTGCACTGTTGTACTTGGTAGAAATCTATGTTACCTATATTTAGCTATTAGCTGATGCCCTCAACTTCGTTTTTTTGATTTCCGTGGGAACTCCTTGATTTTGCAGGATAAAAAATGTCTATCTGTCAACAAATTTCATCAAAATTGGTTGACAGATAGACAGATGTACACACTTTTGCATTTATAATATTACGTAAGGTCAGTGCGTTGAAGACCGGCATACTTTATTAAATTTTCCTTCATTGAGCAAATTTCGCCACTTTTATAATAATTTAGACAAGTATTATTGCTTAAGGTAAAAATATATTTAGTTCACTACTGAACGAAACTGACAAATTTACATCAAAGTCACAAGTGTATGTATGATATAAACAACAATCTAAAAAAAATGCGAAACAGACGGACTTGGCCTCCACATCGGATAAGACCGTCTGAGGGGAAAATTTAGTATAAATAGATGATGTAGATATTTTGTATGTGTGTGTTTTTCAGCAGCAATTCATTGTACATCGCCATTTTTAAAATAAAAGGTTCCAAACACCTTGTGTCACACAAATTAGTGTTTGTCGGGTAAGTCTGGCGTACTTCGCCCTTCAGGGGAAGAAAACATTTTTATCGCTCAAAAAATCTTTACTTTGGTAAATCAGCTTTTAATTATTTAAGATAATATCTCCTTAACAGGAATCACAAAATTTAACATTTAACAAAGATGTATTAGACATAAATAGCTCGTCATTAGTAATTATTATAAGAAATTTAAAAATATTAACAGTTTACCTTGAGACCAAAAATGTTCAAAAATATTCTTATTGCAGCCTATTCTAAAATTGCTCATTCAGTCATTCAATAATTATGGCAACCGGCCACACTGCCAAATCAATTCACTTCACTTATCAATTAATTAATAATGACTTAAAATAAAACTGAATTCAAAAATATAATTAATTAACAGCTTAGCTTGGGCTAAGTAAGTAAAACTCTAAGTAAGTATTTTAATATTTATAACTATTCAAATTAAAAGTCTGTAATTTAAAATAGGTGTAGACGAAAAAGGTTTAAAACACCTGGAATCGGCAAAGATATGCCAATCTTTGCCTCCAAGAGATAGACGAACTTCGCCACTATTGCACTTTGAGTTTATATTTTTTCCACCATGTGTAACTTCGTTGAAAATGTGTTTTATTCTATTCTGATATAATAGTATGGTAAAGAAACTAATCAATAATAAACTTACTTGCGCAAATCTAAGTTAAATAAGCGACAAACCACCAAACACAATATTTTTGACAACACCTTAATAACCAAATGCAGGTTGACAAGTCAACTATATTTTAAATAAGTTTTTTTCTCTCTGTGTCATAAATAGCACCATCTATGTTATTTTGTTGTAACTAGAATAGTTTTATGATTTCGTTAAATAGGCTGCAATCTGTGTAGCTATTCAAAATTCGTTGTATTCTTTACTGTACGGTCTTACCCGACAGACGGACTTCGCCGAACTGACCTTAGTATGGATTAGCTGATGCCCTCGATTTTGTATTTGTAGAATAGGTTCTTTAATGTGTATGAGAACTTAAATTTCCAGGATAAAAAGTAACCTATGTCATTCTCCAGGTACTCAAGAATACCCATGCAAAAATCATGTTGATCAAGGACAAACAAACACACTTTCACATTATTAGGTACTTAATATTAGTATGATTACTATCACTGATGTTGGTTATTTTGCTATTACCCACTGAAGAATTCTGCCTTTGCATTGAGTTAACTAATAAAGGTGAAAGCATATAACTTTCTCATAATATTATTTGCAATTTGCAATGCAAAAATATTACATAATTGATTGATATTTGGATAAAATTGTGTGATAGGTGAACATTGAGAAAGTTATTATCAAAATGAGATTGTATAAATAATGTGCATGAAATTAAAAATGTTTATTGACTTGTCTTGCACATTTTACTGCAGATTTAGATTTGAAAGAAAAGTTTATGTGTGCAATTCACACATGACAGAAGTTAAACTTCTGTATATTCCGTGTACTCTCTCATTCTCTCACAGGCTAAATTGTATTATGATTTGTCGCTTTTTCGTTTCATCGAATTTTCAAATCACAAGTTTCACTTCAAATAGAATAGAAGAAACACATCCTTGTAAAAAATTACAATAAAACTGAGCAATGGTACAATTAGTGGCCTTATCGCTTTGAAGCAATCATTACCTGGCAACCATACATCAAAGTTCTTCTTTTTAAACTGTCAGAAATCTTTAATTTTCCAGGATAAAAAGTAGTATGTGTCCTTTCCCGGGATGCAACCTACCTGTGGACCAAATTTGGCCAGGTCATAGCTGAAAATCAGCATCTAGCATCATGCATGCATTTGTATGTATGATGCTGGGGGCACACTAACTTTTAGTGGATAAAAGAAAAAAAAATCTTTCCAAAAAATCAACTTCCAAAACTTTTTAGTGTACTTAAATCCCTACGCTTAGAATCCCTGCAACATCAGAGTTGAGGAGTTGGGACTCGGGTTTAAGTATGAAATCGTTGTTTGACACCTACAATATGACTTCACCATGAAAAAATCTTAAATCGCTATTTTTAAGGAGTTCTGTACCCTGCATCATCAGGGTTGAGGAGTTGGACAGTTGAATCGTTTACACGTGACTTCATACCTACTATATGAATTCACAATTAAAAATTTCTAACTCCCTAGTTTTGAGGATTTCATGTAGTACGGTACACCTACAGCATCAGGATTGAGGATTTGGAGTAATTTTTTATGGGACCACCTCGCGAGCTTCCTCTGACCACTGAAAAAAAATATTTCCAAATCGGTTTAGAAACCACGAGGATATCCACCGACATACATTTAAAAAAAATACGCGATGATTTCAGAACCCCTCCTCTTTTTTTGGAAATCGGTTAAAAAAGAAATGTGAAATTGTTTGGCGCTCCTAAGTAGGTAGGTACCAATGTTTACATTCGCTGTTTACGGGAAAGGCAATTTCGGCCACGTGTGCACTGTGTAAAGACGATACGGTTCGGCTGGACCAATATTGATTTAGTTTGCGCTAACTGGAGCATGAGTTGCGCAAAGTGGGATCATGTCTAAATATACGCGGGACTAATGCTTCAGGCATCCTTAAATTATTGTTTACTAGATGATTCCCGCGGCATCGAATTTAGTTTTTAATATCCCGCAGGAAAATATCGTTTTCGGGATAGATAGTAGTCTTTTTCCAGGTTTCCTTATTGGATATACCATGGAGAGTTGAGGGGCTAGTGGCCTAGTTGTGATTAACTTTTACAAGTGCTTTTGAGTCTTCAAGTGAATCTACCAGTCTAGTATTATAGTCACAAGTATACAAGTCTATTTATTATAGTGCACAAGTGTGTGCGCAAACACAGGGGCACTCTCTATTCCATTGCTCTCATAGCCCGATGGGCAGGAAAATCCGTTACGACCGGTAAGAGGTCAGGCGCAGGACCGACTGCTTAACTTGCTCTCCGAGGCACGGAGGTGAACACCGCCAACTTCCTAACACCGGGCTAGTATTGAAAATTTCTTGCCAGAAAAAACCCAATACTTGTTATAGCCCTACCCGGGACTCGAACCCGAGACCTCGTCGGCCGCAGTCGAACATGCTAACCACTACCCCAACGAGGCAGTGACTGGATCACTCAGTACTCAGCATACAAAATACATACATGTAAAATGAATGAATGATGTCTGTCTGTGAAATCAATTGTAAAGCATTGCGCATTCAATGAATAAGGTCTTTGACATTGTGGGAATAACAGGGGAATTCTATAGTCCGCTCAATCCACAAATACGCCACTGTCCCATCAAGATTTTTTTTGTACTCCACTACAAGTTAGCCCTTGACTGCAATCTCACCTGATGGTAAGTGATGATGCAGTCTAAGATGGTAATCGGGCTAACCTGTTAGGGGTATGGCAGTTATATTAAACCCTAATCCGTTTCTAGTTTCTACACGGCATCGTACCCGAACGTTAAAATCGCTTGGCGTTACATCTATGCCGGTAGGGTGGCAATTAGCCACGGCCGAAGCCTCCCACCAGACCAAACCAGGGCAGAAATTATAAATTTTCAAATTAACCCTGTTCAGGGGATCTAACCCGGGACCTCCGAACGTTTTTTTTAAATACCTCTGATGTGGCAGTCCGGCTATTCGGTCTTAGGTGCTGGCAACCCTAATCGTAGGTCTAGGCCCATGCACAGACTAAGGGCTTAAGGGTGTCGTGTTACCCGCAAAGCCGCAGTATATCATATTACATCGTACCTACATAGGATAGTCAGTGATATACTATATAGTATACAATATACATGTCACCGTATGATTGTAAAAACCGTTAGATTATAATCTAACTCGCGAAATTCTAAACTGTCGAAAGATTACAATTTAACGCATTATTTTCCGGTAGATTGTAATCTGATAGGTATTTAAACCCGATAAAACCTAAGTGCCCGGCCTGCGGCCGGGCACTACTTGATTATTTATGTCGAACCCTAACCTAACCTACAAGAAAGAGACAAGAAAACGTAAATAAAATGAATATTTCAAAAATTGACACTCTGAATATTGAACAGTTTACAATCTTTCGACAGTTTAGAATTTCGCGAGTAAGATTATAATCTAACGGTTTTTACAATCTTACGGTGACATACATATACGATTCTAGCTGATGCCCGTCACTGTGTCCGCGTGGATTGGTGTTTTTGGTTCCCGTGGGAACTCTTTAATTTTCCGGGATAAAAAGAATTTTCTGGGATGAAAAGAAGCCTATTTGCTATTCCAGACTATAATCTAAACTCCCCGGCATATTTAGCGGAACATAAAAAAAAGGTCCATAATTAAAAAAAATGGTTTTATTTTAAAATCTACTTAATACACTTCTTTTGTTATTTTAAGTTTCATTTGTTTTACTTAAAATGAGATCACATTAAGAACAGATTTTGCGAGTAAAGGCTATTTGTGAAAAAATGGTACATTTTTGAACTTTTCATGTAACTGGGAAAAGTGAAATTTAATAAATCACAATTAATTAAATTAGAAAAATGGTGATTAATATCGCGTATTTCCTCCACGTGCTCTTATTAAAGTTTCTACCCGTCTAGGCATACTGAGAATGATGTTATCGATGGTCTCCTGGGATAGTCTCCGCCATTCCTCAACTACGGCGATTCGCAGTTCTCCCACGTTGGCAGGAGCTGGAATTCTGGACTTAACTTTTCTTTTCAGCAAGTCCCAAACGTGCTCTATTGGGTTCATATCCGGTGATCTCGCCGGCCACTCCATAACAGTGATATTCATATCATTAATATAAGCTTGAGTTACCCGAGCGGTATGCGGCCGAGCATTATCCTGCATAAAAACAAAATCTTCACCGATATATGGGGCAAACGGTACGACATTTTCTTCTAAAACTTCTCTGATATAGCGGTCTGCAGTCAGACTCCCTCTGTCAATCACTACCAAGTCTGTGCGAACTCCCAAACAAATTCCCGCCCAAACCATTATTGATCCACCACCGTATGCAACTGTAGTTTCAAAATTTGTCTGAATGTATCATTCTCCTTTGCGTCTGTATATTCTTTGCCTGCCGTCAATTTGATTTAAGAGAATTCTGCACTCTTCACTAAACCATACCTTACTCCATTGGTCCGCGTTCCAAAGTCGATGTTCCTGAGCAAAAGTTAACCTGTTTCTACGATGATTTACCTCGAGCCTTGGAGCCTTGGCGGGCACAAATGAACCCAAACCAGCTTCTTCGAGCCTTCTTCGTACCGTACGCTCACTTACGGTTACACCCCGCACTGCTTCTAACTCATGTCGGGCTTGGACGGCCGTCAAACGGGGGTTCCTACGTACACGAAGCCGAATGAAACGATCATCCCTACTCGAATGCGTCTTTTTCTGCCTTGTCCTGCTCTTCCCACATAAGTACCGGTCTCCCTAAACCGTTGGATACTGCGATGGATCGTTGAAACTGTTCGACGAAGATCTCTGGATATCACTCTGTAGGTTTGACCATTTCTTCGCATTTCGAGTGCCCTGGCAATCTCCGTTGGGGCTAAGTCAGGCATAATTCAGTCATCAACTCCAGAAAGATACGCGATTAAAAAAACTAACAAAAAACAGTATTTCAATGAAATTTTAAATCAAACTCAGAAGGAAGAAATACTCGAAGTTCGCTCCAGAGAAGGTGTATTTGAATAAAATTAAAACAATTGCATAAAATGTGATGTTCAGTTGTTTTCTTAATTTGAAAATATTTCTTTTTAAATTAAATGACGTATCAAACCTTTTTTTTATGTTCCGCTAAATATGCCGGCGAGTTTATATCTCTGCCAAATTTCATCCAGATCCGTTTAGTCTTTCTGGCGTGTTTGAGTAACAAACATCCATTCTTCATCCATCAAAATTTAATATTTTTAATTTGCTACTGAGCAATAGTCTCTTTAAGAGAAGGGTTTGAATGGCCGCACTTGGTCAGCATGGTGAACTATGGAGTTCACCATGCTGACCAAGTGCGGCTTGGCATACTTCCCGTGCAGCAGGCTATCAGTATCTCCGCTATAAATTGTACGAGGTTACCGTCTTTTAAATCTAGACGTCTAGATATTATCTAGACTTCAAATAGTCAGAGCATCTGTAGGCCAAAGCATCGACCTTGAGACGAACCGCTCGATACTGTCCCTAATACCGCATTACATAGTCGACGCTCCAACCGAAATAGAACCCTTAATCCTCGGCATAAAGTGCACTTTCACTTAGAAAGTAATACTTGCAAATTTTTAACTACGTATTGCTTGGTGCAAGCGAAACATAATCTTGGTTTATCTGTGTAGAGTTCATTTTTGTGTTATTAGCAAACCTAGTTCTGAATTTACTGTATATGAAGATCCACTATTAACTTTTATAGACTAGTGACAAATCTAGCTAAGTAGGTATCTAAATTGATACTAATATGACACGTTTGATATGAATTTGACGATCTCCCTGGCGTAGTGGTGAACGCTGCGGTCTAATTGTGGGAGGTCCCGGGTTCGATTCCCGGGAGGGTCCATTCGGGAATTTGTAATTTTGGAATTTTCTGTATGGTATCAGCAGCTCACGCCAAAAATCACGTCGATTCGTTCCTTAGTTGTGGCGTGGTGGAAGAACAAACTAACAAACAAAAACACATTCGCATTTATAATATTAGTTTGATTGCACGATCTAAAATTTTTTTCTGACCTATTTTTACGATAAACTGAAAAAAAATTATTGAAAAATGCAAAAAAATGACCTTTAATATTTTTTTTATTTTGCTTAATTTTCACTAGAACTATTGTTAGAATTATTGTTACCTTCTATACTAATTCTATACTCCTTAAGGTGCCAGCGGAGGATGAATTGCCCATACAAACGTAATACCAAAATGATTCGTAATTCGAGAATATTTCCACCAGATTATGCGATTATTAAGATTGAACTTGTATTTATCTAGGCCCCTGAATAATTATAAGTTTTCAAAATATTTTCCCAAAATTAAATGTAAGCGCATAGCGTTTTGCTTGATTTTACGACATGAATGACATGTTTTCTCCTTATTTCTATCATATTAAAACCGACGATATGTTATGTACTAATTGACCAGGAGCATAGCCTATATTGTCAAGTTCCCGAATAGCAACACGAAGTGAAAAACACAACAAGTTATCATTCATCATTTTTGGTATTTACGGAACAAGACTAAACGTATAACAAATTCTGTACGCTCATATTGCTATCGCGTTTGCACGCGATCATGTGTCATCAGCCAAATAGAGATAGCAATATACCGGCAAATTTATATTTGCGGGTTGAATAGAAATTGCGAGAGGCGATCACCGGCCTCTTAATAGGTACTAATATTATAAATGCTAAAGTTAGGATGGATGGGTGTATGGATGGATGCATGTTTGTTACTTAATCACGCTAGAATGGCTGAACGGATCTGGATGAAATTTGGCACAGAGACGGCTCATACTCTCGGAATAACACATAGGCTACTTTTATCCCGGAAAATTAAAGAGTTCCTGTGGGAACCAAAAATCTCAGTCCAAGCGGACGAAGTCACGGGTTTCAGCTAGAGAATATGTTTTTTATACGACTGCTTGAAAAAAAGAGTATATTGTTTTCAGGGTTCACGTTTGTATGTATGTATGTGAGTTTGTATATTCCGCCATAACTTCTATACGCCTGAACCGATTTTAATAAATGAGGTATCGTTAGAATCCCTAACTTATTCCAGGTGACATACCTAGGCTAGTAAAATTTTAAAAAAATTGATGAGGTGACCATGGTCCCGCATTAAAGACTAAAGTTGATTTTTTTTTTCGAAAATAAGGTTAACTATATATAATCATCATCTAGAAAATGATGAGTAGATTCCAAAAAATATATAACACTATAGTTCAATATCCAGTGATTCACAAAATAATATCATTTAATAAAAATGTGAATAAGATTCTATTTAACTAGATTAATTTAGATTTTTTACTTTTAAGTTCGTTTTTTGGCAGGGCAGTCATGTTTTTTAATTTTTTTATTATGACTTGTTGAAGGTAGTTGTAGTGCATAAGTGAACCTGCAGAAACGTATCAACGTTGTACTCCACTGTATGAAAGTAATATACTTTTATACTTACATGTACCTACTCTGTGATTTCAGTATATGGATAAGTTTTACCGCAACACGACTCGACCCAGCATAGCTAATCAATTGATTGCTTTAACCAAGCTAATAGCTTTACTTGCCCGCAAATAGATTCAAAGTTACTCTATCAAGGGCGACATGCCGGCCAAACTGATTCACTTTATATGTATTATACCTAACCTACGTCATACCCTACGTGCGTAGTATATTCCGAGTTCCGAGCTCTAATTATCAAAACTACAGCTCATGATCGCCCAGCCGTGGGCACAGTCCTCCACTCTCATAGGAGAGAGGGAATTAGAGCTTACACCAACCATACTGCTCCAGTGCGGGTTGGAGAACTTTGATGACTATTATCATGTTAGTGATAATAACCGGGATCGACGGCTTGACGTGCTCTCCGAGACACGGGGGTGAAACATTACCAAGTTCCTAACTACGCGATAGTACTGAGGATTTCTGTCAGAAAAATCCAATACTTAATTGGGCGTATTTTTTTTAAAGTGTTAAAATGAAATTGAAGAAAAAAATATTTTTATCATGTTTTGTTATTTTATTGATAGATTTGTATTTCCTAGTTAATAATCTTTATGAGACTGATTATAAATATTATGTTAAATTATAGTAAAAATTATCATTTTAAAATGAACTGACGGAGAATTATTCCATTGAGTAACAAAACTTCATCTCACAAATGCACTTAAAAAACCATCTTAGATAAGATTCGCAGAAGTTTAGTAGTCTTACAAATCATGTCAATCAGGAAAATGGGACAGCAAATATAAAATAACAGAAAAACCATCAAAATTTGATAATTTTAGTTCTTTTGACTAACGTAATGGCAAATTAATGTCATATTTTTCAATATAACTACTGAAATAGACAAGGCTTTTTGTTTTTAAAAAATATTTAAATTACATAACAATAACATACATTAATGATAAATGACCAATATATTATAAGCTTAAATGCAATATTTTTAAGAGGACAGTTTGTCAGTGGAACCTTCACAATTACTCATGGGAAAAGTAAGGGCACTGATCACAATGTTAAGAATTATTGCACTTTCATACTATTATACTATTATATAGCTTAATACTATAAAAGTCGTAGTAGGTACTTTTGAGTATTAAACTCTTTATTCTTTATTTTGTACTTAAATTATGTTACATGTCATCTAAAATATATAGGTGGAACTTCCAACCAATTTATAGTATGTTAAATCACATTATATGAATGATTATAAGTAACAATTTTTTTTTGCGTTTTGTCTTCCCCGTTTCTCCCTTTCTGATGTTTTTTGTCACCTCAGATATTTTCTTGTTTTGGATTTCACGAGGTCCAAGTGTTATTTTTTTATATTGTTTGAACTTTTAACATTCCCTCTTTAATTTCTCCCTATGCCGTCTTGCTATTTCAGCAGATGTCAGCGCTATTTTTACACCTGAATAATTTCATGTATAAAATACTCGTTACCAATGCAAAACTCGGGGCCAAAAAAGCTTAACTGTATACAAACCTTTAGAAATCCATTGAGTATCAATTTGTTCCATTGACCGACAATTTCGAAAGAGTTACTCAAAGGACCGTAACGAATTCACGGCAGCAATATTTTTCGCTTATGTATTTTAATACATGGTATCAACAATACTACATTCTGGTAAAATATGAAGTAAACTATGTTAAAAATTATATATGAACTACATCATTTAAGGATCTATCTTCTCGTCTCACAGAGTCCACAGGTGACCGGAGGGCTTCCAGTTACCTCGGCCAACATATAAGTTTGGCTATTCAGCGGGGTAACGCAGCCAGCGATCTGGGTACATTGCCTTGTTATTAAGCTAGATGGCATAGATGATATTTTTAATCTTTGTTTTTAATTTAGATTTTAATTTGAGCAATGTGGTGGGTCTAAGCTCTAATTCCCTCTCTCCTATGAGAGTGGAGGCCTGTGCCCAGCAGTGGAACGTTAATGGGCTGTAGTGATGAAATACATTTAATCAGTATTTACCTTCAAAAATCGATGCTACTCAATGGTTGGGATATGAGCACTCACTCAAAATTGAGTCCTTAGACGCCGATTACATTAAAATCTTCTGCAATAGTAGTAATTTTATAATTTCTGAGTAAAAAAGCGCACGTCAATGGAAATTCCACAAAGAGCCAAATTTGAGATTTTTATAAAAAAAATAATTAAAATCATCTGGTTAAGTTAATAAATTCATTCAATAAACAAATCAAAAGTACGTAAAGTAAGCTATCTAATCATGGGTGAATCAATGATCTATCTATTATGGCTGCTTTGTTATCTCAAGTCGAAAGTTACAGAATCAGGTGAGGACATGGTAAAATCGCACATTTATTTTTGTTAATAATGCTGTAATTTATTAAATTTATGTAAATCGATATGTTTATTTTAGACGGAAATATGACTGGATTAATAAGCGACGTAACAACAAAAAATATGTTGGGATCAGCATAATCTAAATCAACTTTCGGAAAGTAGGTGAACAAGGCAAAAAACCCATGTACAGTTTTATAAAAATACGCCCAATTACGGCCCGACGCGGGACCTCGCCGCATGGGTAAATGTAAAGTTTGGCCAATAATGACGATCCCAGGCCCCGCTTGATTAGCCAATAAAGTTATTAAAAGTGCTTTTGAATTGTCGAGTGAATCTACTACTAGTTAGGAATTCCATTCCTATCGAGAATAAACTCGGTGGTTGCTCTTTTCAATAAAAATCATTTACAAATCACATCAGTACGTAGATACATAAGTAACCGCAATCCTTCCTGAGCATCGGTGGAGCAAGACTTAATCCATGCTCTTTTATCATTTACAAAATCTTCAACAGTATCCATACTTAATATTATAAATGCGAAAGTGTGTCTGTCTGTCTGCCTGCTACGCTTTCACGGCCCATCTATTCAACCGATTTTGATGAAATACTGTATAGCGGTAGGTTACATCCCGGGGAAGGACATTGGAGTTTTTATCCCGGAAAACTAAAAAGAGTTGCCCCGGGAATCAAAAAAACTTTATCCACGCGGACGAAGTCGTGGGTATCATCTAGTATGTATATATGTTATGTCTCTCAACGTTTTTTAACCCCTCACGAAAACGTGGGTGTTATAAGTATAACGTGTGTATCCGTGCATCGATCTGTGGCATCGGATTTTTCCGGGTTAAAAAGTATGTCTATGTTTTCGTTATATAACCTACTTCTACAAAATCGGTTGAAAAGATGGGCCGTTAAAGCGTAGCAGGCAGACATTAATACTTTCGCTTATGCCTTAACCCGCGTCTCCTCATCGAATAACCGCGTGTTTTACGCGTCCGTGAGTGCCGTGATCGGATGCATGTTTGCATAAATACAACGCATGCAAATGCGTAAGTTAAGCTTCACCTTTCAGAGGTGTAACAGATTATTTGTGTAAGTTCGACTAGTGGTTAGCATATTCGACTGCAGGTGATGTCCCGGTATAATTCCCGGGTCGGACCAGCATCTTATTAATATTATAAACTAGATGATGCCCGCGAATTCGTCCGCGTGGATTAGGTATTTTGATTCCCGCGGGAACTCCTTAATTTCCTGAGATAAAAAGTTACCAATGTCTTTCCCCGGGATACAAACGATCTTTTAACAGATAGGCCGTGAAAGCGTAGCAGACAGTCACACTTTCGCATTTATAATATTATTATTATGGATGTGAAGGTTTATGAGTTTGTTTTATAGACTGACATAGGCCAGTTATTCGGGATACAAATCACAATATGAAAAGTCTCTCCAAGTCCTCAAGTAAAAAAAACACTTCAATCTCCTGACCTGTTGCGGCGTGTTTGAGGGCCAAACCAAGAATCATACACACTTTCACATTAATAATATGAAGTAAGAATGGATGCATGAACAATGAACATTTTCGGTCACTTAGTTAAACAGGGAACAAACACAAAAAGCGCTTCCGCTCATGACTTAGACGCGCAGAGTGTTGAAGTGTGCATTAATGCAGCCAGCCACACGCTCTCGCTCGTTAGGGACGCTTTGTTTAGCTCGCAAAAAGCGGTTTTTTGAAAATACATGCAGTAACATACAGCATACACCCTAGCCTACTAATACACCTAGGGCTGCCGCATGTCAATCTTAAGTCCGAATATTTAAAAAAAACACTAGGTAGGTAGGTATTAGCTTTATACATTTTAAAAGTTGAAATAAAAAAAATATACACAAATCAAATCAATATTCATTTATCAAATTAGGTACACTGTACACTTATTGACGTCCAAGTACTTATAAAACATGATGGTGATAATCAGTTACGGTATCTTAAAACTAAAGCTACGAGAGTTTCGAACACGCCCTGGTCTGAGAAGAGCTCACAACTAATTCAGTCGGGCTTTTTTACTTATCACCATCTCAAAAATCACCTTAAACTAAGGAACTATCAGAACCATTAGAGCAAAGTTATTGCAAAATTCTTTTATGTTGTTGTGATTGGCTTAATTTACGGTATTCTAGCTACGAAAATGGATTTTAGCCAACAGCGAAATAGTGTTAATCGGGTACCAATCATTCTAGCTCTATCCTGACGCCTTGACAACCCTAAACGCACCCGCGTATGGGTTTACCGCGCACCAGACGAGGCTTTCGTACTCAATTTACCGTGTTCTTACCTAGTTATTTACTCTTTTGAACCCCGTTTTCTATGCATGTAGAATATGTATTTATAACCGTTCCACTCTCGTGTTAATCTTTTGACCATAGCATTAAAAAAAATACTTAAAAATTATTTATTTACTTTCATAAAAATTTTGGATGTCCCAAATTTTTCTTGGTTCCATAAATTTGTTTTGGTATTTAAATGAGCAGGAACCTTAGTATGTTTGTCAAACTTCAAAGCATGTTAGCTGTTTAGTGTTTACATAATTAAATACAGGGTCAGGTACTTCAGATCCTTAACATTCGTCCTTCTACGAAAACATTGCCTTTGTACTCATTATCATTTATTTTTATCAAAAAATAACCGATTGCATATATCCAAAAACAGTCAAATAAACTGTTATTTGTAAAGAGACAACAATACAACCTAATTACAACGTAAATAAGCAAAATAACACAAAAAATGTGACTAAATATTAAAAAATGTGAAAATTAACCGAACAAATAATGGCGGGTACCCGCAATATAACCGAGCCACGCTCAACAGCTTACTACTACGCCGACCTTGAGAAAATCAAGCGACAAAATGGCGTCAGCCAAGGTGGCGGCATTAAACAAGATGACCGTTACATCCAGGATGGCGGATACATACAGAACGGCATCCAAGACAGACAAGACCAGAACCTAAACGAATTAAGCGAGTACCTTGAAACCAATGAGGTTGTAAACGATGGAGCAACAAAAGAAGTTCCACCATTAAGAGATAGATACAGCCCAGAGTATTCTACTCCAGAAAATGTGGTTAAAATTGGTGAAACGTACTCCACAGCAGGGACTTTTCCGATGCCTGAGCCAAAAGAAAAGGAACCTTTGTTGGCTGAGCTGGAGATAGTAGGTAGAGTGCCCTTGACTCAGCTAGAGTCAAGTCAAACAGTCAGGAGAAGTAGGAGCTGGTACTTGTGCTGTCCTGATATTGGGGAGGAGGAGGCCTGCAGGCAGTCCTCTTGGCGGTACTCCAGCTTACGTCCTGTCACTGCGCCACCTTTACCGCGACCTACTGAGGTGAGTAACTACTGAGTAATCTTTAGAAAATGCCATGGTTTACTGTGCAGGAATCTTTGTGTAGTGTCTTTGTATCAGGAGATGGAGAGAAATGCTTCAGGCAAGGAGATGTTTTAAAAAACCTGCGGATTTTTTATGCTCAGGGAATTGGGGCTCAAAAGTCGAGATTCTATGCTAAAACTTTTTTCTCATGGAGAGTATGAAGAATACACAGGAGCTCGAAAGGTGACTAAAAAGTAGGTTTGACACAGAGCTCTCTAAAGATGGACCCTATTTCTATAGGATGCTCCGGAGTCGGAGCATAACTGGATATAATGTTAAAGAGGAATGTAAAGGAGTAGTGTCTTTAAAAAGATTTTGTACTGAGGTAATGAGGCCAATTCTGTTTATCACAATCTCTAAACTAAACTAAAATGACAGCTTCAAATCTAGTTCTGTCCCTTTCCGCAGGTAATATTATGAAAGGATTAGCATTATTTGCTGTCATTTTAGTTTAGTTTAGAGATTGTGTACAACAGAATTAGCCCCATTGTACCCTTCTTTTCCCCGACCGATAGAGGTGAGTACTGAGTAATATTTTTCTAGAAAATGCTTTGTGGTTTTCGTGAACATCTCTTTGAGTAGTGTCTGTCTTAGATTTAGGATGCCGAGATAAATGCTTTAGGTAAGGGGACAGTTACAAGCTCCTGCAGATTCTTCATGATTTGTGTTTTTTAAACCTCATTGTTACGAGAATGATGACTTCGTAGAAAATAGTCTTTATTGAGTACATATTATGCTCTACATTGGGAACGTTCAGAATAAATAATCTTTTTTTTTTCCTCATCCGAAAAACAAGGCCTTTTTTAAAATACCCCTAGTCTCATAAGTCATATTTATTAAATGCTAGCTGATGCCCGTGATCTGCGTGTCCGAGCACGATAGATAGATAGCACGAGTCTGTTGTTCTTGTGTTTAAAATCTTAACGTCAAGCAATAAGGTCTGTATTTCATTGGTGTTCAAATTCGGTTTTAGTCTGCGCTAGGTTGCGCTTCTGCGCAAACGAATTTTGCCGATGTGACTTATAAAAGTGGTGTATAGTCCCACCAACTATTCTGGCCCGGGGCCAAAATTGGAAATAATTTTTATTTTTTATTTTTTATTTGGGCCATAAAACTGGTAACAATCTTGTCTTAACTTATAATAATTACGCTTAGGTAAAAAATGAGATTGCACCTTCTAGATATGACCACAACATGCAAAATTAAGCTGTCGCTATGTTAACAAAGTAATACAATCAAAAAAGATAAAAAATATTAATATAACTCGCTTAAAAGGAACTCCAGTACGAAAATTACATTTAAATAATAAAATAAATTGAGAAAAAGATAACAAATTACTTGAAAATATGTTTTAGCTGTTTTTTAAATGAGGTCAAAGAACTAGAAAATATGTCGCAACTATTTCTGTGAGTATTAATGAAAGTGCAAATGCGGTAGACAGGCGCATGTTGGCCTGCATTGGTACGACATGATGGCAAATGAAACGGCTTGCGATTCTGCAGGCGACTACAAGATCGCGGCACACAGAACTTTAGGCGCTCTAGTATCTCCGGTGAGTCAATATAGCCATTGATAATTTTATAAAAGAAAACCATGTCCAGCATTTTACGTCTGTCTCTAAGTGATAAAAGATTATATGAACGTAAGCGCAAATCATAAGAGTCTAATTTTCGACAATTGTTATTGTTGTAGGTTAGGTGGTAAATGAAGCGCTTTTGAATACGTTCCAATCTGTCACAATGAACGTTATACGATGGGCTCCAGACTGGGCTACAGTATTCTAGGATACTCCGCACGAGAGAGTTATAAATAGTAAGGGACAGATTCGGATCGCGGAACAGTTTCAACTGACGCGAAATAAAACCAGATAATTTAGATGACTTTTTTGCAATAGCGTCAAAGTGATGGCGAAAGGAAAGTGAGGAGTCTATGAGGATCCCCAAATCTCGGACAACTTCAACTTCCTTCAACGGAACGTTATGAGCATAATAAAGACAATCGGTTTTAGACTTTTTTCTAGTGAATTTTATAAGCATGCATTTATCCAAATTTAAAGCCATTTCATTGTTTTTGCACCACTCAGTAACCTTTTTAATATCGTTCTGAAGTAAAACAGAATCACTTTCATTTAAAATGGTACGATAAATCTTAAGGTCATCCGCGTAAAATTTAAAATTCGATGTAATAGCTATACTGAGGTCATTAATAAAAATTAAGAATAGCAGAGGACCCAGGTGAGATCCTTGAGGAACACCGGAAGGAATGGACTTAATATCTGATTTAAAACCGAAGAGAGACACTAATTGAGAACGATTTCTTAAATAAGATTCACACCATCTTAACAGAGAACCGTGTATTCCCATCTGATTTAGCTTTATTAATAATTGATCATGATTCACTAAATCAAAAGCTTTTTTGAAATCGGTATAAACTGCATGTACTTCAACATTATTATCTAATGCTTCGGCTATATCGGTGACATAACCAATTAAATTGGTGGTCGTCGATCTACGTGGCAGAAAGCCGTGTTGATTGGGGTTGATGTATTTTCTTAACAGATAAAGTAATTTCTGCTGTATGAGTGCTTCAAATACTTTGGCACTAGGTGACAATATTGAGATTGGCCTATAATTACAAACGTTGTCTATGGCACCAGCCTTGTGTATTGGAGTAACATGAGCTAGTTTCCATCTGGTTGGAAATACACCTGATTTTAATGATAAATTAAATATAAACGTGAGAGGATAAGCTAGATGTTCTGCACATTTCTTGAGTAGAATTGGAGGGATCAGATCTGGTCCACTGCCTTTATTGACATTAATAGAAAGTAAGTATTTGCGTTTTTATGCCTGTTTAGCTTTTTTTTTAATTTTATCCTTCAGATATCTTTTGACGACCTCCGTGGCGCAGTGTTGAGCGCCATGGAGTCTTAATGTGCGGAGGTTCCGGGTTCGTTTCAATTCGGCAGGGTCAATTTGGGAATTTATAATTTCTGAATGTACCCGGGTCTGGCCTCATATATATGTCACCATAAAATTGCAAAAGCCGTCAGATTGCAATATAACTCATTTTATCTCGATAGATTGTAAACTGTCGACAGATTGTACCGTTCAATGTTCTGAGTGTAAATTTTTGAAACAAGAACCTTCTTCCTTTCTTTCTTGACCTTTTCTTGAAGACCTTTCTTGTAGGTTAGTTTAGGGTTCGACATAAATACCCAAATAATGGTAAATAATTAGGTTATATCGGGTTGATAGGGTTAATTTACCTAACAGATTATGATCTACCGAAATATAATGCGTTAAATTGTAATCTTTTGACAGTCTAAAATGTCGCTAGACAGATTACAATCGAACGGTTTTCACAATCTTACGATGACATATATTGAATGAACTAGAAGTTTAATTCGCTATAATCCGCTACAGTAGACAAATCTGTGTGGTACAGTGCGTGTCTTTCACCTGCAGCATGCGACACCCACCACCCAGCAATTCGCACAGGCACAACACCACACCACACAAATCCTCCAAATCACTCTCAACGTACGTTTCGCCTGTGCGAATTGCTGGGTGGTGGGTGTCGCATGCTGCAGGTGAAAGACACGCACTGTACCACACAGATTTGTCTACTGTAGCGGATTATAGCGAATTAAACTTCTAGTTCATTCACTATCATGGACTTCCGCAAAGTAACGCCTGCTTCTACTCAATAGATGACATATATATTTTCACTAGATGATGCCCGCGACTTCGTCCGCATGAAAAGTTTTTTAAATTCCGCGGGATCATTAATTTCCCGGATAAAAACTAGCCTATTTCCTTCCCCAGGATACAACCTATCCCTGTATCAAATTTCGTTAAAATTGGTTGAATATATGGATCGTGAAAGCGTAGGAGACAGACAGACAGATACACTTTCGCATTTATAATATTAGTATGAATATCTTTCTACAAGCGTCGCTGCCACCGGGCCAGATAAGTTAGTGGGACTATACCTGCCCTCCGACTACGTAAGGAAATCGTAATCGTAATAGTCCGTCAAATGTATAATTCGACCTGTTTAAGGAGGTCATAGATGCTTGCACGTCAAAACGCACGTATGTACTCCTTAAAAAGTTCAAGTTATACGTTATGAACTGTCAAATTAATACGATTGGCTTAGACAATTGGGCCTCTGTACAAGTTTTGAATTGAATGCTATAACCATATCCCTGCAGGAGTGGATCTAGGGCTGCCAGATCGGAAAACCCAAATATATAACATATGTATTTGAAAATGTCGGGATTTTGGGGTTGTTGTCGGGAGAAATAAATATTTAAAATAAAAAGTTCATCTTTTAAATTAAAATGCTACAAAAAGACATTTATTACCAATACACAGGTTACAGTCAATTTAATTTAACTTTGGTCGCCGCACTAGGGAACCTGTATCGCGGAGACCGTATTATGATTAAGTACCTAACAGAAGACTGACTAGGACACAATAGATGAATTTTTAAATCAAAGTAAGTCATAATATAAACAAATGTAATTCGGCGTGCCTGATTATAAGGTGAAACATTTCTACTGGAAAGCTAACAAATAACATCTCATTGTAAAAAAAATGTTTCTGCAAATAAATAATTAATATTGACACAATTAATTAAAATTCACTTAATTTGTAGGTTGCCACGTATGTGTTTTGAGTCCACTAATTTAGATCTTTTAGAATCTAATTGAATCCTTTAGAATCCAATGAATGGATTCAGAATTTAAAATTATTATTTTGTATCGAACTTTCCAAGAAGTTGTTTGTCTGGAGATTTTGAGTTTTGTCGGGAGCCTGGAGATTATTTGAAATGTAGGGAGAAACCAGACGAATACCGACCATCTGGCAACCCTAAGTGGATCCTCGCTGTTAGATTACATCAAAGCATTGTCGACGATCAGTATTCCATGCATATTTCGTTCACGTATTAGGGAACAGCTATAACTGCATTCCGATTCTTTATTTGGGTACACTGCCTACAAACACAGAGCGTGTTTTTTGGGCTGCATAACTCATCCACATACTAACTAGATGTTTACCCCAAAAACCTCGCGTTCTATGAGGTCAGAACTATGTTACCAGTAGACGTGCAATTAAATTACTTGCCAACCTACTTATTCTCGCGACTTCGTTCGCGTGGATTAAGATTTTTTGTTTCCCGCGGGCACTCTTTTAACTTTCCGGGATAAAAAGTAGCCTATGTCCTTCCCCGGGATACAATCTACCCCAAGATCAGTTAAGCAGATGGGCCGTGAAAGCGTAGCAGACAGACAGACAGACAAACTTTCGTATTTATAATATTAGTATGTATTTGTTTTTAAAGCGGCTATGGAAATACACTCTTACACAGGTTCAGGAGATACGGCCCGCTAATCTATACTAATATTAGATATAAGTTCGAAAGTTTGGATGGATGTATTGATATTTGTTACTCAATCACACCAGAACGGCTGAACGGATCTGGATGAAATTTGGCACAAAGATAGACTATAGTCTGGAATAACACGGGCTACTTTTTATTCCAGAAAATTTGAGTTCCTAAAAATCGCAATCCACGCGGGTGAAGTCGCGGGCATCAGCTAGTAGTTAAAATACAGGGTCCCGTCGGCACCCTTTGTCCACGGAACCCTAAAAACAAAATAAAATTCCTTTGAAATGCAGTTCTAAAGCGTTTGGTAACTCTCTCAAAGTATTGAAATCGCTCGTCGACCCAGATCGCGTGACCCAATTCCGTTCACTAATGTTTTGAATTTGACGCCATTACGCCACAAAAGAAACGGGCTAACAACTTAGCTTTAACTGATTTGTAAGAGAAATGGTAGTGAAGGAAGTAGAAGTTTCATTCGCTATAATCCGCGACAATAGGTAAATCTATGTGGCACAGTGTGTATCCCGCACTTATAGTCCGCGATATTCACCACACCACAGAAATCTTCCAAACTACTCTTAACGTACGTTTCACTCCGACACCGGAGCATCTTCAGGAGATGTTGACTCGACAATGCACGGGCTATAATAATGCGGGATACACACTGTACCACATAGATTTACCTACTGTCGCGGATTAACTATAGCGAATTAAACTTCTAGTTCCTACATTATCATGGACTTCCGCAAATTGACTGCTTCTATCCAATATTAGAGATGGTTGTATTGGATAGAAGCAGGCGTTACTTTGCAGAACTCCATATATTGAGTGTACTCTGTGCAGAACTCCATGATAATCCAGGAACAAGAAACTTAATTCGCGTCCTTATAATTACCAATAAGTCAATGACTCAATAAAATCACCAACTTTTTACCAAACTTAAAAACGGGCTAGGAAGTTTGTGTGAAATAAATAATTGTGACGTCATAAAATTTCAACACACCTTAATTCTTTAATCTAGTTTAAAATTAAAACTTAAAACTAACCGAGTATGTGAATTTTAGATGTTTTAGACCCTCTATTTAATAATCATTAACCCGTTGTCCTAGGGTGAGCAACATAAGCGACGCCACGCGACGCGACTCGATGCGATGCGATAGAAAATAACCCGTTGTCCTAGGTGAGCGACAGAAGCGAAGCAATGCGATACGACGCTAGAAAATGTCACACGTATTTAGTCTCTACGCGACTACGTAAGCTACGTTAAGGGTCTTAAATGTTTGATACTTTCGCGTAGCTTTGCTGCGTTTGTCGCTCACCTAGGACAACGAGTGACAGTCGACGTATGTATGTGACAACATAAATGTAACGTCATTTCCTATGGCGTCGCGTCGTGGGGCTTCGCTAATGTCGCCCTAGGACAACGGATAAGAAATAATTTATTTTGAACAGGCATGATCAATCGATTTTTGCGGAAAGGATCAGCCTCGCTGTCCAACACGGAAATGCAGCCTCAATTCTTGGATTGAGGTTTCTTGGTTCCCGCGGGAACTCTTTAATTTTCTGGGATAAAAAGAAGCCCATATGTTATTCTACACTATAATTTAGCTCTGTGCCAAATTTCATCCAAACCCGTTCAGCCGTTCTGGCGTGATTGAGTAACAAACATCCATCCATGACCCAACCATACATACATCCATCTATCAAAACTTTCGCATTTATAATATTAGTAAGTATAGATTAGGTTAGGCTAGCAAGCTTCAAGTTCTATTGTATTGTTTTAAACAAGTCGTAATTAAAAAACACGACTGCCCTGCCAAAAACGGACCAGAAGTTAAAAATCTAAATTAATCTAGTTAAATTAGAATCTTATTCACATTTTTATTAAATGATATTTTTTGTGAATCTATGGATATTGAAGTATAGTATTATATATTTTTAAAATCTACTCATCATTTTGTAGATGATGATATATTTATATAGTTAATCTTATTTTCAATTTTTTTTTTCATATATTTATTGCGGGCCCATGGTCAACCCATATTTTTTTTTTACTCGCCTATGTCACCCGGAATAAGCTAGGGATTCTAACGATACCTCATTTATCAAAATCGGATCAGGCGTATAGAAGTTATGGTGGAATATACAAACTCACATACATACATACATGAACCCTGAAAACAATATACTCCTTTTTTCAGGCAGTCGTATAATAAAGCCGGCATCATCGCTATTAACCCCTTCCCCGCAGGTGGCGACGCAGAGCAGCGGTCGCGTGGACGACGTAGCGACCCTGCGCGCGGAGCGAGACGCGCTCTCCCGCGCGCTGTCCGCGGAGAAGCAACGCGCGGCCGCGCAGGCGCGTGCGCACGACGCGCGGCTCGCGGAGCTGCACGGCGTGATCGCGGAACTTGTGCGCAGGCGCACCGCCGACAAACACAGCGGGGCCATACCCGAGGAGGACGTGTCAGGTATGCCGTCAGCGTTGGTATCCTTATGTGGTTGACGACCAATTTGCTCGAACGAAACGGTTTTGCTCCACGTTTCTGATACTCTTTAATCTATACTGTTAGACTGAAATTGACGGATCTATCTATGGTCCATCTATGGTCTGATTATTTTAGAGGGAGATCGAGTGGTAATGGTACCTAGGAATCTATGATGGAATGAAAAAGATGGCTGTACAGTGTTTGTGTGTAAATTTCTAATAAAGTATGATTAAAATAGTTATCGAGTGTTTAAACCTATTAATACTAATATTATTAATGCGAGCGTTTGGATGGTAGATCGATGGATGTTTGTTACTCAATCACGCCAAAACGGCGGGATGGATCTGGATGAAATTTGGCACGGAGATTTATTATAATCCGGAATAGTACATAAGCTCCTTTTATCCCGGAAAATTAAAGAGTTACTACGGGAACCAAAAAACCTCAATCCAAGCGGGCAAAGTTGCGGGCATCAGCTACTTACTTATAACTAATGTACCTTCAAGGCAAGAGTATATAGGCATCTTCAATACTGCCACAAATTCTTTTAGTAAATAATAAGATAAATGTCAACAACAAGTGATCATGTGTGAAATAACTGGTTTGCATAATTATTATGGCGCTAAACTGGTAGCGCCTGACAAACTATTCGACACCCTACGAGTACAGATTCCTAATTAACAAATTTTCTGACTTTTTCCTATACTTGTGCTGTGAGACCTTGTTTCTTGCTAAACTTCATGATTCTAGGTCAACAGGGAGTACACCTTAGGTTTTGATTTATAGCCAAAATATGCGGCATAAAAGGCCGTATTTTCCGCCGTATTGGCCGTAGCTCCAAAGGACCGTATATCCGTAGACCGTAGATAAGTATTTGATATTAATTTCAACTTGATACCTCCTCTCGAGAAAAACAATGTTGACAGACAGACAGACAACGAAGTTGTTTTCCTTTTGAGATACGGAACCCATAATTATTTATTCACTTTAGTACCTAAAGTCTGAAACTTATTGACGTCCAAAACAAAAAAAAAGCAACATGTTGGTGATAATCAATTACGGTATCTTAAAATTAAAGCTACGAGGGTTCCAAACGCTTCCTGGTCTGAGAAGAGTTGTGGGCTCTCCTCAGACTAGGACGATCTCAACCGGGTTTTTTTGTTCTATGGTGATAATATAATGATTTGTTTGCAGACGAGTGCGAGTCCACAACGCAGCCGGCGGGCGAGTTGGACATTGACCCGGACGTGTCCCGGACAGAACAAGTGAGAGATAACCACGTGCATGCATTACCTAACAGTGAACTTGGCGAGGTTGGGGAGGCGGAGCGATGATATCCCATGGGTACCTGGCATCGATAGTATGCGAAAAACCGGCAAAAGAGCACGTTCTTTATGAACCCATTGTCAGCTCACTACTGGGCACGAGTATCCTCTTGGAATGAAAACTGTTTGGCCATAGTCCACCACGCTCGCCAAGTGAGGATTTGCAGACTTCACACACCTCCGAGAACATTATGAGGAACTCTCGGGCGTTCGGGTTTCCTCACGACGTTTTCCTTCACCGTTTGAAGCAAATGATATTTAATTTCTTAAAACTCACATTACTTTGACTGTGGCTAAACCCTTCTCATTCCGTGTTTATAAAAGAGGGGTGTAAGAAGAGATACTAATATTGAACCAAATTGCAGTTTAATCCTAATACCTTAGAACTGAAGTTTCAACAACAACAAATGTTCTGAGATTTTGGGTTTCGGGTTTCAGAATGACAATTCGTCCCTCCTCAGCCCGACCGAGCTGCCGACACCGCAGGATCCGAAGCTGGAACCGTTGCCCGACGATACGGACTTCAGCACCACTGAACTTATCAGGTATATTGAACACACGCACCCATACTAATCTATACACTTCTATACTAATATTATAAATGTGAAGTGTGTCCGTCTGCCTGTCTGACTGCTACGTTTTTACGGCCCATCTTTTCAACGGATTTTTAATTAATTTATTTTAGGACATCCAACAGGTATACATTAACAGGAAAAATACTAGATACTAGAGTAATATGCTATATTGTAAACCCACTTAGATTTTGCCACAGCTTGCAATATAATGTTATAAATGACGAAAAGATACCGAATAAAATAAAAAACAAATTGACGAATACAAATTAAATAAAAAAAATTTACAGTGATGAGATCCAGGAAGATGTGGCAGACAGCTAACCGGAGATATAGATTATGAAGGACATAGGCTAATTTCTATCCTGGTAAATTAGGGAGTTTTTACTTGAGATTATCTTGCTACTTCTGCAAATTAACGCTTGCTTCTATTCAATAAGTTAAAGAATGCCTATGTATAGATCTTTCGACGTTGGTTTCAGAACGGAGAGGCCTACGTTGCAGGTCTCGCCGCCCCAGGGCTCCGAGCGATGCTCGAGTCTCCAGCTGTCGGAGAAGGACTCCGAAATATGCGTCAGCACGGCCAGGTGATTTATAACTACGCCCGTTACGATCAGCACAGATTCATTGATATTACAATTCACGCCCTCAGTCGCCCGCGACTTCGACTACAATTTCTATTTTCCTTTGAGATTATTAAAAATTTCGACAGTATAAAAACTCTAAACTGGCATAAAAATTAATTCCAATTTTGGCCACTGGGCCAGAAAAGTTTGCGGGACTATAAATTATTGTCGCTTGCGAATTAAACAGTTTTAAAGTGACTATGTGCGTTTCTATCAAATATTTTATGTGCGGCATCGCACATGAACAAAGCAATGTATTGTAAATAACTATTACGCTACTAGTGTGGAAAAATCGTGCTTGCCCACTGAAACGTAACGGCCCGCTTGCCGCCAGGTGCTGCCAGTATGCGCGCGCGGCGCACGCGGCGGGCGCGGGGGGAGCAGGGGGAGGCGGTGGGGGAGGGGGAAGCTGCGAGAGAGAGAGAGGCTCTCCCGCCCTCATGCCTGTCTCACCCGGCCGCTGCGAGGCTCGACAGGCGAAGCTGGCGTCCCGGGTTCGACTCCGGCGCACCGAAGACACGGAGTCCAACCAGATATCAGACGACGAGGTACTTTATTATATGTCCTTCATACTAATATTATAAATGCGAAATTGTGTTTGTTTGTTAATAAATGTTATAAGGAAACGAAATTATTTAATTTTTAATGAGCTTCAGTATTTTTAACAGAACTTCACAATGATGTCAATAGATGGCGCTCTGTAAAAGTTTATTCGTTTGTGTTTACAAATAATAGACGTTAGCACCATCTTACGTGGATTAAAGAAAAGTTAATTATTACAATTCATAGTTTATATATCTTATGGATACCGCGAGGTCTCAGTTTGGGGCGAACCACTAGTACTAGTGCGGTAATATTTGCATCGCCCTAGTGTGCAAAAAGTCTACAGTTTAAATAACCCCACAGGCGTGGTGCGTGGCGGCGGCGGAGCGGCTCGCTCTTGACGTGTGTTCCCAGGCGGGGCTGCGGGAGGCGCTAGTGGCGGCCTCTAACGGAGGTGAGTGACTTCACGCACACCAGACCACCCACCAGACTTCCCACCAGACCTCCTACCGGACCTTCCATCAGACCAAACTCAAACTCTATTTATATCATGTAGGACATACAGGTGTCTTTTATGTTACTTCATGTATTGACACTACCACCACTAAAACCCATTAACGTCCCACTGCTGGGCACAGGCCTCCACTCTCATAGGAGAAAGGGAATTAGAGCTTAGACCCACCACGCTACTCCAATGCGGGTTGGCGGGCTTTAACGACTATTATTATGTTAGTGATAATAACCGGGACCGACGGCTTAACGTGCTCTCCGAGGCACGGGGGTGAAACACCGCCAACTTCCTAACTCCGGGCTAGTACTGGGAATTTCTAATCAGAGAAACCCGATACTTAATTATGGCCTGACCCGGGACTCGAACCCGGGACCTCAGTCGGGAATCGGTTGCAGTCAAACATGCTAACCACTAGACCAACGAGGCAGTTGACACTACCACCGGCTCGGAATGCTTGAAATTGTAACTAGCTTGTAACACATATACCCTATAGGTTCACCACAGTGGCGTGCAGTTCATACAGGAATAAAAACAATGCTTACCCAAACTGAAATACGTAAATGCTCGTTTTCCATTAAACCTCATTCCATTCTCCTTAATAAGGTATTCTGACTAACTAATACCTACCCTAGCTCCAAGCCCTGTGCACGCCACTGGTTTACCATACGTTCGGTGGGGGCGCTAGTTCTATATAAAATGTTATTCTGTGCCAGACGAGTCTGTGCAGTCGGCGGCGGCGGCCGTGTGGCGCGCGCGATGCCTGCGACTCGCGGCCGACTGCCGCGTGCTCGACTGTGCGCTCGCGCAGGCCGTGGACACCGCGCACAGGTAAACATCGTCGCACAGGTAACTGATATTTCACAAGTACCTGCTATCACACAGGTGAATATCTACATCTCACAGGTAACGCATACTCAAATATTGTTTATTCAATTCAGGTAGGTATACTACACTTATTGACGTCCAGATATTTGTAAAATATAATGGCGATGTCACCGTAAGATTGTAAAAACCGTTAGATTATAATCTAACTCGCGAAATTCTAAACTGTTCAATGTTCTGAGTGTCAATTTTTGAAATATTCATTTTATTTACGTTTTCTTGTCTCTTTCTTGTAGGTTAGGTTAGGGTTCGACATAAATAATGAAGTAGTGAAAAGGGCACTTAGGTTTTATCGGGTTTAAATACCTATCAGATTACAATCTACCGGAGAAAAATGCGTTAAATTCTAATCTTTCGACAGTTTAGAATTTGGCGAGTTAGATTATAATCTAACGGTTTTTACAATCTTACGGTGACAGCGATAATCAGTAACGGTATCTTAACTGTTACTTAGTTCATTCATTTATTGCATGACTAGGTGATGCCTGCGACTTCGCCCGCGTGGTTTACGTTTTTCCAAATCCCGCGGGAATAATTAGAAGAAGAAGATATATTAGAAGTCCACAATTATCCGGAATAAAAAGTAGTCTATGCCACTCTCCAGGACTTTAACTATACTCATGCCAAAAATCACGTCGATCCGTTGCTCTATTGCAGCGTGATTGAAGGACAAACCAACAAGCCAATAAATCAACACACTTTCGCATTTATAATATCACGTATGATTGTTAGTAATAATTGAGATATTACATAAATATGTTATGTATCACAATCTGCCAAGTAATGCTGTACAAAATTTACAGTTGATATAGGTACGATAAAAATTCATAATATCAACACAGTCTGTTATTGACACAAGGTAACTGTTATTCCTGAGGTAACTGTACTTCACTGGTGAATATCATCTCACAGGTAGCTTTTATGCCACAAGTAACAGTTGCCTCAAAAGTAACTGTTGTTTCACAAGTAAATGTTCGAATCCTGCCGGTTCCGCCATTTTTGATAATATATTTAAAAAAGTCATCACAAACAGTTGAAAAGATAGCCCATCTTTTCCCGTCAACGCGCTGTAGACAGACGGACACATTTTGACATTTTTTTAAATTAAATAAGGATTTCACTCGATACTCAATATCATTTATTCAATATAGGTACACTGTAGGTACACTTATTGACGTTAAAAATTACTTACTTATAAAATATGATGGTGTTAATTGGTTACGGTATCTTAAAACTAAAGCTACGAGGGTTCCAAACGCGCCCTGGTCTGAGAAGAGCCCACAACAAACTCAGCCGGGTTTTTTTTCTTTTTATTATCACCATCTCACAAATCATCTTAACTAAGGAACTATCAGAGCCATAGAGCAAATCATTGCCACTGGTTGTAATGTTTTAGGTTATCGTGCGCGTGCGCCGTCCAAGAGTCGTCATCAGTGGCGCTGTGCAGCGCTCTGCGAGCCGCCGACCGCGCGCTCGAGACGTACGATGTGTTGCTGGCCTTAGCCGAGACGCAGACGAACACGCAGCGGACCGAGAGCGAGGCGAGCGACAAACCTATTTAGTTTTGTTTTACTCTTTGGGGTCATCCATAAAGTACGTCACATGTTAAGGGGGGGCCATAATACATGTACATGTGCAATTGCAAGATATGTATATGTCACCGTAAGATTGCAACTCGCGAAATTGCAAACTGTCGAAAGATGACAATTTAACGCATTATTTTTCGGTAGATTGTAATCTGTTAGGTATATTAACCCGGTATAACCTACTGGGTGGTTTGTTGGTTCGACATAAATAACCACTACTTGGTTTTGAGTATTGAGTATATTGAACCCTAACCTAACCTACAAGAAACAGACCAGAAAAACACACATAAAATAAGTACAATGAATATTTTAAAAATTGACACTCAGATCATTGAACGGTTCACAATCTGTCGACAGTTAACAATTTCGCGAGTTAGATTATAATCTAACGGTTTTTACAGTCTTACAGTGACATATATGTCTCACAAATGTAACCAACCAAGGACGGAGAAGGGGTCAAAAAATCACGAAATTAGTGTGATGTACTATAAGGATGACCCCTTCCGTAAGTCAAGAGTAAAAAGGAAACCCATATTGGTTCACTTCGTTATGTAATGATCCCAATGATGTTGACAGAACAAGGGTGTTAACGCGTTGAGGTATCAAGTTGAAATTAATATCAAATCAAAGGTCTATGGTCCCTTTCAGCTGTAAACAGTTCAAGCTTCTAAGTCAATCCAATCATAAGATACAACCGTTTAAATGAAATATTGTGATACTCGCCAATAAATTAAAACCTCTAAGGTACTTCCCGTTGACCAATAATCATGAAATATTGCAAGAAGCAAGTTCTCACAGAACAAGTTATAGATCAGGAAAGTCCGAAAATCGATAATTAGGGTTCTGTACTCCTATTCCTAGTCCAATTGTTTGTCAGGCGCTACCAGTTTAATGTCATAGGTTAGCCAGTTTATTTCACATCTGATTACGTGTAGTTATGACATCTTTCTTGTTATTTACTAAAATAATTTATACTGTGTGGTGGTACGGAACCCTCTGTGCGCGAGTCTGACTCGCACTTGCCCGGTTTTTGTAGGTACTCAATATGGCAGGGCAGTCGTCTTTTTAATTGACTGCCTGAAAAAAGGAGTATGTATGTATGTATGTATGTATGTACGTACGTACGTACGTACGTACGTATGTATGTATGTATGTATGTTTGTTTGTTTTTTTGTTTGTTTGTTATCTTATCGTTAGAATCGTTCGGTATCGTAATCGTATCGTTAGAATCCCCAACTTATTCCGGGTGGCATAGGCTAGTAAAATTTAAAAAAAAAATGATGGGGTGACCATGGCCCCGCATTAAAAAAATATTCGAAATAAGATTAACTATATCATCTCGAAAATGATGAGTAGATTTCAAAAATATATAACACTATAGTTCAATATCGAGTGATTCACAAAAAAATATCATTTAATAAAAATGTGAATAACATTCTAATTTAGATTCTTAACTTTTTAGTTCGTTTCTTGGCAGGGCAGTCGTATTTATTATTTTTTTAAATTTTGACTTGTTCCACTGCAAGTTAGCCCTGGACTGCGATCTCACCTGATGTGAGTGAGTGACGATGCAGTCTAAGATGGTAGCGGGCTAACCTGGTAGTGGTATGGCAGTTATATTTTTTATTTTTTTTAATTACGACTTGTTTAACAATTTTCATCATGTTTGGTGTGATGTGCAGCGCGGCGCGGCGGAGGCGGTGGCTTGTCGGCTGCTGCGGCGGCTGGAGGCGGCGCCCGCGTGGGGCGAAGCCCTGCTCTCTCCCGGCCCCTGGCACAACCACCACCAGTCAGTACCCACTCCAATCCACTCATACTTATAACATGTAGAGATTAACTACGCTAACTGGCGCGCCGCTCCAAATCACTGTTTCGATGTGTTTAGTCACGCCGCTGGACAACTAACAAATCCTTGGATATATTTTTGTTTGATGGCTGTCTCAGCACGCAGACGTGCGTTGTGAGTCTTGGTGGCACTTTGTAAATACTTTCAAACGTGTTGAATCTGCATTTTGTAAATACTTTCAAACGTTTTGGGCGCACTTTGTAAATACTTACAAACGTTTTGGATCTGCACTTTGTAAATACTTTCAAACGTTTTGAATCTGCACTTTTTAAATACTTTCAAACGTTGTGAATTTGCATTTTGTATATACTTTCAAACGTTGTGAATCTGCACTTTGTAAATACTTTCAAACGTTGTGAATCTGCACTTTGTAAATACTTTCAAACGCTGTGAATCTGCACTTTGTAAATACTTTCAAACGTGTTGAATCTGCACTTTGTAAATACTTTCGTACGTTTTGAATCTGCACTTTGTAAATAGTTTCAAACGTTGTGAATTTGCATTTTGTATATACTTTCAAACGTTGTGAATCTGCACTTTGTAAATACTTTCAAACGTTGTGAATCTGCACTTTGTAAATACTTTCAAACGCTGTGAATCTGCACTTTGTAAATACTTTCAAACGTGTTGAATCTGCACTTTGTAAATACTTTCGTACGTTTTGAATCTGCACTTTGTAAATACTTTCAAACGTGTTGAATCTTGTAGGGGCATGTCATGTTATCGTGTAGTTAATCTCTACCATAACATAATACGTCTAGAACAGTTAACACATGCCGAAAATCGGTGCTGAAAGAGAACACCTGTTGGTGTCCCTCTCGCACACAATAGATAGACATACTATACTATCGTAAACTTGATGATGCCCGCGAATTAGTTAGCGTCGTTTAAGTTTGGTTTGATTCCCGCGGGAACTCCTTTATTTTCCGGGATGAAAAGTAGCCTATGTGGTATTCCAGTCTATAATCTAATTCTGTGCCTTTCATTGAGACCCGTTCAGCCGTTCTGGCGTGATTGAGTAACAAACATCCATCCATCCAAACTTTCGCATTTATAATAATTATTAAGTAAGACTAACATTGTATCATGGCATGTAATAATGGTAGGAACAGCGAATCGGACAAAGAGCTGGAGCCCTGGAGCCCCGACTGCGAGTCCCGGCTGCGGGCGCACGCCGCGCGCCTCAAGCGGGAGACCGTCGCGCTGAGGGAGCTTCGCCCTCCGCCATCCTTCTACTCGCCGCACGGTATTTTTTTTAAATCTACTACAAGTTAGTCCATGACTGCTATCTCACCTGATGGTAAGTGATGATGCATTCTAAGATGGTAGCTAACCTGTTACGGGCTATATTGAACCCGTACCCCTAATCGGTTTTTACACGGGATCGTACCGGAACGCTAAATCGCTTGGCGGCACGTCTTTGCCGGTAGGGTGGTAATTAGCCACGGCCGAAGCCTGCCACCAGGCCGGACCAGAAGAAATTCAGAAATTATAAATTCTCAAATTGACCCTGCCGGGGATCGAACCCAGGACCTCCGCACGTTTAGACCTGCGCTTAATACTGCGCCACGGAGGTCGTCAAAATACTATGATCTAGCTGCAACGTATCCTAAGAGCTCATGTTCTCTTTCAAAATTCAATGTTTTAAAAAGTTACTAAAAGCAACTTTATCTCACAATCATAAAGTTTATTTTTGCATGAGATGTGATATTGGCAATAGATGTACGAAACAACGGTCTCGAGAGAGACCATTTCTGGGATTTGGTGTCCCTCTCGCACACATCGTCGCTGCCATAAATTAAGAATATTATAGATAAGTCCATACATGGTGTCGCTGGTATTCTTACAGGACCGATTTTTGTTAATAGTGCGTTCTATAATTAATAAATAAATAATGTTTAATATTCAAATAAACTTTTAAAGTGCTTTTAAATCGTCAAGTGACTATATACCACTAATTCGGAGTACCGTTCCTACCGAGAAGAACAAGCAAGAAACTCAGTGGTTGCTCTTTTGAAAAAAATAATTTACAATAACATCAATGTGTAGATACATAAGGAACCGTTGTCCTTGGCATTGCTGGAGCGAGTCAAATCCATGCTCTTTTATCATTTACATAATGTTCAACAGGCTAATAAGCTATTTTCTAGGACCAGGATTTCTTAAACTTGTGAAAAGGCAAGTTTAACATAGGTTGTGGAGTTTTATTAAAGAATAGGAATTGTTTCGTTTTAGACATGGAGGAAGCGGACTCCAGATGCTCTGACACTGTTAGTATGGAGGAAATGGAAGCCGCCGTCACTATGCAGGTAACTCGCTTAACAAGTTTTTTTAAAAATTTATATAGTACCAAAAAGTTATAAAATATGAAGAAAAACATACATAGTGGACAAGGAAGCACTTATCTCTATAAGAGATCTCTACCAGTGACCCTTGGCAGTGAGACAGGTTGTGTAACATGTTATATTAATCATCGACTAATACTTTAATTTTCCGACATAACCTATCTAATTTTATCAATATCGATTGAAAAGTAATTAATTAATTATTTAATTGACTAAATAAATAATAATAATAATAAATAACACACGGCAGAACTGAAACTTCAGAAAAGTAGCCTACGAGATAATGACATAAATATAACTTGTATTCTATCTCATTCTCTCGCAGGTTAAATCCTGTTATGAATATGTTTGTTTTAGTGTCGCTTTTTCGTTTCATCGAATTTTCAAATCGCAACGATTCTAAAGTAGTTTCACTTCAAAAAACAACGTGGAAGGGCAGTCGTGGTTTTTTTTTAAATTGTGTTCTCTTGATAACGATATCTTGACTGTTTGTCACAGGAAATGCTGGTCGCTAAAGAGGCAGCTGCTATGGAGAGAGCGACGGCGTTGTTGAAAGAGAGGAGTAAGCCCGCGAGGCACAGCGAGGTAAGCAGTGCCGCGCCGCAACTCACTCTTGTGGTTAGTCTAATTTAAGATAAGCGCCCTCCAACATATTTTGAATTGTACTAAAACTGTCTTTCGTAAGGTATCAATAGCTTATAGCATCATAAAATCAATTCTTAAGATCTTATCTGATAAAAAGAACGTATGTCTACAATGGATCAGAATGAATGATCAAAATGAATGGGCAGAAACCCTAGGTGGTGGATGCAAATTTATCCAATAGAATCGTGACCTCGCTTCTCGCTCAATATTGATATTAATATGTTGTTTGTTTGTCACGCAGAATGACTGCGGCCGCAGACGGCACCGGGAAAGACACTGGCTCGACACGCCGGCCTCGGAGACCGACTTATAATACGATGCACCAATGATACACTTATGATGCACTCATGTTTCACTCATGACCCACTCATGTCACACTCATGACTCCCTCATTATACACTTTAGATGTCATACATAACATATTCTTGTGGCCATAGACGAAATAACAAGTCTTGCTGATGTAAAAAGATAGGTAGTGAGACAAGACGGAGGAAGGACAGAGAGGAAGACAAGGCAACCTCATGTCGTGAAACTCATGACACGATCATCTTACATATCACCAACACTACAGCCCATTAACGTCCCACTGCTAGGCACGGGCATCCGCTCTCATAGCAGAGAGGAGAGACTTGACACAAACTCATGACACACTCTTATGACATACCAAAAAGTTCACATTCATGTGACATGCCACTGATAATACTCATGACAGACTCATCGTACATATAAAACCTATCACAAACTCATGAGACACTCATAAGTCATAGCACAGTCGTGTTCTTGTGACAGACCTGTAATACATATCTATAAATCTTTATAACATTTTGATTTCTGCTGATAACACATACATGCCAACACGCTGGGTGTGTCTGTGTTGCCGCTCTTTTGGTTCACCAGTCATCTTATCGCTTACCGCGCAGTAGAAAAATTCTTAAACGCAGACACTTATTCTTATTACTTTACTTTTGATGGTCCTCTCAGTACTATAATTTTATTATTTTTAGTGTTGTTTTAATAAAAGTAAAAATATTAGTGATATATTGCATAATGTGCCAATAATAATATTAATATATTATAACATTTAAATAGTTTATTATTACAATAATAATTAATATTATTTTAACTTGTTAGATTTATTTGAATATGACATTATTGTATATAAATAAATTAATAAAATGATAGTTTTATTTGCAGACTTGTTTTTTTTCCTTTATACTATGAGTTAGTGTTTTTTAAAAGTAATGATGCAGTCTAAGATGGTACCTGTTAGGGGTATAGCAGTTATATTAAATCCATGCCTTGTATATGGACGATGACAACTGAATCGAACCAGCAAAAAACGCTCTTCTAGTATTAGAAGTTTGTATGACATACATAGTTGTGACGTCATCAAATTTCAACACACTTTTCTTTAATCGATATTTAAAATGATTATCAAACTTAAAATTAACAGAAGATTTTACTTCGACTTTTGGAAGACCCTTTATTTAATAATCAGTAAGAAATAATCTAATTTTGACATAGGCATCACCCATATTGGTGTCTACATGGTACCAGCGCTAGGTCACTTGGCGGCTTGTCTTTGCCGGTAGGATTGTAACTAGCCACGGCCGAAGTCTCGCCAGGCCAGATCAGAAATAATTATTCAGAAATTATCAATTCCCTGCTGGGGTTCGAAACTAGGACCACCCGCTTGTGAGTCGTGAGGGCATTGTGCTAGGGGTCAACTTACCTATGCTTAATAATAATTGTAGGGTCTCTCACCATATCGACGCGGAACCTGCCATAAAGTAAAAGCATAAAATAAGTATAGTCCGTCAAACTTGTCTGACCCGGTGACAGCGACGCTAGTTAGATGAAAAAAAAAATTAATAGTAAACAGGCATAAAAATTAGTGCCAATTATAACCACTGGGTTAGATAAGTTTGTGGTATTGTAAAAAAAGATGTGGTACATGTCGTGAAATCGTGTCGATAATTCATTTTAATTTCAAGTAAATTTTTCTTAGGATTATGCTTCTTATATTATAATTCTAAATATATATTAATTAATATACATAACCACAACTTCGACTAATGCCAGAATAAGGAGAAACAAAGGATTGCTGTTGTCAAGTGCTTGAAAATTAACGGCCAAAACCCGGGGAGTAGGTACCTGCTCGAATTATATTTTGAACTTGATTAGGGATATGGGTTTAAATACTGCCGTACCGCTATCATGTTAGCCCGCTACCATCTTGAACTGCATCATCACTTACTATCCAGGTGAGAGCGCAATCAATAAGTACGGTACAATAAACATTTGTTAAATAAAATAAAGTTTTTTTTAATTTAAATTATGTTTTATTCAATGTACAGTTTTTTTATTACAAACGTGTAGATAAGCACTTATATCGTATACCTATGTATGTACATAAAACTAATTAAAAAAACTTAAATAAGTAAATTTTTAACCACAAAATAAAACAGGCTTGGTTAAATTTTTTATCATATTCATCCTAAGTTGTTTTCATTTTGTTATCAACTATAACCATACAACAAATCACGTTGCGGCGTGATTGAAGAACAAACCAACAAACAAACACACTTTCGCATTTTCAATATAAGTATCGGGCGATATAAAACAAATGTGTGTACAATTCACACATGGTAGAAGTGAAACTTCAGAAAAGTAGCCGACCAGGGAATGAGATAAATATAACTTGTAATTTATCTCATTCTCTCGCATGCTAAATCCTATTATGAATATGGTTTTTGGTGTCGCTTTTTCGTTTCACCGAATTTTAAAATCAAGATTCTAAAGAAGTTTCACTTCAAAAATGCGCGCCGAATTGAGAAGTTGGTTAAAGAAAACATCAAATTCCATACATTGGTATACAATTTAAGTTTCATCTATTAATATGTAATAACTTAAACAATAAAATAATAAAACCAACACTATCAGTCGATAACAAATTCTCTTAAAGTAATAATTACATAATATAACTATATTTCATTAAATAGAAATGGAGTGCAGTGTCGAGTTTTTGATATTAAACGCCCCCCCCCCCCCCCCCCCTTCCTACCTACGGTATGTAAAATCCGTATAAATGCCTCGTTGGTCGAGTGGTATCACATCATGAGGTTCCAGGTGTAATTCCGAAGACAAAAATGTATTTCTATCAAGTAATTGTCATCGGGGGTTAGGCAGTTGGCAGTGTTTCACCCCCCGTGCCTCGGAGAGCACGTAAAGCCGTAGGTCCTTCGATCGATCTCTCTCCGGTCGCTTCGGACTGCCGCTTTATCGCATTATGAGATTGGGGGAACAGAGAGTGCACCTGACTGCTGTGGCCGCGAAATTTGCGCAAAAATTAATGAATGAGTGAATATATATGCAAATTTATGAAATCTGACAACTTTTTAATAATAGCGGTATTTCGGTTGCACATGCCAGTGTCTTTTAAACTTAAAACTAATGCTGTCCTTGTCACGATGTTCCCAGTAGAATATGGCAGCATTAAAGTCACATGGATTATTTTGGAATGGATAAATAAGATCAGATTTCACCGAAGTGGTTGTGTGGCCTCTTTTTAACAAGTTGTTTTGTTATACCACTACAAGTTAGCAGTCTAAAATGGTAGGGGGCTAACATATAAGGGGTACGGCAGTTATATTAAACCCATACCCCTCATCGATTTCTCCACGGCATCGTACCGGAACGCTATTTCACTTGGCGGCACGTCTTTGCCGGTTGGGTGGTACCTAGCCCCGGCCAAAACCTCCCACAAGACCAGACCATAGTGTAGGCATTAAAGACAATACTAGAGATAATCTAAAAATTGTAAATTCCGTAATTGCTCCTGTCGCGGATTGAACCTGGGATCTCCCACTTATAAGACTACAGTCTCCACTGCGCCAGGGAAGCCGATCCATGTTTCTTTGGAAGTCCCAGCAGGGCTAACATGCGCACGAGTAAAATTATGTATAACAATTTTCTCGCGTTATCTCTATTTGTCTGCCGAAGCTAACATGGTTGCACAATACATATTTTCTTTTTAACACAATTGACGTTTGACACATATCATGGGTTTGACGACCTCCGTGGCGCAGTGTTGAGCGATCAGCGAAGCGTACCAGGTTCGATCGCCGACAGGGTCAATAGGAATTCATTATTTCTGAATTATACCTGGTCTGGCCTGGTGGGAGGCTTCGGCCGTGGCTCAACGACAACATCTCTCTCTCTCTCTCGTCGCGAGATATCTCGTTGTGCGCATGCTAAGCCTGGATCAGCTGTTATCTCGCATCTGATTCATGTGCAACCAAATTATAAAGGAATAATTTAAATTTTTATTAATAACCCCTTAAAGCTACTCTATAGTCCCACAAACTTATATGACCCGGTGACAGCGTCGCTAGTTGATATGATAAATAAAATAAAAACAAAAACTAAAAGGCATAAAAATTCGTTCCAATTTTGGCCACAGGGCCAGATAAATTTGACGCACTGTACTTAATACTGAAAATCTTTGGTTATACGACTCTTTACACGCCTGTCCAAAACAAGGATGTTTTTGGGTTCATGTATGAATGTGAATATCTTTATTCCACTATAACTTCTAAATGACTTAACAAATTTGCATGTATGGGGTATCGTTAGAATCCTTACATAATCCCGAGGGGACACTAGCTATAACTTTAAAAAAAAGTCAATATGGCAGGGAAGTCGTGTTTTTAAATTATGTTTACTTGAAAAAATATTCACCCAAAAGAAAAATATACTTTTCGCTGTACATTCTAGAGTGACAGTCTGCAACTCAGTACTTTTAATAGGCAGTACACGCCTACACGCGTAGTAGTGGAATGCTATCTTACTCGTCATAGGTGGGCGTCGAAAGCGGCGTGATACAACGCGACGCGATACGACTCCACAGAAAATGACAAACTTATCGACGCGACAACGCAGGCCACATGAAGGGTCAGCTTCTGTTTGATACTGTTGCATCGCGCCGTATTGAGTCGCGTTGTCGCGTTTGTCGCTCACTTAGGACAATGCCTCAGTCTTTAGAAGAAAAGCCAATTTAAATGCTTTTAATTTAGTTTTAAAAACAGAAAAGTAGAACCAAACTTGTTCAGTATTAAGTAGGTACAGGTAAGTTATCAATATTTTTAAATTATTAGTATATTACACTATATTTTTTTATATAAATTTTATAATACATTGATGTAATATACATTATACAATATAACATACATTGGTCACATATACGCTAGATTACCACTAAAATAACTTACAACTTCATTTTCTTCAACTATTGTTTTATTACGTTTGTTGTATAACTCAAGTTTCTTTTTAATTTATACAGAGTGTTTCAAATGTTGATTATGAACAGATGGGCCGCGAAAGTTTAGCAGACAGACAGACAGACACACTTTTGAACTTTTAATATTATTGTGGACTTGCTCTAGTATATTGAGTAGGTAATCAATGGATCTTGAGGGACGAGTGGCCCAGTTGTGACAACGCATATCAGTTGATTGCAATTGTTAAGCAACGTTGACCCAAGTCGGTAACTTTGATGGGTGAGCGAATTTGGAGGTGCAAATTTGGCCTGTTCGTTTCCTCCGTGCCTTGGAGAGCACGTTAACCCGTCGGTCCCGGTTATTATCACTAATATCCGATAATAATCGTTATAAAAAACCTAATAGATTAAATACTCTTTAGCCATTTAACATAGTTATCATTATTTGATTAATGGAAAGGGGTCACGACCCTCAGTAATGAGTCATACGAGAAAGAGAAAGAGAATCTATGGACTATACGATGTCAGTGTAACATCGCGTGGGTTCAGGTTTGTTAAATCACTCGGTAAATTTTTGATTTTCCTGGATAAAAAGTTTTATCCGTCCCCGGGATGTAAATCTTCTCTGTACCTTTCGTTAACATTTAACACGGCTAAATGGATGAACCGAGAAAAATAACCGACCGTTTTCGCATTTTGCTTCTTACCGACCTATTTCGCTCTATGGATATTGAAGTTCGTTTTGAATACATCTCAAAATACGCTAAAAGATGGCGTTACTAGTTGTACGAATACATTTAAATCTAAACCAAATGACAGCGTCTGAATCGCGCTACTGAAATTCTATGGTTGGACCAGGTAGCGGTCCCAGGGTATACCACTAGTCCGGGGGAAGATATCTTGCTGTTGTTACTAAACTTGGTAATAACAATAATGAATTTAAAACAAAATTTAACAAAATTAAAACACTCTGTTTATTTTAAAAATATAGCGTCATCTAAAAGGAAAAATTATTTAAAAAGCATTAATTAATTCAAAAAACTGTTGCAGTTCATTTCACGTCAGAAGTTCGCTTACACCTGTGCAGCAGGCGACACATATCGTTTATTTAATCAAGTTTTGTGGGCTGTAGTACAACAATATACTCAAACAGCTGTCTTACGTGAAACGAAACGAATGCTTAGTATAACGTTTTAAAACTAAGAATAGGACAGTCTGAGCGCCTTTTTGTGATCTTAGCGGCCGAGTTAGGTATTTAAAAAAAAACACTATTTAACTCTTATGGGGCAACGTCCCTATATAGTAAAAAACTTTTGTTGTACAGCTATAAAAAAATACCAAAACATTTTTAATTTGCGCTGTACACTCACTCTTCAGCTCTGTGTTTTAGTAGGAAGTCGATCGATCGACTGTCGCGTGAAGTAATGCCTGGTGGTCTTAAAGCAGCCGAAATAGAATATTTTTTGATTGATTTTTATCACAATTATTTTAAACTACTTGGTGGCCGCGACGGTGTGGAATAAGTTTTTGTATTCCCACGAGAACCCATGCAAAAAACACGTCGATCCGTTGCTCTGTTGCGGCGTTGTACAGTCCAACCGAACAATTTGTTTTACATCAACACTAACCTACTTTTCATCATACATTTAATTAAACAATAAATCAGTGCATCAATGCATCATCGCGTCAATCACGCGTGCCACTCAATTATATCATAAGCATTTATTATAATTATTGATGATGAGGACGATGTATATATATGTATATTATATATATATATATATATATATAAAATTATATTCGTCCATCGATCTATCATTCCAACGGTCTTAGACCAAACATTTGGTCCTTCGAGTCGGATTGAAGGACCAACAAACGCTTTTGAATTTATAATTATTTATTAGTATGATTTTCTTAGAACAAAAGTGATTCAGTGTTACGTACAGGAGTAACTCGTATGAATTTATTAGTATTTTTAAATTAGCCATGCATTTTAAAACGCCACTGCCTGTCATATTGTCAGTTTTAATCTCGCCATACTTTGTTTAGGGTGTTTTTGATTGAAATATATAGTACAATACATGACCATATCGTCATAGCAATACCTAATAAAAGTTAATAACGATGTTTATTTACAAAATATAACATTTAATAATAATAATATAATTGTTCAGTCCCGCGAACGCTGTGCCCATGAATTGTTTTATTAATAAACTCCTAAAAGTGCTTATGAATCGTCGAGTGAAAATACCACTGATTCGGAATGTCATTCTTACCGAGAAGAGCCAGTGAAAAATCATGAAAAACGAGTTACAATAATAAAATGTAAGTGTACTTAATCTAAACAGACACACTTTCGCATTTATAATATTAGTATAGTATGGTTGCATTTTTGTCTGCTATAAAAACGAAACAATTTTATATTTTTACGATTAAATAAAAAAAAAACAGTACAATTGATAATAATTTCGAGACGTTCCGTTTGGAGCACTGGCTGTGAATACATACACGAAATTGAACTCTAAAACCATCATTTTAAAATTCATTTTACTTCGACGCTAACGTAATCAAACGCTTGATTACGATCAACCAAATTTGCAATGTAAAAACGTAGACTACGCGGACTGCCCTCAAGCCATGCTGCCAACGCTTAAAGCAATACTTATGCAATATTACTCAATACAGTTTGATTTCACGTACCTTGACGTTCCTAAAATAAGGTTCATAATTATTGTAAAACACGAAAGTCAACAATAATGAAACAATATGGCTTTAAGCGTTGGCAGTATGGCCCCTTATGTTTATTTGCGTGTGTGTGTTGTGTATGTGTGTAGGCACAGCGTCGCGGGATGAGTGTGTGAGATCATCGCTCCACTCCGTGTCGCTTCGTTACGCTCGCTCCGACCCGCTCCCCCTGTCATAGATAAAAGATTATATGAAAATAATTAAAGTAAAGTTGTATTACTCTTTCTTTTTTACAAAAAAAATATATTTTGCTATCTTAAAGCAAATCTTAATTTTTTACACAATCTCCAAATTGTTCACACTTTATTGTTTCCTGAATTATTTTTTATTGTTTTCTCGCAAATGAGAGACGACTACAAGTACTATACAAGTTTCGCCCGAAATAGCAATTCACGGCCTTGTTTGCTTAAAAAAGCCTCGGCTGGCGCCTCCTCTTTTTAAAATCACTCGGGAAATCCTCGGCTTCGCCACGCCTTCCAATATTACTCGGCCGTGAATTGCTTTATTTTTACCCTGGGCTGTAATGTATTATATTATTCCTGTAAAAAAAATCCCCACCATTCACTGGACAGACTATATTAATATACATATAGTGACAGTACCGACCTTGGCGTGTCGGGCGCGCGGTGACGTCACGCGTAGGCCGGGCTGTGCGCGCGGCTGCGGGCCTCCGCCCCCGCCCTGTGCAGAGAGAGGCACACTTACGTTTTACAGGTTACAGCATATGTTTCGCCAACAGGTGGCGCTGTATACAATTAACTCGCGCTGGCAATCTATACTTCCAGGTATATTAAAATATTATAAAGAGAAAGGTTTGACTGTTGATTGCAGTGGGATGAAACAGTCATACAAATTCCGTCTTGAAAATTTTCAAATAAACTAACGACCTCTTGTGTCCGTGGGGGCGTAACTTTTAAGGAGTTGTATAAAAATATTACTAGATGGCATGGTCGAGCTTATACTTGTCAAACGTCACTTGTCAAATCAAAGTTTCAAATTCAAACTTTTCAACGGTGCATTTTGTTTGTGGGTGTATTGCGTTGCGGTTACTTTTTCGCTTTTTTTGTTAAATCTTACTGTATTTTACTTAAATATTAGTGGTTTCTGTTTATAAAACGAAGACTTGGACTGTTTATGGACTCTGATATTTCTTCTCCAAACGGTTTGACCCGGCTTTCTAAATTGGTTTCTGTTCCTGCTACATACGACATACCTGGCATCCGTTTTCAGGTTTCTGTTCCTGCTTTAAACGATATACCTGGCATCCAATTTTGGCAAAATGCCTAAAAAATTACAGTTAAAATGTTATTTTGGGTGTACTGTTGACGGTAAGTTTGTTTCTGTAATTTTTTTAATACATTATGTAAACCCACCTGTGAACATTATAATAATATAACCGATTCATTATTATTTCAGGTCCACTGCATAGATTTCCAAAATGGCAGTATCCCCATGAAGAAAAGTTTAGTTCTTGGAAAGCTGTCTTAAGTTTAACAACTCAAGGATATAACAATGAATATATATACAATAATATCCGACTCTGCTACAGACATTTTGAAAAATGTTTTCAATTACCAAGTCACCAGCTCACTAGAAATGCAGTGCCTACATTGCATTTATGTAAGTAAAGTATATATGTAAATATATTACATAATATCTGAGTATATCATGCATAGAACACTAAACTAGGTAATATTACCAAAGTTGAATAAAACAACAAAATGTTGTATCAGTTCTACATTGTTGTATCAGTTTTTGAGATTCCTATGCAGCCAATGTTAACCTGATTGGACCACATAGTTAATAGTTGGCCACTCTTTATAACCTTGCATAAGAAAGAACTTTGAACTTCAGTAACGAATCGTTTTTCACAAACAATTTCATTTTACTTTTAAATATCTAAACTATGTCTATGTACAATTGTACATATCCTGATCCTAATATAATATTATAAATGTGAAAGTGTGGATGTTTGAATGTTTGTTACTCAATCACACAAAAACTACTGGACAGATTTGGCAGAAATTTGGAATGGAGATAGATTATACCCTGGATTAACACATAGGAAAGAAAGAAAAGAAAGAAAGAAAAGAAATTTATTTCCAAATTGTGCCATACATAACAAGCATACCTAAAGAGGTAGATCACCCCTGCACCTCAACGATCTAAACAAGATCTATTATCTAAACAACAATCGATGAGGCGCAGGGATGAACCATATCACGCATGGCACAACAACATAGGCTACTTTTTATCCCGGAAAATCAAAGAATTCCCGCGGGATTTTGAAAAACGTAAATCCACGCGAACAAAGTCGCGGGCATCAGCTAGTATCATCAGATAGTATGTCTATATTTAAATTATATTTTACAGGTTTGTCAGAAAATCTTCAAGTACAAGCTATGCCAACTATTACAGCAACATCTACAAGTCATTCTTCTTCAAATGAAACTCAACAAGCTGTACTTAACAGTTTAACTCAAGAACAAGCTATACCAACAACTGCCACAACATCTACATACGGTTCTCCGACACCTATAAACTTCCCTGCAAGCGATTTTGATATTCTTTTAAATGGTGAGTTACTATTAATTCTTATATTCATCCATATGATTTGTTAAGTTATTGGTTTTTCTAATTCTTAGTAACAGCCTGTAGTTGAAATTGAATGGTTTTTCTTTTTTTGAGCCTTAGAAACACATAAAGCACAAAGTCTTTGGTCCTACTCATGATCTTTCTCTGATCGTGTTGTCATGTCATTATCATCACATCAGTTTACTAAAGTGAGGAAATAGAGAGTGACAAAGTCGCAAAGTTTTTCTATCAATTAAAAAAAAATATGCAAATCGGTACAGAAATCTCGGAGGTTCTGGTATATAAGGTAGAAAACTCTTCCTTTTTAAAAGTCGGTTAAAAAGGTAGCCTATGTTACTCCTTGGTTTTTTCTCTACTTGTCAGTGAAAGTCCCGTCAAAATAGGTTCAGCAGTTCTGAAGATCCCGTTCAAACAGACAGCCAAAATTTTTGAAACGTTTGATTCAGTTATGGTACAGTTCAATTAACCATATTATGAGCTTAATATGAGGTATTACAGACAGACATTTCAATTTTATTTATTAACTAGGTTATGCTCGTGACTTCGTCCGCGTGGACTACACAAATTTCAAAACCCTATTTCACCCCCTTAGCGGTTGAATTTTCGAAAATCCTTTCTGTACGTCATAATAGCTATCTGCATGCCAAATTTCAGCCCGATCCATCCAGTAGTTTGAACTGTACGTTGATAGATCAGTCAGTCAGTCAGTCAGTCAGTCAGTCATCTTTTATATATTTAGATTAAGTATTAGATATAATTTAGTATAGATATATAGACTAAGAGATAGCGCGCACCACGGTAAATTTCTGTACGTTTTTAACAATTCCACCGAACATTGTTTTTGTGTAACTTTAACTATGCACACAGCGCACGACACGGAAGCTCACAGATGAGCCGATTTTTTTCACATTATTGCAATTTTGAATAGGGATCTAATTTTTTTGAAAATAAAATATAGCCTATGTCACTCAGGCTGTAGCTTTCTACTGGTAAAAGAATTTTCAAAATCGGTTCAGTAGTTTCCGTGATTACCCCCCTACAAACAAACTTACAAACATTACTTCTTTATAATATTAGTATAGATTACTGTATTAATAATATAAAATTGAGAGAGCAGTTATAGCCTAGTAGTTAGAAATGATCTTCTATTTGGGGTGTCACAGGTTCGATCACAGGCGTGCACCTCTGACTAAATTAATATCACATGCTTCTTCCATTACCTATTACCTACATCTATTCATGGCATAAATTATTGTAATCGAATCTGATAAAAGAGCAACCGCCGAGTTTCTTGCTGGTTCTTCTCGGTAGGAAAGGCATTCTGAACCAGTGGTATGCACTTGACGATTCAAAAATACTTGTAATTTGTTTGAATTAAAAATATGTATTTCTATTTTATTTTAAATTTTATTAAGTGGTTTGTGTTTTTTATATTTCAGTCTCTAAAAAGGATCAGAAAAATAGAGGCATGAGTGGAGCTATACTAGTCACATCATACAAGCATAAATCGAGAGGTAAATATTTAATTTTTTTTGGTATAATATACTAGCTCATGCTCGCGGACGAAGTCGAAGGTTTTACTTGCTTTAACGACGAAGGAAAACATTTTGAGGCAATCTGCATGCCTGAGAGTTCTCCATAATGTTCTCAAAGGTGTGTGAAGTGCCAATCTGCACTGGACCAGCATGGCAGAACTATGGTCTAAGCCTTGCTCACTGAGAAGTGTTGGCCCAAGATGGGTTGATGATAATAAAGTGCGATATGCCTTTAACTGTGCCTTGAGTTTTTATTTATTTATTGCCCCAAAACTCATGTAAGTTAATTTTGTATTTCAGGTCATCTAAAACAAATTGATTTGCTTCAGAAAACAATTAAAAAACTGAAAAACAAATGTAAATCTCAAGGCCAAGAAATTAGAATGGCAGAACGACTTTCAAAAAGAAAAGCATTTTTAGAAGTTGTAGAGAAATTTCCAGAGCCCCTCAAAATTTTTACAAACCTGCAATTGAAGTATTCAAAAAAACCAAGGGGACGAAAATATACGTTAAAAGAGAAAATACTTTGTTTAACGATTTTGAAACAAAGTCCCAAGGGCTATAACTTTCTACGAAAATTTATGGTGCTACCTTCTAAAAGAACACTACAGAAATTATTGAGCTATGTGGTTTTAAAGCCAGGGATCAATACTCATGTTATTGAAAATTTTAAAAAAGCTGTAGCAAAAATACCCGTGGAGAAAAGGCTCTGCAGTCTTATTTTTGATGAAGTGGCTTTGGCACCAGGAATTTATTATAATCATTCCTTTAAAGAAATAGTGGGGTTTGAAGACTTTGGCTATAAGAAAACTAAAAGGATAGCTGACCATGCCTTAGTAATAATGATAAAAAGTATTAAGGGTAAATTTAAACAGCCCATTTGTTTTACTTTTTGCCAAAGTGCCACAAAAAAGGAACATTTAAAAATTCTAATAAAGGAATCAATAAGAGCCATATCTTCAACTGGTTTAAAAATTATTTGTACAGTGTGTGACTAGTCTTCTACCAATATGAGCACCATCAAAAGTTTACATGAGGACACAATCCAGGAATATGTCAAAAGGGGTGAAGAATTTAAAAGTGACAGCTTTGAAGTTGATGGTGTTAAAATATTCCCACTTTTTGACCCACCTCATCTCCTGAAAGGAATGAGAAATAACCTTTTAACTAAGAATTTAAGATTTATTGAAAATGGTGTGGTTAAAATAGCTAAATGGGAGCACTTATTAATGTTCATGGAAAAAGATGTGGAAGAAGATGAACTGCGACTCGTCAATAAATTAACTGAGTCGCACCTTGTAAAAGAAAAGATCCCAAAAATGAGGGTAAAATATGCTGCACAGGTATTCAGTCAAAGATTGTCTGCTGCCATAAAATTTTGCACAAGTAAGTATTAACATAAAATTAATAATGTTTGCTAAAATGACTTGTTACTCTGTCTGGTTGACACATAGCTTGCTCATAATAGATTTTCTTCTACTTCTGACTGCACTATAGCTGTATTGAACCATTGTAAAGTTGATGAAAGTTGTTAAAAATGTATGTAACGTACATACCCCTTACTATGCATTTTTTATTATGTCGTTAATCCACAAAACGACTACGGCCAAACCCTTCTCATACTAAGAGGAGACCTGTGCTCGGCAGGGAGCCGGCGATGGGTTGATCACGATGATAATAGAGAAGTAGTAAAATTAATATCAGTTTTTCTGTTCACAGGATATGAAATTCTTCCCAAAGAATGTAGCGATACTGCGGATCTGCTAATCTTAATTGACCAGCTGTTCGATTCCTTCAATGGCCATAGTTATAAAGAACAAAGCAAAAAGTTTAGGTGCTGCCTGAAAAACGGTTCCCCTCATTTTAAATTATGGGAGCAGGTATTACCAGTTTTGAGGTCAATGGGGGTTTGAAACAAAAAAAAGAGATGGCACTACCATTTATGAAAAAGTCCCCTCTATAAAAAAATTTATTCAAAACATTCATGTTTATAAAGAGATGTGGTCTTATTTACAGAAAAATTATAAAATAACAAGCCTGCTCCCAAGAAATTTAAATCAAGATCCGCTTGAAAATTCTTTTTGTAAAATTCGTAGCAATGGTGTAAGAAACACAAACCCTACGTGTGACCAATTTATAAATGCATACAAAACTTTACTTATTAATAGTTTTGCAACCCCTCATTCTGTAAACGCCAACTGTGAGGATGATAATAGTGTAATATTTCAGTCAATGGAAAATTTCTTAAAGGAAGAAACATGCGCTAATGTGATTGATGAAAAAATACAAAATATAAATGTTTTATTGCAAGAGTTGGAGACTCCTACTCAGCCTGCCCCAAGCCAAGGGAAAGATGAAGATATAATAAATTTAGAAACAAAAAAATATGTGGCAGGCTGGGTATTAAAAAAAGCGAAAGCAAAAGTTTTTAAAAACTGTCCTGTATGCACCGAAATTTCGATATCTACAAAAAGACCAGAATCGTCATATATATATGAAAGAGATTACACGAAAAAATCACTTACATATCCAAGCAAAGAATTTTCTTTAATGATGAATGATATTTTTCGTTCAATTGCTAGGTGCCTACAGGAATCGCCAGAGTCCCGGCTCTTGTTGGATGCAATTCAGTTTCATATTGATATGTATTGTGATTTTAATATTTTAACTAAGTGTGAAGCCCATTTTTCAAATATTAAGAAATTTATTGTTTCATTGACGATTAAACTTATACTTAACAGTTGGTGTATGGGGGTCAATAAAATATTAAAAGGTAAAATTACAAAATTTAATAAAAATGTTGTAATAAAAGAACATGCACATAGGTATTACATAAGTCATACAAAATATAAAAATAAATAAATACCTTTGTGTTTTATTTCTACTCTTTAAAATTGAAATAATCTGATTTATGATTCATAGCGATTTTCCAAATTATATTTCAAGGAAAATCGGTCTGAATCATAAAACGGATTATTTAATTTATATTTTATCCATTTAATTATCTACGGTAGGTACCCAACGGGTCGATAGGTCTGAAAGCGCCATCTGTCGGTCATAGGGTGGGTACTGAAAGATAGTTTCAATGCTAACGCCATCTTTAGACGGTGGGATCATGGCTTTCAAATAAAATCCAGCGTTGCTCATCTATAGCAAGTATATAGTGTATTATCTATGGTTGATTGTAATGGATAGACCTGCATGCTATGTCGTCTTCGAACAAACTTACTGGGGCCGTACTGCCAACGCAAAGCCATATTCATTATTATTATTATGTTTATTCTTGTTATTATTATTCATATGTTTCATTTTGTTGACTTTCGTGTCTTATAATTATAATCCTTATTTTAGGAACGTCAAGGTACGTCATATCAAACTGTCATTTTGAGTAATATTGTATGCAGTATGGGCCCTGGCCCCAAAAAATACTAGCGCCATCAAGTGGACGTAGTTCACTTGACTTGGTAAAATTACACAGTGTTGTTTGGCAGTTGTCCCTCTATAAGACAACTCTGACCTGTTTTGGGGAAAATTCTCTCAGAACTAAATAAAATTGTAAAACCGCTTTTAATCCGCCTCTGGTTGATAAAACGGAAAACGAAACGAAAAAGAGACAAACCTAATCATAATAGGAGGAGAGAATGAGATAGAATAAAAGTTATATTTATCTCATTATCTCGTAGCCCTTGACTGCGATCACACCTGATGGTAAGTGATGATGCAGTCTAAGATGGTAGCGGGCTAACCTGTAGGGGGTTATATTAAACCCATACCCCTATTCGGCTTCTACACGGCATCGTACCGGAACGCTAAATCGCTTGGCGGCACGTCGTTGCCGGTAGGGTGGTAACTAGCCACGGCTGAAGCCTCCCACCAGGCCAGACCAGGGAAAATTCAGAAATTATAAATTCCCAAATCGACCCTGCCGGGGATCGAACCCGGGACCTCCGCACGTTAAGACAACAGCGCTACACACTGCGCCACGGAGGTCGTCAACACAGTTACGACAGTCAGTTAGCATACAACAGTTACGGCCCCAATGTATAGTGTGCAGTACACACCTGTAGTCTCTGTGCGAGTAGAGCGTGTACAGCGGGTAGGGGCTCCGGCGCGGGCTCGGGCTCCGGCTGGCGACGCCGCGCGCCCCGCCCGGCGCCGCGGGTGCTCCCAGCGCACTCAGCGGCGCGTGCGAACCGGACGGACCCAGCGTGCTCACCGTGCCCAGCGAGCCTGGTGGACCAATTGTGCCTGATCCGTGTGCACCTGCGGGGGACACAAACAATCAACCAATTTGGGTATTTGACTACTATTCAAATAAATCATTTTTAGTGATTTATTAAATAGAGGATCTCCCAAAAGTCGTAATATCTACGTCCCCTGATAGTGTTATGTTGAATAACCATTTTAAACCATCGATTGAAGTAAAAAAGTGCGTCATACTTTAATGACGTCACATTTCAGAATTTCATATAAATCCCATACTTAGAACGCGTTTTGACGTTTGAAAATTAATTGTGAATTTGACTATTGTCTAATACCCAATTAATGATTTGATGGAATATTGAATAAGTGTTAAATCATTAAATAAATTAGCAGTCATAGGGACTGCCCATAGAAGTGAAATCGAATATTTAAAATTATACAAAATAGAGTAAAATATATAATGATAATAATAATTTATTATAACTCTTTAGGCCATATATGTATTAATTTTGTATGCGGGCGTGAGAGCTATTATTATATATAATAATAATAAGAATATTTAAAATATAAACCTTAAAACTAAGGCATTCAAGTTTAATTACGAATGTACTATATTTATATTTAAGACCTTTTGTCTTCGAAACAACGCGAGGTGTCGGCCACGGACCACGGTGTCGGTCTCGTGTTTCCACATTTTTAACCCCTACCAAAAAGTGCTCAACGCGCCTAATGAAGTTTTCACTTCAAAAACATTTTTAAAAACAAGCGTTACCGATTGTACTTGATCCATGTACACTTGAGGGGGACACAGTTGTCGCGTAGTCGTAGTGTGCACATTCACATATTTAGTTGTAGTCAAAAATACATCGTCAATAATCGACGTACCCGCAAATTGTGGAACCAGCTTCCATCTTCTGTGTTCCCTCATGATTATAATATGGGGCTCCTCAAAGGGCGGATAAACAAATATCTCAAAAGCCAGCATCGCATTGGCGGTCCCACTGGTGCTGCAAATGTTCATGGGCGGCGGTAATCACTTACCATCAGGTGACCCGCCTGCTCGATTGATCGCTATACATATTTTTAAAAAAATTGAGGGACAAATGGCATAGTTGCGACCACACACATCACACGACTGCGATTGTTATGCAACGTTGACCGAGTCGGTAACTGGATGGGTGACCGATTTCGGAACTCGCGAAATTCTAAACTGTCGAAAGATTAGAATTTAACGCATTATTTTCCGGTAGATTGTAATCTGATAGGTATTTAAACCGGATAAAACCTAAGTGGCACTACTTGATTATTTATGTAGAACCCTAACCTAACCTACAAGAAAGAGACAAGAAAACGTAAATAAAATGAATATTTCAAAAATTGACACCCAGAACATTGAACAGTTTACAATCTTTTGACAGTTTAGGATTTCGCGAGTTAGATTATAATCTAACGGTTATTACAATCTTACGGTTTTTACATATATATAAAATTCTCGTGTCACAGTGTTTGTAACAAAACTCCTCCGAAACGGCTTGACCGATTCTTATGATTTTTTTTGTGTATATTCGGTAGGTCTGAGAATAGGACGTAAATTATTTTTGGTCCACCTAAAAACCCGTAAATTATTTTTCTCAAAAGAGCAACTACCGAGATTCTTGCTGGTTCTTCTCGGTAGGAATATAATAGGCATAATGACAGTAACCAAGAATCAAAGAAATTATGTATTTAACTAATAAAGTAGGATTCATGGATTATAAAAAACGTATTTATTTTTCTTTTTCGAGTGAGATTGTTGTTTATTTTGATAAAATAAAACTATAAAATACAGCAATTCGCCATAATGGATTAAACACCAAGAAGCGAATGACGTCACAATTGTTTGTTTTCGAGCTTTGTCAATCACACTATAGCTTACTTGCACACTGCACAGAGTACATTGGTAAAAACAATAGTGACGTCACAAACGACGCCATGACAACCGGCTAGTTTTGGCGTGAATTTTAAAATTTAAATTTCAAATGCCAATTTTATCTACCAAACCGTATTTTTTTGCTGAAATAATATATTTTTTCGAAATAGTAGATATTTCCGAACATAATCTGACCATTTTTCAAAATCAGTCATCATGCCTATTCCGTACCAGTGATAGATTCACTTGGCTATTCAAAACGCTTGTTAAAAGTTTACTTCAATAAAAAATAATTGACTTGATTTGAAAATATCAGCTATGGGAAAAAAATATTTTAGTCAATGGATGTGTTTACCTGGAGCGAGCGTGCCCGGGACCGTTCCCGGACCGGCGCTGGAGCCCGGAACGGCACCGGAACGTCTGTCCCCGCCGCTAACCGCTGACACTAGAGATTGACTAAGTGTTATTTATTTTGTTTTGTATGTATGTATTTATACTCTGTGACGTTTGGACTCTATGAACTCTTTGAATAGAACAAAAATTATATTCAACGGGATACAACCTATCCCTGTACCAAATTTCATCAAAATCGGTCGAGCAGATATTTTTTTTATTCCCGCGGGCCGCGAAAGCGTAGCAGACAGACACACTTTCACATTTATAATATTAGCAAGCCGAGGAAAGAGCACGTTGGCGCTACCTGAAAGAGGCCTATGTCCAACAGTGGATGCACAATGGCTGATAATGAATATATAAGAGTAAATAAACTGTGGGACAGTAAATGATGTGAACTCTATCCGCACCAATAGGAAGATGTTTGAAAGGTCTATATAAATTAGAAAACACGCAATGCTTCTTATATAGCGCTATACTCAGAAAACTTCGATATCGCGATTCAGACTTGTATGTAACTTATAAGTTTTCAGTCGACTATCTTGTCGATTGTCTTTTATGTTATGCGATGTAAATACAATTAGCGCCATCTAATTTGCACCGTGGTAACCGCTACAAAACAAATTATTTGGTATCTGAATTCTGAACTGGAATGTTAATATTGAGCGTGTGAACTCACAGTGCGGCCGTTCTCTGCGCCGCGCGACGACAGCGCCGGTCGCGCCGTTCGGTGCGGCAGTCGCGAGCGCAGAGGGGCTGGGCGTTGCGCGACTGCGGTGCGACGCGAAATCTGAACCGTCACGTTATCAGTATTATATTATGCTCTTATGCTCTCTGCATCTTATGATAAATCTTGACTCATGATAAGTGATACAAGTTGTCCTTTATGTGAAATAAATAAATAATTTATTGTTTAGATGTTCCTTCACGCAAGAATTATTCACTCGACTAGTGCTTACTAAAAACACAGAGCTCAATCGTGTAGTGTATATCAAAACTAAACTATATACTGGGTGACTTTATTTGGCGTCTCGAAAATTTTTTATCATATTATGTAAGTGGATTATAAATGGTATTATTTATTTAATATCTTTGGTTTTACTATAGTCCATCATATCCATAAAACTACATAAACGCACGACATTACTTAAAAGCGCCGCGGTAAATGTACGCAACAGCTGAACGTTCGGGTCAACGAACTCGTGCGTGCGGCCTCTGACAAAGCCGTGTAGGTTGACAATGATTTACAATTTTAATGATTTAATTTTTTTTGTTAATTCGTGTTTATTATGTTATAATATGAAAAAAAAATACTCTAAATGAGTAGTATTTATTGATAGAAGAAATATATTTAAAATTAAAAACAAATAAAATAACGATGCCACGGGCTTTTATTCCGTTAACCTTTTTATTTATTTTGAGTCAACTAAAACAGTCACCCAGTATATGTGTGTGTGTGTGTGTATTATTGGGCGGTGACCACTCACCAGGAGCGGGCATCATGTCTGCGTGTGTTGCGCCGCGTCGCGCTACCTGCAGCGACGAGTACGCTACGACAGACAAAACATAGTCTTATACTCACATAAAAGTTTCATGTTTAACTGTCTGTGACTCTGTGTGAATATGCACAATGTCCTAACGATCGAGTTTTGACGACCTCCGTGGCGCACTGTTGAGCGCTTTCTTCGCACGTTAAGGCAACTTAACGTGCGAAGGTCCCGGGTTCGATCCCCGGCAGGATCAATTTGGGAATTTATAATTTCTGAATTTTCCCTGGACTTGTGACTTCGGCCGTGATTACCAGTTACCACCCTACCGGAAAAAACTTTCCCCGCCAAGCGATTTAGCGTTCCGGTACGATGCCGTGTAGAAACCGAATATGATATGGATTCTCCAAATGAATTGAAAAATTTCTGTGGTGTGGTGGTTATCGCGGGCCATACTTAAGTGCGGCAAACACACTGTACAACATAGATTTACTTACTGTCGCAGATTCAAATTTCTAGTCCCTTCATAGACACACTTCCGTATTTATAACAATATTAGTGTGTCAAGAGCGTATGGTGTGCTCGACCGATGCAATATGAAGATCTTCCTTTAAGCCGGTGCCCAGGGATCTTAGCTGGGCCAACTGTTGTAGGTTGAAAGTTCTAAATATAGTACAATTCCGAAAGAACTTCGTAATCGTGATTCAGACGGCGGCGCGCGATTGGTTAACGTTATTACTTTGTTAAGGCTGCGTCGTGTTTACGTCGTAGATTTAACAGCGCCATCTATTGTCATATTATCATGTAGGTGTGTGACCCTACAAGTATAGATATATAGAACGTGCACGCACTACGCTCGCGCGGACGATAGTTTCACAGAGTCGTCGGCATCAGGCGCGTCATACTCACCACGTATAACGGACAGCTCTATGGCAGCGCGCAACTCATCGTCGTCCGCGCGTCGCACACACGACATAACTTGCGAGTGCTCTCGATGCGGCCGACCCGCGCCGTGCGCGCGTAGGGCACGCGAGCCTGACGACACAACACACTGTTGAGAGACTTCCAAAAAATGGAGGTTGTCATTTCAACACATATGTATGTATTATTGGAACTGCAAATTACTCACACGGCTTCCAAACAAATATACAAAATTTCATAGTTTTAGTTTTCATGTTTGTCCGTAGATTTCTCCGAAACTGTTTGTGACCATTCCCGTTTTTTGTTGGCTTACATTTACTTCTACTTAGGGAACAGAGCAAGTTTCATCCAAATCGGTTTGGTAGTTTTCAAGATATGGACTGTTGTGTGTGACGAAGTCGGTTTAACTTATCACTTGTGAGGTAACCGGATGAACGACCGAATTCGTGCCTCGGAGTGCATTCAATATTGAATTGAATTTATTTATTCAAATTACGTACGTATAGACGTACCGCCAAGCGATTTAGCGTTCCGGTACGATGCAGCGTCGAAACCGACTAGGGGTATGGGTTTAATATAACTGCCATACAACTAACAGGTTAGCCCGCTACTATCATAGACTGCATCATCACATACCATCAGGTGAGATCGCAGTCAAGGGCTAACGTGTAGTGGATAAAAGAAATATAAATGCGCCATGTTGAAATAAACTTAATTTTTTCAATTCGTTCGCTCACCGGGTCGGGGTGTGTGCGTGGCTCCATCGCCCAAGTCCAACTGAAGCACGGCGCCCAGCTCTGGAAAATTATTTTATATTTTTCATGGGTACACAAAAAATATACATTAGTATATTATTAATTATTTACATAAAACACACAAATTATAAAGTTATTAAAATGGTGACACATTCACTGATACGTAGTACATTGATTATAAGTTGTAACAGCATTGACAAAAATATTGCATGTTAACTACCAAGAAAATGTTACAATATATATAAAAAGTTGAATTTAAGTTAAATTACTAATAAAATTAACTCGGCCGGTGTAACCGTTGGTGCTCTATATACTGTTAAATTCAGAGAAAATAAGATACTACCATTTTAGACTGCCCTTGTCCCCAGATAAGATCGCAGTCAAGCACTACTTGGAGTGGATAAAATAAATCGTATTTAAGTATTCATAATAATATAGTTTCGTATAGTAACAGTGTGTCACAGTCAACAAAGCTTGGCGCACACTGACCGGGCGCGCGGTGAGGGCGCGCGTGCGCGTGCGTCGCGGCGGGCGCGTGCGGCTGCGGATAGTCGCGCGCGGTCAGCAAGTGTGTGTTGGCGTTGGGCGCCATCGCCACATCAGGAACCGCCGCCGACAGCCGCCCCAGACGACCGAAACTGCCGCTCCTGACGCATAAAACCATAAAAATCGACCAATGCGCAGGTACGAGGTCAAATTACATGACACCCAACCTTAGTTCACATTTATAAAGTACCAGGAGAGCATAATGATAGGAGGTTTCCACTGCTATTATACAAAAGAATAGTTTGAGATTAATTGAGAGAAATTTCAGTACTACTAATTTTCAATTTAACTTCTTTTCCTTTTTTAAACTGATTTTGAGCTTTAAAACAAGGCCTTCAAATCATTAATTCACAACGGGGAATAGTGCGCGAAGCAAGAGAGACTGGAATGGAGTGTTACCTGTGCGGCGCGTCCAACGGTCGCTGTGGCAACTCGCGTCGCGCGCTCGCGCGACCGCTCTCTGCGACAGACGAAAATAATTATGTTACACGGAAGAAGTCGCGGGAAACAAATAGTTTTTGATGATTGTGAAAGTCCCACTAAACTATACAAAAATGGCGAGTTAATAGACGTAAGTTGGCCTTTAAGTATTACTATCATTTTATGTTCAATATTTGTATGTTTTCTACAACATGTTTGTAACAAAGTTATTGATAATAATAAAGAATTTATAAAATAAATAAATCAATCGATCCATCAAAAACTAGGTATAATGCCATGTGCCAAATGTCCCGTAATAATAAGTATGACAAGTCCCTGCGCGCGTACCCGTTGACGCGTGCGCGGAGCCGCCGCCCGACGCGCAGCGGAGCGAGCCCGAAGCGGAGCTGGGGAACAAAGTACTGCACGTTAATATGGATGGAGCTTTGTGTCACATTAGTGTAATTATATCCATCCAACGATTTGTTTAACTTTTGACATAAGCACGCCTATAAAGTTTCGTAATTATTGGCAGGCAACCATCGACAAAAATGCAATCATACTTCATAAGGCAAAACCCACACACAACGTCACCCGCCACAAGCCCGAACCGCGTCCGCCTTCTGTGTGATGTCGTCCATATAAATACAAGGAATTCAACCCGCCGCGCACCCGACCCGGCCCGCGCCCATTCCGTGTGTTTTGCGCTTAATAGTGAAGCGATGCGACGTGCCCTTTTATCAAGTAAATACCAGTACGACTTTCCTTTTCAAAATAGTCGCTGAAATTGCAACACAAAGTCTCTTGATAGTCCTTTATGCACCATACATCTTTGGCGATGGATGGTTTCTAAGACTTGCCTGATTGATGTTGCCAAATAATAAAATAATATGCATTTATTGTACTGCTTGCTAAGTGATTTGTTTTTTAATAAATACAATATATAGACATTTAACCTGGGTATGTTTATAAAACAACACAAAATCTCAAGCAAAAATAAAATATTGACACATTGTCAAATCGTTTCAGTCGATTGTTTTCAAAAATCAAATCGACAACGCTGAGCATTGACTCGAGGCTTGAGCTGCCAAAAGTGAAGCAAATGATTGGACAAAGTGTATATATATAGGGTCGGTGAGGACTCACCGGCAACAGTCGTCGTCGAGGTCGCTCCGCGCCACGCTCTGCGACCCGGCGCGTCTCTCCCACTCGTCGCCGTCCCTGACAGACAGACAGACACACGCATATACAAAACTATACATATTACAATTGGACTGAAATGAATTTCACATTCGAATGCAAGTTGAAATTTGGACAAATTTCGGCCAAGTCGATCCTAGAATCGAGTCAAGCGAAAAAATCACCGTGTAGTAGGGTATAACCTTCAAAGTTGAAGAAATAACATGAGAATGTGTTTGTTAACAAGAAATATGATAACAGATGAAATCCTGAAAACTATAAAAGTACCGAAGATGGATATGGATAATTCAGGGGAAAATAGCCGGCAAAAGACCGCCTGGCAGTAGAAGAACATCTGGGGGGGGGGAAGGAGAGAGCGGGGAGGGGCTGAGAGAGGAGAGATCTGGTTGCCAACCTCCGATAGGAGATGGCACTAAAAGAAGAAGATAACAGATGGCGCTACTGGTTGCATACGATGAAAGCCGAAACAAAGTGGCTATCAAAGCATCTGCCATAGAGCGCTATATAATTACGCTTATTTTTTACTATTTACTGAGAAATATAAGTATATCAGCAGTAACTGATGCCTGCGACTTCGTCCCCGTGGATTGAGGTTTTTTGGTTCCCGCCGGAACTCCTTAATTTTCCGCGATAAAAAGTTATGTGTGTTACTCCAAACTATGATCTATCTATGTGCCAAATTTCTTGCAGATCCGTTCAGCCGTTATGTCGTGATTGGGTAACAAACATCCATCGAACTTTCGCATTTATATCATTTGTATAGATATAGTACTAAAGTTTTTTTGGAACGTCCGGCTGTGTCTCCCTTCACTCGGTTCACCACAGCCGGCCGCGTTGTTAGTGTTGTAGGTTCCCACCTGTCGTCCGGTGTGTCGCGCTCGGCGAGCAGTAGTTCCGCGCACGCGTCCGGCAGCGAGCGTTCGCGGACCGCACGCAAAGCGATCTGTAACGAACAAGATATACTGTTTTTTTTTTGTTTTGAACCACATGACCCGTTATGACATAACAGTTTACCAATTATTCGTCTTTTGAGGCTATAATATAAAATATACACTAAAAAGCACTACAGACTTTCTGAATGAATTTTATTTTCATATCTCATATTCGCAAAATAGGCATTCTTTATCTCAACTGCGGGTGGAAAGTACTACATTTCCTACACGCGGGAGGACAAGTATTCGAAAAAAGACCAGTCTGAACAGCCAATCTCGATTCAATAATATTTTTTAATAGACGTTTCAGGGCCCCGGAGTAGTTTGTACCAAAGACGTAGTGTTAGCTCACGGTTCCCAATAATTGGGAATGCCATTAATTAAAAACTTTTTATAACCTTATTGCTACCTTTCACAAGTTTTTTATTTCGTTATAAAGTCACGAACTTACTCAGACAAATCGTCACATTCCAAACATGATACTGTTTTGATATTGCCATGTCTATGTTGCTGTAAAGCTTTACGGCACTGGGTTTATATGCTGTGGAGCCGGTTGATTTATTTAAACAGATTGTATATGAAACCGGAACCAATTGTTTGTTATCAATAGTATCATTTAGTTTAGCACGCCATGGCGGCTAATCTATTTCATCTAGGACAGAGAATTTCTAAAGGGATGGAAAACAATCGAAATAAACGAGTTAACATAATTTTTTAAAAAAGATACGCGCCGAATTGAGCGCCTCCTCTTTTTTGGAAGTCGGTAAAAAAAAGTTAAAACAAGACTGCTCTGCCAAATTTTTTACAAAAAATGTAGCAACAACTCTGGAGGATATAAGGATTCTAACGATACCCCATACATCCAAATCTTTTCAGGCGTTTAGAAGTTATGGTGGAATGAAGAAACTCACAAACATACATATGTACATGAATCCTGAAAACGTAATATATTTTGCGTAGTGGTGTAATAAGTGTGAATGGATATAGTTTTTGAAACTCATTATGACTGAACCCCTATATAATAACCCCATAATATTTTGTCCAACCATTCATTTTACTTTTGGCAGGTCGATTCAATGATGTTCTAATGCGTTACTGATTTGACACATTGATATTTTCTTTTACCTTTGCTGAACATTTTTTTATAGTTTTATAAACATACCCAAGCGTGTAAATGATTAAATATATCATTTATTAACGTACAGCAAATGTACATTAATCCGTCAGGTCATAGAAACCATCCATCGCCAAAGATGTATGGTGCTTAAAGGACTATCAAGAAAGCTAGTGTTGAAGCTCCGTGACTATATATATAAATATACATATAACAAGCTATAGCGTCTCACCTGTCTCCGCACGGTGCGCGTATCGGCCGCGTGCAACGCTAACGCGCGCGCGGCAGGCGGCGAAGCGCGTAACTCGGCTACGCGCGCGCGCAGTGACGCTAACACGCGCGCTGACACGCACGCGCGCACGCCCTCCGTGCTCACTGCCTCGTCTGTGGGGGGGCATAAATACATAAATCACCCACTGCGCAGGTGCAATATACCAGTCTTTTAGTCTTTTAACGTGACAGCAACTAAAGTTTGAATAAAAATAGTACCAAGAGTATCCACTGCTATAAATAAGGTAAATCCTGGGTGAGACAGGATACATGTCACAGCGTCAAACGATTAATCGCCTGCTGCGCAACTACATTGTCAAAGACCATGTAACTAACAGTACCATAAACCGCATACTGCGCATACGCGTTTTACTGCGCAGGTAAAAGGTCAGTGAGTGCCCTTTTATTCAGGTATTCAAAACTGTAAACATTTTTATTTTGATGATAAAAAAAAAATTACCATTTACTGTAGTTTGCTGTTCTAATGAATAAGTACTTTGGCAAACTCCCACTGCGCAAGTACAAGGTCGAAAACCTTTTATAGTGACAGAAAATGTCATATGGATAAAGTACCAGGAGAGCACGGTAACACAGGTACATTCACCCCACTGCGCAGCTTTAACAGCGCACTAAGCAGGTGTAATAGACCTATTACACTGCACTTTTCACAGGGACCCTTCCACTTGAAGCAGTGTAGTGTAATAAGATTTAGGGAGAAAGGGTCCCTAAATTGACCCTTATTGCTGGGTAATAAGCAACGCTCGAAATAGCGGCCACGCCCCCCTTCTCACAGGGCCCTGTAAAAAGTGCAGTGTAATAGGCCTATAAGCTGAGCATTTCATGTGTGAGTGCCAACCTCGCCACTTACAAGACGAGGTAACGCCTCGCACTGGATTTATCCTTTATGAAGTTATCATTTAAATGGACCACTAACCTTGTACATGCCAGTGGAAGATACATTTATCTACTTTTTTGGTGTCTTTTGACAATAAACCTGTGCAGTGGGCGAACGATCGACCTATTCGAGCTGCTATCTTCAAAAGTTTCTGATGTCACCTCGCTGTATGATAGTAACACCTGTGTCTCTATGGTGTCCTGGCATATTTGGTCTTTATACATGTAAAACAGCAGCTTCTGTGACTTTAAAAGGCCTTTGACCTCGTACTTGCGCGGTGGGAGTTTGCTAACTACTTATCAGATGTTATTGAATGTCTCTAACATTAAACCTACGTAGTAGGCGAATTTCCTGTTTTTTTTTCAATATTATATATTAAAATAACATTATTTTAAAATTTTATATAATTATATTGTAAAGTCATCTATACTAATATTATAAATGCGAAAGTTTGGGTAGATGGTTGTATGAATGTATGTTTGTTACTCAATCACGCCCGAACGGCTGATCGGATTTGGATGAAATTTGAAAGAGATAGATTATAGTCTGGAATCCTATAGTCATAGGCTACTTTTTATCCCGAAAAATTAAAGAGTTCCCGCGGGAACCAAAAACCTCAAACCACGCGGACGAAGTCGCGGGCATTCGCTAGTTCTAAATAAATTTTAATTTAATGTAATATAATTTTGCACACTGTCTCTGACAGTAGATTGTGTATGGAAAGTTTCTACATATATAGCGCTATACTCACCGTCGCCGTCGCTGGGCGGCGCATGCGCACACTTGGCGGCGGCCACCATATACAGCGTGTCTGGAATGCGGTGCGCGTATCGTTGCCGTCGCGCGCGCGCTAGCTCAGCCTCCGGCACCGCCTGGTCTTCCAGCAGTGCCTGTGGACAATGTTATACACGCTCTCTAATTGGGTAACTTTAACGTCAGGCGAATTTATTGGTATCTAGCTACTATGCCTGCGACTTCGTTTTTCTATTCCTGCTCCGCAATTTTTCGGCATAAAAAGTAGCATATGTAATTCTCCAGGTTTTCAACTATACCCATGTCAAAAGTCACGTCGATTCGTTGCTCTGTTACGGCGTGAATGAAGGGCAAACATACAGACACACTTTGTAATTTATAGACTAGAGCTTGACTGCAACCAGCTTGCGTGTGGTGATGCAGCCTGAGGTGTAGAACGCTTGCCTAGAAGATGCCTATTCACTCTTGCCTTGAAGGTACCTAAGTTATACATGGCAGGAAACACGTGCGCTGGGAGGGTGTTCCACACCCTACCTAGCGGTTAGGATCAGAAACGTCGAGTAAATTGCAGATTGAACGTCGACCACATAAGGATGCCAACGTTGTCGGTTTCTCGTTAGTCGGTGGTAGAACTTGTAATAAGTCCATTTTCAAACCATGTGAATCCCTTAAGAGAAATATTCAAGGAAATAGGTATTCTTACAGTAGCCTCGGAATATATTTACAGTAATTTAATCCTCGTAAAACAGCAGTCATAATTACAAAAAAATATAAACCCAAAAACTAAGGCATTAAAGTTTAATTACGAATGTAGTATATTTATATTAACCTTTTGTCTTCGTAACAACACGAGCTTGGGGCAGTGAGGTATCGGTGTCGGTGCCGGTGACGCGAATCCACAAGTTTACCCCCTACCAAAAAGTGCTCAACGCGACTAAAGAAGTTTTCACTTCAAAAATATTTGATTTGATTTGAATATCAGTGTGTCTGCCTCGTTGGTCCAGTGGTTGGCATGTTCGACTGCGGCCGACGAGGTCCCGGGTTCGAATCCCGCGTCGGGCCATAATTGAGTATAGGGTTTTTCTGATTAGAAATTCTCAGTACTAGGCCGGAGTTAGGAAGTTTGCGGTGTTTCACCCCCGTGCCCAAGCCGTCGGTCCCGGCTATCTATCACTATCATGATAATAGTCGTTAAAGCCCGCCAACCAGGAGCGGAGCAGCGTGGTGGGTGTAAGCTCTAATTCCCTCTCTCCTATGAGAGTGGAGGCCTGTGCCCAGCAGTGGGACGTTAATGGGCTGTAGTGGTGTAGTCACCTTGATCTCGTCGAGGTATGGCAGGAAGCACCGGGGCGAGCGGAACGCGCCGCGGCCAAGCCACGCGTCCGCCGACGAGCCCTGGTCGAGGTGCGGCGGCGCTGTGATCACACCACGTCTGATCGCCTGCGCGCACACGAGGATCACGTCAAATACATGCATACCTTTCTATGAAATCCATAATAATATTATAAATAAAGTCTATTTTTTAATCCCAGAGACTAAAATGACAGCTACAAATGTCAAACGTAAAAATAATGATACCGGCTCTATAATAATAGTGTTGTCTTCATGGTTCTGGTATAGATAAAAATCGATAATAAAATAATATTTTGTGTATAAGGAGTAAAATAAACTATCCTCAGTAAGACGAAAAATATTGCCATTCCCTTCCGTTGGACCCTCAAATACGCGATATCTCGAATTGTTTTGACTTTGTAAGTCGAACAAAGCGGTATTTCCCTGCGAGGTATTGATAGTACATATTTATACTCTATAACTCGTAGGCTACATTTTATCCCGGAAAATTAAACAATTTCCGCGGGAACAAAAAACCTTAATCCACGCAGACGAATTCGCGGGCATCAGCAAGTATTTTATAAAGATTCGCAGTTTATATTTATATTTGACGAAATACGTAGGTAACGTTTAGTTTTCAATATACAGGTTTTTAAATATAATGTCAAATGCATAAAATGGTGAATTTATTAAAATTTTTTAATAATATGAAAAACATGAAATGAGAATCAGCTCATACATTTAATTTGAATTGAAATAATATTTCCTACACACTTTGTGTCTTATGACATGAACACCTACCTACAAATATTTATCGGTAAATAAGTATCGACTGCACCACATCACTATTTAAGAGCCATAAAAAACAGGCAACACAGGAAACGTCATTTTTGTCTCCGGGATTAAAAAATAGACTTTAATTTATAATAATATAAGTAAATAAAGTAAGTAGTAGTTCCCACGGGAACTTTTACATTTTCCGGGATAAAAAGTAGCCTATGTGTTATTCCAGATTATAATCTCCCTCTGTGGCAGATTTCATCCAGAACCGTTCAGCCGTTCTGGCGTGATTGAGTCACAAACGTCCATCCATCCAAACTTTCGCATTTATAATATTAGTATAGATATAGATGTATCTAACCACTGGACGGGTCGGGCTGTTTGGCATATAAATATTTCCTACTGAGCGAGCGTGATGTACAAAATCGAAAGCTATTTAAGCATGACACAAACCATTCCATGAATAAAGTACCAGGAGAGCATACTAACACAGGAGGTTAATTCTTACCTGCTGTAACACGTCGCAGTCCGGTGGTAAATGCTCTAGCCTCAGCAGTGGGACGAGCGACGCGACGGTCTCGCATAGCGCCGCGTCGGCCGGCGCACGGCGTCCACGCGTACGCGCGCCGCGACGCACCGACTGTGTCGTGTGCCACACCACGTTCGGTTCTGTGTAAGATGTGTTTTCATCAGTATCACAGTTTGTTCATCAAGTTGATTTAAAAATTGCAACAGGCTTGTGTCACCCTCGCTCCGCCTCAAGAAAATTCAGAAGTCATTCGTTTTGCAATGAGCGTACTCTTTTAATTAAATTCCACATTACAACTTAAATTCAAATTTTAAAAGCCGTGTAACGTGGTTGGACACCTCGCAAGAACACGTCTTTGATTAAAAAACCGCGCAGTGTTGTTGGACACCACTTAAGAACATAAGCTCTTTGTTTAATAAACCGTGTGGTATATTAAACAAATATAAATAAAAGCACTATATTATATCTATAAATATAGTGCTATTGAGAGATATTATAGTGCTTTTGAGATTGGCAGCCGTAGCCGAAATTAGGTCGCTCACCGCGAAAGGCCACAGAACACCGCACGGTGTTGTCGGAGACCCCTCAAGAATATAAGTTCTCTATTTAATACACCGTGTGGCAGTGGCGTGCAGTTCATAGAGGCATAAAAGCACCGCTTACCCAAATGGAAAAACGTCAATGCTCATTTCATTATAACAGTCTGTAAATAGGCTTTCTGACTAACTAATGCCTACCCTAGCTTCAAACACTGTGCACGCCTCTGACCCTGTGGTATCGTTGAACACCCCTTAAGAACATAACTTCTTACGTTGGGACACCTTGTGAGAATGTCTTAGCTCGTGTTACCTGTCCGGTGCGGTTGCCGCTCCGCCCAGCGCAGCACAGCTCGCAGCGCCTGCGCCTCGCTCGCCTGCAGAAAGGGCGACGCGAGCGCGGCGGCGAGCGGCGCGCGAGGCAGCCGCGCCGCCGCCGCGCACGACATTATCGCGGGGAACTCGTCGCGCAGGAACCGCATCGCTTGTCTGCAACACACGCACACGCGACGGGTGACGACCACTCTCACTCTGAATAGCCGTAGTGGGTGAGGTCCAGCAGCAGCTCCCAAGAGCTCGTAAAACTTCCTTCAGGTAAAATATATCGCTTTATATTTACATTTTAATAGTTTTTATACAACTGACTTGACTGCCTCGTTGGTCTAGCGGTTAGCGTAGTCGACTGCGGATCACGAGGTAATGGGTTCGATTCCCGGTCGGGTATAAAAATTGTTAGGTATTGGGTTTTTTCAATTAAGAAATTCTCAGTACCAGCCCGGAGTTGGAGTTGGCGGTGTTTCACCCCCGTGCCTCGGAGAACACGTTAAACTGTCGGTTCCGGTTATTATCACTAACACGATAGCCGTTAAAGCCCGCCAAACCGCATTGAAGCAGCGTGGTGGGTGTAAGATCTAATTCCCTCTCTCCTGTGAGAGTGGAGGCCTGTGCTCAGCAGTGGGACGTTAATAGGCTGTAGTGGTGGTGGTGGTTGTCTACAACTAAGACGAATGCAGGCGTCCCGCGTCAGGTATATCTACATCTACAAATTAGACATGACTTTATTAGATTTACATGATTTAGATAAATCAGGTAAACACAACTGTCATTTTAAGTTTTAGCAGCCATAGTGAGTAATCTGTCTTATGGTCAGCATGAATATTTTTGTAGGACTAAAATACCTGAAGGTTATTAGCCTATAAATAAGTATAAATAAACCAGTCAAGTCCGAGTCAGACTCGCGCACAAAGAATTTCACCACACAATATAAAATTATTTTAGTAAATAACAATAGTAGTTTGTGATATAAGAGCGGTAAATAGGTTTTTACATACGAGTTGACTAATGTCAGCCCGATGGCGCCAGTCGAGGGCTGACCGTCGTCACGAGTATGTAGAAACCTTAACGACCGTGTATCACACAATATTTTTCAATACATTTGTGAGAAAAGTTTTGAGTAAAAGTCGAGTAGGTAGGCACTAGGTGCTCACTAGAAAATGGCTTTTCACGCCCATACTTATTTCGAGATTTTTGGCGGCTAATAAAAGCGCGATTTTTTTCTCAGATCTAAAATACCTAATTGTTGATTTAATTTTAAAATTCCACATCACATCTACCACTCATATTTATTGATAATTGATAAGAAAAATTCTATGACTATTAACTACGGCGCGTTGTTGTAATTGCGTTTTTTTTATTAAATTCATGGCTCTAGGTTCTAGTTCTTAGCTCCCAGCCTTTACTTTTTCGATTCATAAAACTTAAATCAATATTAATAAATTATTATTTATTTTTTATTTTATGAATTAATTTCATCAATTCACATGTAAATGTCGTTATTTTTAAGGTTTTCTACATACAAAGTCAATCGCATTATGAACCTTCTTGCAAGAAAACTTTTTATTTCTAAATAACGTGGACTAAAAAATTAAAAAAAAACTGCAAATTTACTGCACGAGGGCAGTAAATATTTACTGCATGCGGGCAGTAAATTTAACTTACAAGCCCTGTTTACTGCCTCTGTAAGTGCATTTTTCGAGCAAGTGTATTGAAAAAAATATGTCATAACAACACGTAATCAGCTGTGAAAAATTTGGCACCCTATGAGTACAGAACCCTTATTAAGGATTTTCGGATTATTTCCTATACTTGTGCTGTGAGACTGTGCTTCTTGCCAATTTTCATGATTCGGGAAGTTCTCTATGGGTTTTGATTTATTGGCTAATGTCTTAGATGTTGATTTAGCAGCTTGATCTTTTTACAGCTGCAAGGGACCATATACCTAAGTATTGGATATTAACTTCGAGTTAATACCTCCACGCATTTCAGAGAAAAAGTTGGTTGACAGACAGACAGACAGACAGATGGACAACGAAGTGATCCTATAAGGGTTGCTTTTTTCCTCTTAACGTACGGCACCCTAAAAAATGGGATATAATCGTCCATCGCGTTCTCACCTATGCAGCCAGGCGCTCGCGTGCGGGGCGGAGGACCACCTCAGCACTCGGGGCAGAGTGTCAGCCGATAGGGCTCTCGCCGCCGCGTCCTCGCAGCCCTGCGCCACTATTGGCATCTCCAGGAACCTGACAATACATACACATACTAAATTACTAATTGTTTCAAGCTGACATCGAAATCGCAATAGGCTCGTGACTCTTGCGCTCCGCCTCAACAAAGTCCTATTAAAAAATACAAAAATTAAAAATAAACTCCCATCTTTAAATCTCTCTAATTTTAACTTTTTCAAATGTATTATGAATTCTTTTAATGTAATAATTTTGTATGACGTTCAATAAGTGTACAACTTGTACCTATTTTGAATAAAATCTTTGACTATGTTTTTATTCCATACCATGAACCCTGAAAATATTACATTCCTTTTTTTGGACAATTGTGTTATAAAAAGTGTGTGTGCCGGCAGAAGTGAAACTTCGGAAAAGTAACATACGAGAAAATGAGATAAATATAACATGTATTCTACCTCATTCTCTTGCAGGCTAAAGCCTATTAGGAATATGTTTGTCTCTTTTTCGTTTCATCGACTTTTCAAATCACAACGATTCTAAAAAAGTTTCACTTTAAACTGTTGTGACGAGTATGGTGGAAAAATCTGAACAGAAGTTACCTCGCGATCTCGTACAGCTGGAACGCGTCTTCCAGTATGGCGCCCGGCCCGCGCGAGCCGCTGCCGCGCAACTGATCGACACAACAATACAAGGGGTCCATTTAACAAGTATTAAATCATTTTAAAACATTGAAATGAAATGAAAATACACTATATTGCACACCAAAGTAGATAAAGAACATAGAAACATACATTAAGGGAAGAAGCTGTACACTACATTTACATTTTTTAGAAACTACATTTTTAAACAAGCTTTTATCGTCCGCCATATTGAATTCAGTGTGACTTATTTTCTGGTTTTATTTTAAGCAAACCCTTTTAATCGGGGTTCATAAAAAATTACTAGTCCGCCATCTTTGAGAGTCGCCGGCATATTGGATGATTTTTTGTGAAATACTTGCTTGTGACGTCATCAAAATTCGTAGCACTTTTTTCCTTCAATTGATATTTTAAAATGGTTGTTCAACACAAGGGGAGGTGGGTATTACTTGTTTTGGCAGGTCCTCTATTTAATAATCACTAAAGAAATAATGTATATGTGACACAGGCATCGTCCCTATTGTAAAGCAGCGCACTCACGGTCCCGCCGCCGCCTGCGCTGTTGGTGGAGGGCGGTGAGGACGAGCTCCGGCTGATGAGGCTCAGGTCCACCTGAGGGAGAGTGGTCACAATTTGCAAATACATTTTTAATACATATCATAAATTAAATATAATTAAATATCTAGGGCATGGTAGACCAGATAAGGTTCTCCGGTCGGCTGGTAAACTTATTCTTGAGGTGCCTACGCATCAGACTAAATACTTTCAAAGTTCATTCGCACTCAAAGCCATCAATCAGTCTTTGGAATGAACTTCCTGTAAAGTGTTAGGGACGTGTCAATTATACACGGGCGTTAGGCATGCACTGATTTATTCTTGATGACATCATAATTGACATTCTATCTATAAATTATTAGCCTACCCACACACTTCCATCTCATATTTACGGTGCTAACCATAAATAAGTTTAAAATTGACGTCATAAAGTCTGTCTCTTTGTTATAGTTAATAGCGGCGTGTATATTTTGTTTTTCTTTTGTATAATTTTATTTATGTATTAAGTTATTATGTATATACTGGTATGTCTATTTAGTCTTATGTATGTCTATTATAATTATGTTGTATATATTAGTGTATTATAATTATGTTATATACCTATGGTATTGGTTAGTTTATTTAGGTATTAGTATTTTAGTTTATTTTTATTTCTGCACCACCTCCCGTTGCCCTCTTCTTCGTTTTTTTTCCTAGCGCTAAGGTTGTCTGGAAGAGTTCACTGTTTAGCGATAAGACCGCCTTATTGTACCTATATTTTAAGTTTCCTTGTATCTTGTTTCTTTTGTGTTTTTGTGGTATACATACATAATACATGTACATAAGTCACAGAAAGGGCAGGACTGCAGTGGGGCTGATTTTGTAGTGCACAATTTCTAAACTAAAATGGCAGCACTAAAAATATTTCTAGCCCTTTCATAATACTGCTTGCGGAAAGATTGCTTGCTTGCTAGAGATTGTATTATACAGAATTGGCCACAATATATTCCTAAAATAAGGAATATAATTATTCTCAAACACGAAAGACAACAAAAAAGAAATAATTTTTTTATAATCTTACTAGATGATGCCTGCGACTTCGTCCACATTGATTAATGCTTTTTAGATACCCGCGGGAACTTTTTAATTTTCAGGGATAAAAAGTAGCCTATGCGCCGGGATACAACCCAACCCTGTACAAAATTTCATCAAAATTGGTTGATCATATGAATCGTGAAAGCGTAGCAGACAGACCGATACACTTTCGCATTTATAATACTAAGTATGGATTTAAATTGTTATTTTATAATTTCATTGACATTCGTAAGAGTTTTATACAAGCCAAAATTGAAATTGGGTTTAAGCGTTGGTAGTATTAAAAGAAACTCGATTATCGAATTCACACCAGTCGGCGCCATTTTACACAGCGTTCTGTCCAATCATTTATTTTACTTTTGGCCGCTAATTCAATGATGTTCTAATGCGTTACTGATTCGATTTTTGATAACAATCCACTTTCAATCGATTAAAACTTCTTCAATCGATTTGACACATTGATATTTATCTTTGTTCATTTTTTTTTATTGTTTTATAAACATACCCAAGCGTTTAAATGACAAAGTATGTATGTTTCAATTAATAAAATAAATCATTTACATTCAATAGTACATGAATCCGTCAGGTCATAGAAACCATACATCGACAATGATGTATGGTGCTACTACGTACGTATTTGTAATTACTAGATGAGTATACGAGTTACGAAATATCGGATAAAAGGGCACGTCACTTCACTATCGATAAAAAACTATATGCGTCTATAGAGTATTGCATTTTTTTGTCTTTCACTATTGTAAAAAAAGCTGTGTCTATGAAGTATTGCCTTTTTCGTTAATGGTTGCCTGTTAATAATTATGACACTTCATGGGCGTGCTTATGTCAAAAGTAAAATAAATGGTTTGAAAGGCTATGTTATCAGCTTAGCATCCACGCATTCCAACTTTCAGCCTAACAGTAGTATGGCCCCTGGTTCACAACCTGTTGTGAGATCCACAGTCGTCGTACCGGTACGCACCTGGTCTGTGTACGCTGCGTGCAGTAACGCGCGCGCGAATCGCCTCGGCAGCACCTTTTCGTCCACGCACACCGCGCCCGCGCTCAAACCCGCGCCCCCTCCCCCGCCGCCGCAGCGACGAGACATCACGCTCCTGTGCAAGGGGGGACATTATCACTGCTAGTCCCATGCGTGGACTAATATACATACCCCATGGAATGTGGGTAGAATAAGTCTCAAATCATTAAAAGAATTTTTTTTAACAAGTTTTTATCCTCCGCCATTTTTTCGTATTTTTGTCAGAAAACCCCCATGTCATGGGGTGCTTAAATAACTAGTCCAGTCTTTGAGAGGCCGCCATGTTGGGTTTAGAATGACGTCACTTAGTTTAACGTGCTTTTCATCTAAATGTAACTTGTCATGCAGAATTTCAACTGCATCAGTTGGAGATATTGTTTTAATATTCAGTTGCAAGATTTGACTTTAAGAAACATAAAAACATTGCAAGTTAAATAAAACACTTGTAAAATTGCTGATGATGACCAATAGGAAGTGTTCACACACCACACTTAAGAAACAATACACAACACAACTCCTGATTTTGTTGTACACAATCACTAAACTACTATGACAGCATTAAAAATATCCTTTTCATAATACTCCCTTCAGAAAGGGACAGGAGCTAAATTAAAAGCTGTCAATCTCTAAACTAAACTAAACTGATAACATAAAATTTAGCTCTGTCCTTTTCCAAAGGGAGTATACTTTAGGGGTTGGCGGTATATCTCATGCTGTCGGTTCAGTTAATACATTACTATTTCCTCTAAAAGATAATCACAACGTTCGCGAGGGACATATTACAAGTAGCGCCATCTAGGTGGCACCGGAGTAAACTAACTCGGTCGCAAACAAGATGGCGTACAAAACGTCATTCACCTGAAGAACCTGGACCTGGCAGCCAGCAGCAGCCGATGGCACGGCAGCTCCAAGGCACTACGGAACCCGTACGAGCTCGCCGCTGCGCCCTCCGACCACGACAGCCGCGCGTCGCACAGCTCACCTGCCGCCCACCGAACAAATCATCAGTACAATCGACTGTATGTAAGTTTACCTAAAACGGCGGTCGTCTGCGCAGGTATATTGTACTACAGAGCCGAGCGGAGCATGCGCGGGGAGCGAGGGGCGGAATGCGAAGGCGTGGGAGCTAGCGTCAACGCGTTGCTATGGTAGCGCGCGGCCCGCACTTTGTATAACACCCGAAATATATAAATGTCACCGTAAGATTGTAAAAACCGTTAGATTATAATCTAACTCGCGAAATTCTAAACTGTCGAAAGATTGTAAACTGTTCAATGTTCTGGGTTTCAATTTTTGAAATATTCATTTTATTTACGTTTTCTTGTCTCTTTCTTGTAGGTTAGGTTAGGGTTCGACGTAAATAATCAAGTAGTGCCCGACCGCAGGCCGGGCACTTAGGTTTTATCGGGTTTAAATACCTATCAGATAACAATCTACCGGAAAATAATGCGTTAAATTGTAATCTTTCGGCAGTTTAGAATTTTACTTACGGTGACATAAACACATTTCGGGTGTCAAACGAATGAGGTGCAGGGTTCAACTTACGCCGCGGCTATTATAATGATATCTGTGCGTCGTATGCCTCATTACTATTAGGCTCTGTGTATCGATAGTCTATAATGGGCCATATCTGTTTAATCTACGGCCTGCGTGTTCTACGGTGGATATATTGGTCTATGGTACTCGGTAATGGAGTGCGGCCGAGCTTGTATGAATTGCTGAATGCATACTAATATTATAAATGCGAAACTGTGTCTGTGTCTGTCTGTCTGTCTGCTCATTCGTTCAACCGATTTTGATGTATCTTGGTACAGGGATAGGTTGCATCCCAGGGAAGGACATAGGCTACTTTTTATCCCGGAAAATTCAAAAGTTCCCGCGGGAATTAAAAACTTCTATCCACGCGGACGAAATCGCGGGTATCAACTAATCTAGTATAAGTCTTAAATTATTGAAAAACATTTTAAAAGCAAGCTTATTCCTCCGCCATATTGAATTTGGTGTGACGTCATTGGATTTTTCGTATTTGATGAGAAACCAAACCCTACCATTGATACCTATATGGATTGATTGCGGGCCTCGTCTAGTAAAGTTTATTTCTTATTATTTCCATAAGAATCTTAATCATGTAATGCTACCCTCGAGGATTATGATAAATTCAAAATGTTATTATAGATAATACTTTAAGTTAGTGCAAAATTTATTGAAATTTGTTTTGGTTGCCAAATAAATAAAGTAAAATAAAGATGTATTTATTTGTATGTCATTGAGCTCACCCGAGTCGAGCAAGTATCGCATGTCGCGATGCAGCGCGTCGACACAGAAGCCGAGCGCGTCGCCGAGCCGACGCAACCGCGACGCGTCCACGCGGCTCAGAGCGCCGCACCCGCACCCGCGACGCACTGCTCAACACATCACTCACTCACAACTAGCCATCAACTGCTGTCCACAATTCAAAAAAAGTGTGTGTGCGCAATTCACACACGGCAGAAGTGAAACTTCAGAAAAGGAGCCTAAGAGATAAAATATAACTTCTATCTTATTCTCTCGCAGGCTAAATCCTATTTATGAATATTTTGTCTCTTTTTGGTGTCGCTTTTTCGTTTCATCGAATTTTTAAATTACAACTATTTTTACTTCAACTTTCGACGATTTTTATTTCTAACTTTTGTAATAAAATTATGGGAGCAAAAATCAAGTTGCCTGTTAAATTAAGTTGAAACTTAAAAATCTATCAAAATTCCTCACGTGTGGAGTTCTCAACGCTGATGATATCCAAATCCGCGTCCGTGTTTATGCCCCTCTCCCAGCCTGCAACCAGACAAAACCTTTATATAATCGCCTACTGCGCAAGTACAAGGTCAGAGGCCATCTTAGCTGGAGGGGTTATCCAATGCGCTTGCGCCACCCGATACATCAAGCCGCCATTACACTTTTGGTCGATTACACCTATTATGAAATATGTCGCCCTGGAACGCGGTGCCATAGATACATCAAATTATAGAATAATATTTATTAATGAACACTGATATATTATCTTCAAAGACAAAACAATTTTTTTTTGATTTGACATCTTTTTTTCCACTTGGATTGCTGGCTGTGAATGTATAGACGAACTTGAGCTCTGAAACAACGGGGTTAAGCTCCATTTTAGATAAACGCGAATGTGTTTCGACGCTTCAATTAGCTCAACCTTGTGGCAAGAAGCTGGTGATGAATTAAGACGGTGACAAGGGTATCTCACCGGCGCAAGTGTCGCAGACGGCTAAGCGAGGCGCGGCCGAACCCGCGTACAGCGTCAGCAGCACAGCGTCCGTCTCCGCTCGCGAAAGCGTCCCGCCAACGCCCTCTAGCGGCACGCGAACACAACTGAAACGCAATAGGTAGGTACGGTTTCACAAACACAGGTTAAAAGGCCTAGAGTTTAACAAACACTCAGATAAGTGGTTCGCCCCGAATTGAGACCTCGCTACCTATAAGTTCGTACGAATAGACCTGTTTATAATAGGGACAACTCAATCAAATTAGCAACTCTTTATTAAACTTAAAAACGCACATCTAGTATGGAAGTTGTATGAAATTCACAGTTGTGACGTCATCAAATTTCAGTGCACTTTTTTTCTTTAATCTATACTAGCGAATGCCTGCGACTTCGTCTGCGTGGTTTGAGGATTTTTGGTTCCCGCGGGAACTCTTTAATTTTCCGGGATAAAAAGTAGCCTATGTGCCAGACTATAAATCTCTGTGCCAAATTATAGCCAGATCCGTTCAGCCGTTGGGGCGTGATTGAGTAACAAACATCCATACATGCATACATCCATCCAAACTTTCGCATTTATAATATTAGTAAGATAAGTATGATAAGAAGTAATTAAGATTTTAAAATGGTTATCAAACTTAAAACTAACCAAGGATGTGAATTTACCCTCTATTTAATAATCAGTCAGAAATAATTTATTTTTGATATGGGCATCATTCCTATTACTTTAGATTGTGATATTCATCGCCTGGTAAGCCAGTAATTCGCACCGGAACAACACCACACCACACAAATCTTCCAAATTGCTCTCAACGTACATTTCACTCCGACACCAGCATCTACAGGAGATGTTGACTCGACAACGCATGATTGCAAAGGTTGGATTGTAAGGGCCTCTTGCACAAGAACATTTAAACTGATTTAGTAAAATTTTGTAATGCTGTCCCTTTTAGCAAATGCATAGTGTAGTTGCCAAAAAGGGACAGCATTAAAATATTTAACTAAATCAAATTAAGAGTCCTTGTGCAAGTAGGAATTAAACTTGTAGTTCCTTCATTAGATTCAATAGCGCGACGTAAAGGCGTACAGCGCCATCTAGTGCACGTTTCGCGAGGGTTCGGTTACAGGGCAGCACACTTACTTGGGGTATCTGAGCAGCAGGTCGCGGAAGTACGTGCACCGCGCCGCGAGGATGACGCGGTGCGCCGGCAGCGACCATCCCGCGCCCACCACCTCCACGTCGCACCACCAGCTGTGGGCAACCCGTGGGCCACACGCTCATACACATTCAAACTCAAATGTTTTTCATGCAGTGCTTGACCTGTGAGTGCTATGTACACTATTAATTGATTTATTTACATATCAGAAATTGTAATATGTACTTTTTCGTGTTTATGTGAAATATCTTAATGGTAAAAAATATGTAAATTCATACTTCTATACTTTATTATTATAAATGCGAAAGTTTGCATGGATGGATGTATGGACGGATGGATCTTAGTTACTCAATCACACCAGAACAACTGGACAAATTTGGATGAAATTTGGCACAGAGATAGATTATAGTCTAGAACAATACCTAGGCTACTTTTTATACCGCGGGAACTAAAAAACCTCAATCCAAGCGGACAAAGTCGCGGGTATCAGCTAGTATTGAATAAAAATAAAAAATCATTATTAGGATCAATGGGTGTAACTGAGTATGTGTGCGTGTACTTGTGTGTATGAGGTGTGAGTGAGTGTGAATGTGGCGTGAGTGAGTGTGAATGTGGTGTGAGTGTGAATGCGGTGTGAGTGAATGCGGTGTGAGTGAGTGTGAATGTGGTGTGAGCGGCTCACCGGTCGCGATAGAGCGCGGCGAGGTCCGCGTGCAGAGCGGGCGCGGGCTCGCGCGCGAGCTCGGCCTGCGTGGCGAGGTCCCGCAGCGCAGCCCCGGCCTCCAGCTCCTCGCACAGCAGGAACACCTCCGCCAGCCGCCACGAGCTCACCACCGAGCGGATGAAGCGCGCGTGCTCGCAACCTGACACACACACACCGCAACCGAACTGTGAACTATCGATGCTGGCGAGCACAATAGATCGGCAACGGCCAAAGTGACACTGGGTCTCTATGGGTACGCTTGCACTGCGAACAATATTCGCACGCATTTTACTCTCGCGATTTATATTTCGCGTTAGGATTTCACCTACTCCGCACTGCGAATGCGGTCGGCGTCATACAACTCTGTACATCACAAAATATACAGCTCCATATGATTTCTAGTGTTACAAAATTGCGAAAAAAATTCGCGCGAATATTTTTCGCAGTGCAAACGTAGCCTAAGAGCCCTGCAAAGCCGCCACTCCAAGAAGATATATTATACACAGTGTAATTCAGAGCAAACTTCGTAACCGCGATACAGGCTGCGGTACATAGGTAGCGATTCAGTAAGGACTCAGTCGTAGATGTAAAAGCGCCGTCTATCGTCGTACGGTTTTTTAAAATAAAATATATTGCCTGGAAGATGCTCCTTCAGTCTCTTCATTTAAACGTGCGTTTTACTACCGTTTTCAACCACTAACCGTTTAGCGCTAGTTTACCACCTCTAATTTAAAGGTACCTACATTAAAAGAGGAGGGGACAAGTCATAATTAAAAAAATTAAAGAATACGACTGCCCAAAAACGAACTAAAAAGTAAAAAATCTAAATGAATGTAGTTAAATTAGAATCTTATTCACATTTTTATTAAATTATATTTTTTGTAAATCACTTGATATTGAACTATAGTGTTATATATTTTTGGAATCTACTCATCATTTTCTAGATGATGATTATATAGTTAATCTTATTTTCGAATATTTTTTTCCAACTTTAGTCTTTAATGCGGGACCATGGTCACCCCATCAATTTTTTTTTAAATTTTACTAGCCTATGTCACCCGGAATAAACTACGGATTCTAACGATAACTCATTTATCAAAATCGGTTCAGGCGTATAGAAGTTATGGTGGAATATACAGACTCACATACATACATACATACATACATGAACCCTGAAAACAATACACTCCTTTTTCAGGCAGTCGGATGGCCATTCCTTATCCTAGCGGTCTGAGTAGGGATGTGTAGCGACGCCACATTCTCGTAGTGCGGTGTGTATTAGCAGTCTCACCTCTGTCTGCGTGCGGACGGCGCGCGGCGGCGGCGAGGCGCCTGCGCAGCGTGCCCAGTGCCGCGCCGCCGGCCTTCTTCTTGCGCTCCCTGCAAACGATCAACAACCGTTCAGCCATCATCACCTCGACATCTTTCCCAGCATCCACTTAACATCTATCATTAGTCGTGTAGCACTACCACTACAGCCCATTAACGTCCCACTGGCGTCCACTCTCGTAGGAGAGAGCTTACACCCACCACGCTGCTCCAATGCGGGTTGGCGGGCTACATCTTTACCATACAAGTTTTTGACCGCGGCTTCGCTCACGTTAGGTACGACTTTCATACTTCCAAAGCTGTATTTGACTTAGGCCCGCTTGCAGAAAGGTCGGGTTACCCCTTTAAACGAACGAAACAACCCAAAATGTACACTTCATTTTGTCTCGAACAAGACGAATCAATGGACTCATTATGCTCAGAAACTAAAGCAAAAAGCTTACCTGACTTGTCTACTGTAATCACACAAGAAGAAATTCATGACCTAAAAGAGGAAATTACAAGACTTAACTTACAGCTCAACAGTGCACACACAGAAATTTATACATTATCTGGAGAAATAAATTAATTGAAGAAAGTTGTAACGGAACAGAAAAATCAAATAGAAGTCCTTAAAAAAGTGTGCTTAAGTCCCAGTAATAATAGCCCAAACACTTCTTTGAGAAAAAGAAGTATTCGTCCAAGGCTTATGGAATTTACTCAAACTGCACAACTAGATCTGAGCTATACCGTAACAAATCAAGAGTATGATACGCCTGCTAACTCAAATAATATGGAACCAAAGCAAAATTCTTGCACTAATTTAGTACACACTTGCGAAGAAAAAATTTTCGCATCGAATGGGGAAGGTGTCACAGAGTCACTCACGGATTCAATAGGACTTGGTGAAACCGTAAGCATAAATAGGGAAGAGAAGGCCACTTCTAGTGGCTCGAACACTATACCCGAAAATCCAACGGAAAATTTAGATAAAAATTTTGATAAAAAGCGCATTATGATACTGGGAGGACAACAATGTGTGAACTTAGCAACTTCACTTATTCAATCACGAATGAACACCAAATATGAGAAGTATCAAATATTTTCTTTCGTTAAACCATATGCGACGAGTGATGAACTGGTGAATACATTTAATACTACAGAGATGAACCAAAATGACAAAATAATACTGTGCTTAGGCGAGCAGGACAGAAATCCTTATAAAATCATAATGGAACTTGGGTATTTTTTAAAGAATCATTGTAGAGCAACAGTTATTGTTACCAGTGTAATGCACAACCGACATTTAAATGAACAAAAATTGAATACATTATTGAAAATGACTTGTAAAAATTATAAAAATTGTATTTTTTTGAATTTAGCGAAATCTTACAGTAATAGAAAACATTTCATTCAAGATTTTTGTTATAGAATAAATATGCTTATTGATTCAATGTACTATAAGAAAAAATATTTAGTCCCTGGCAATAAAAATCTTATATTACGTGACGCCCAGTATGATCAAAGACTGCTATCTGCCAATACTGTCAATAATAATAAAGAAATAAAAATAATGAAGGGTACTATACCATATTATTTTAAACCTAAACCTAAAATTCGTCCTCATGATAAAATAATGCCAATATTAAGTTCTAGCCCAAGTTGTTTTAGTACTAAATCTGATATTAGCGACAAAAACATAACAAATAAATATGAAGGAATAGAGGGTAAAAGTGACACATTTTTTCGAGACTGAATTCAACCTTAATATAATGCATCAAAACATAGCCAGTTTTTTAAATAAAAAGGATTTAATAAATATAGCTTTAACTGAACTTTTTGAAAATGGTAAAGTAGTAGATGTTTTATGTCTATCAGAGACGTTTATTAACACAGATAACGTATCTAACATTAATTTAAATGGTTATTTATTGGTATCCGCTTATTGTAGACCAAGGCAGAAACGAGGGGGCGTTTGCATTTTAGTCAGAGATTATATTGAGGCTATCAAATTTGATGTCATAGATGAACTCTGTGCAGAATTTACCTTCGAATGTTGTGGTTTGAGGATACCAAACTATAAATTAATAGTGATATGTTTGTACAGAACACCAAATTCAAATATTACCGAGTTTTTACATAAGTTTGATTTGCTGTTAAATAAATTAGTAAGATCGTGGGAAACCAATAACATTGTGATTGTCGGTGATTTTAATATCGACATTCTAAAGAACACTAAAACAAAGCTTGAGTTTACAGACCTACTGAGAAATTATAATTTGTTTTGTCATATTAATGAGCCTACTCGGCAAAAATCTTGTATTGACCTCTTCCTCAGTAACATAGAAAATGCTATAGGGGAGATTTATCAGTTAGGGCTATCTGACCACGACACAGCGCAATTTTTAGCAATACCAATAAAAAGAAATAATTTGCCACGGTCATATAAATTCATCTTCAGAAGAGATTTGTGTAGTGGGAACGTGGCTAAATTTATGAATTGCATAAAAAGTCTTAAATGGGCAGATGTGTTTACTATTCAAAAATTGGATGAAGCTTTTAACGAGTTTTACGAAATATTAGTCACATTCTATAAACTTTGTTTTCCGCTTATTAAATATAAAATAAATATTTCCAATACGAAAATCAAATGGCTCACCAAAGGAATTAAAAGCTCATGCCAGACAAAGAGGAAGTTGAGGTATCAATATTATAAGTGTAAAACACCCACGAACAAAAGCAAATTCTACAAGTATTCGAAAATTCTTAACAGTTGTATAGACCTAGCTCAGAGATGCAATAATGCTAGATATATTCTGAACTCAAAAAATAAGTGCAAAGCTTCATGGAATGTGATTAAAAATAAAAATAATTCTAATTCGAAAATCGTAGAACAAATTAATTATCAAAATAAAATTATAAATAACCCAACTCAAATTGCTAATATTTTCAATGACCATTTTATAACAACTGACATTAAGAATCAAAAGGACTTGACCGGTGGAACTATGGCAGCTTGCCTAGGTGTCAAAAATCAATGTTCAGCAATGATTTCTTTATTATTGTAATTGTAATATTTCACTGTTTTCAGATAAAAAAGTTTCAGGAGTCTGAAGGCTCGGAAAACTGCGAAAATGAACAAAAAAAGTTTCACCAAAAGACTGCTTTCCCACACTAGATGGCGCTATTTATTGTGTTGAGCGAGTCTAAAAAAATATTTTCAAGTATTATTTCTTTATTATTGTAATTGTTATATTTTATAGTTTTCAGATAAAAAAGTTTCAGGAGTCTGAAGGCTCTGAAAACTGAGAAAATAAATAAAAAAAAGTTTCACCAAAAACTGCTTTCCCAAACTAGATGGCGCTATGTATTGTGGTGAGTCTAGAAAATACTTTAAGTATTGCTCACTACTTTCAGTTAACAAGTTCAACTATTCGACCACAGATGGCAGCACATGCAATGTGAAAGGGCGTTCCAGTTAGACTATTCGACCACAGATGGCGGCATATGCAATGTGAAAGGGCGTTCCTTTAAACACAGTATTTCAAAATGCTTTGTTCGATCTATTAGTTTGAGACTTATCAAAAAATAAAAATAATGATAAACAAAACATATATTTCCTTTTCATTACTATTTAATTGATCAAAAATAAATCATTCATAATATAATGACTAAGGTACTTAAATGGTATTCATGTAGGGTTACAAGATGTAGGGTTTATTATTACACTAGCGGCACGCTATGATGGCCGGTTTGACACATTACAATAGTGATGTGGAATGTCAATTTATTCTCGAACAAAAAACAATTAAGTTTTGTTTTTGTACCTGATTAAATAGGTTTAATAAAACAAAAATGTATATGTTTATTTAATTTATTTGAACGAACTGAATATTTGAACGAAAATGAATATACATACTTTATATGCACACAAGAAACATATGAATACAAAAGATACCAAAAAAGGTGCCACAAAAGGCCATAATTAATCAGATTCGTCCATACTACTATTTTCACTGTCGTCACTGCTATCATCACATACATTAATAATTATATGTTCGTTTTCTATAATATTATCTATTTTCACATCTCTTTCATAATCTTCCCTTATTAATTTAACAGTTCTATTCACAACCTTTTCCCAGTCTCCTTTAGTCACATGTTCACAAGCTTCTTCTAATAATTTTAGCATTTTTTTTGTGGTAAATGGGGGTTCTGTATTGTGTCTTGCAGCATATCCCTTAATTTGAGCCCACACCAACTCAATCGCATTATACTCACAATGGTAAGGCGGTAACCGTATAACTCTGTGCCCATGTTCTAATGCTATTTCGTCAATGACGTATCGGATCTTGGTTGGTTTGTTTTCTTTTAAAAGACGTACTAATTCCGCTTTTAACATATTCATGTTTGCATCTACGCCATTTTTACGAAGCCATGCGACGATATCAGCTTTCTTTTGGGATTGGGCAGGTGGCTTGTCAATTTGCATCGAGTGGTATGGGGCGTTGTCCATAATTATAATAGATGGTTCAGGGAGGCTACACAAAATTGAGGTAAACCATTCAGTAAACTTTTCTCCATTCATGTCTTCATGATAGTCTCCAGTGGTTTTTGACGCAAAAGCCATGAGAGAACCTTCGACAAACCCGTTGATGGTTCCGGCGTGACAAATTATAAGTCGCGATCCTTTTCCTACAGGAACTTTGGAAGTAGATGCTGCTGTGTCATCGTTCCAAGAACGGCCTACAGTATGGTTAGCATTAAGCCATGTTTCATCCAAGAACACAACATTTTGCCAATTTTTGATTTCTTTCACTTGCCGTAAAAAAGTATACCTTGCCATCGCTATATCAAATCTTTCCATCAATATTTTGCGTTTGTTACATTTTTTGTATCGAAATCCAATGGTCTTCAAAATCTTCGTTAAAGAACTTTCCCCACCGAAGAATAATCCAGCTTCCTTCAGTGAATGCACCAACTTTTTTCTTGTTGGATACTCCTTCTGTAAATAGTAGCCGTAAACATGTCTTCGGATAGTAGTTGTGCTAGCCAGCGATCCTATGTGACGATCGTATTAGATTCCATTTTTAAAAATTTATTGATATTTTTTTGCGATTTCAGAGGTTTGTCCACATAGTGAAAATTGTTCATATTCACAAGTACATTCACCCCTTAAATGGTGCAAACTGATTTTTCTACACTTGTATACATTTAAGAAATCAATTTAATAAATAAATTTTGAGTCCTAAACCTAAAACTACATTCGATAAAATTTATGAATCTCTGCACATCACTATCGTCAATAAAGTAATACAATTATTTCCTTCAAAGTCGTTATCAATTAATACGGAACTTCATGAGAAACTACATTCGATAAAATTTATGAATCTCTGCACATCACTATCGTCAATAAAGTAATACAATTATTTCCTTCAAAGTCGTTATCAATTAATACGGAACTTCATGAGCGGACAAACGTCAAACCGGCCATCATAGCGTGCCGCTAGTTTAGGCATGGATATAATGGAACGTCAAAATGGAGTAGTGCTTAAAGAGGAAAGCGGACGCTCAAGATTTAAACAATAAACGTACTGTTTTTTTTTGTCACTTGAACCCTGACCTTATTTGTAATAATAAATCCATAATAATTTCGTTTTGAATTTTTAAACCTTACTGTAAAAACGGAAATCCTGTGCATTGTCCCGAATCGGAGGGCAATTACTGGTCATGTCCTTTAGTAAATAAAGCTCTTGTACATAAATTAGAACATAATAATTCAAGTATTTTCCTGACACCTACTGATGAAATAGAGATAATGACAGCAATCAAGTCACTTAATAATTCAAATTCAACCGGCTATGATGAAATATCAACAAAGGTAATAAAGGAATGTGCAAAGGAACTAGCTCCAGTCTTAGCCTACTTAATAAATCTGTCTTTTTAAGAAGGTAAGTTCCCATCAAACTTAAAAAAGTCAATAGTAACGCCTTTATTCAAAGCAGGAGATAAAAAGGATGTTAACAATTACCGGCCAATCACATTAATTCCTATTATGTCAAAAGTATTTGAAAAGATCATGCACAAGCGTCTCACATCTTTTCTGTCGAAACATCATATCATTTTGAAGGAACAAAATGGTTTCCAAAAAGGGAAATCAACAACATTAGCATGTTTTACTCTAATCAAGGAATTATCTGAATGCATGGACAAAAAAATTCCGGTAACATCGGTGTTTTTTGATATGAGCAAGGCTTTTGACAACGTTTGTCACGAAAAGCTCTTGGACAAATGTGATAAATATGGTATTCGAGGACAAGCAAATGAGTGGCTTAAAAGTTATCTTTCAAACCGCACTCAATATGTTGAAATTACTAACGTAAACGATAAACAAGAAATTGTATCTTATCGCTCAGAACTTAGGAGTAATCCAAAAGGTGTACCGCAGGGAAGTGTACTGGGTCCACTTCTATTCATAATTTACATAAACGACTTACCCAGCATAACTTCTTATAATTGTACACTTTTTGCCGATGACATCTCGATTGTAATTAAATGTAATAATGAATTGACTTATAATGCAGAAATTAATAATACAATAAAGGACACCATTGAATGGCTAACTGAAAATAATTTGACTGTAAATATTAAAAAAACTATGTTTATACAGTATTATTATAACAAGAATGGTAAGGGGAAACATACACATTAATACACATACACGTTAACTATGATAATGAGAATATTAAAGAAGCGCAACTTGTGAAATTTCTTGGTATTACTTTAGACAGCAACTTATCATGGAAGGCGCATATTGATAAAATTAATAAAAAAATTAATCAATATGTATTTAATAAAAAAATTAATCAATATGTATATGTTCTTAGGCGACTATCCAAAACAGTAAGTGAGAAAACAGCACTTATGGCTTATCATGCATTCGTAGTTTCATCCTTAAGATATGGACTGATCATATGGGGCAACTCTGTAGACATAAAACGTTTATTCATTGGGCAGAAGAAATGTGTCAGGGCAGTTTGCGGAGTCGGTCCTCTGGATTCTTGTCGCCCTCTATTCAAAAATTTAAAAATTCTCTCGTTGCCATGCTTGTACATTTATGAGATAAGCATATTCGTTCGAAAACATATGTCTGATTTCTACACAAAAAAAGGCCAGGTAAAAGTTAACTCGAGGTACCCAAACAGACTCATAATACCCGCATCTAAAACTGCAAATTTCAGCAGGAATTGCTTTAGTATGTCTGTTAAAATATACAACAAATTGCCTAATGAGTTCAAGGATTTACCATTCAATGCTTTTAAAAGAAGGCTGCATCAATGGTTAATAAATAAGTGTTTCTACTGTCTCGATGAATTTTTTAATGCAAATTAATTTATTATTACAATCTTTTTCTAATATTTTTGACATTTAATTTTTATTTTATTGACAATTCTACAATTTTTAAGACATTTTAGAAAAACAAATGTATTTAAATTCTAATAAGAAATGATAAATTAATGGTAAATGGTATTATGAGATCTGACATTTTTACTAATTTATGTTTTATACGATTTTAATATATTATAGGTACTTGGACTAACTCAATGCTGTCTTAGAAATAATTATATAAATTTTGGATTATGTTATTAACCTAATGATTCATAGATACTTAGTTACTTTGTAAATTTGCATGTCAGCAATGACGAAACATGTTTGATCTTTCTTTTAGTTTGTCATCTTAATTGTACAATGTTTCTTGCAAATAAATAAATAAATAAAAATAAATAAATTAACCTAGAGTTAGCTGCTACTTAGACAATTATGGGTGCTAATCCTTTAAAGTTTTTGAATTTAAAAAAACTCAAAATCTTCCAAAGGACATGACCAGTAATTGCCCTCCGATTCGGGACAATGCACAGGATTTCCGTTTTTACAGTAAGGTTTAAAAATTCAAAACGAAATTATTATGGATTTATTATTCCAAATAAGGTCAGGGTTCAAATGACAAAAAAAACAGTACGTATATTGTTTAAATCTTGAGCGTCCGCTTTCCTCTTTAAGCACTACTCCATTTTGACGTTCCATTATATCCATGCCTAATAATAATCTTGTAACCCTACATGAATACCATTTAAGTACCTTAGTCATTATATTATGAATGATTTATTTTTGATCAATTAAATAGTAATGAAAAGGAAATGTATGTTTTGTTTATAATTATTTTTATTTATTGACAAGTCTCAAACTAATAGATCGAACAAAGCATTTTGAAATACTGCGTTTAAAGGAACGCCCTTTCACATTGCATATGCTGCCATCTGTGGTCGAATAGTTGAACTTGTTAACCAAAAGTAGTAACCAATACTTAAAAATATTTTCTAGACTCACCACAATAACTAGCGCTATCTAGTGTGGGAAAGCAGTTTTTGGTGAAACATTTTTTATTTATTTTCTCAGTTTTCAGAGCCTTCAGACTCCTGAAACTTTTTTATTTGAAAACTATAAAATATAACAATTACAATAATAAAGAAATAATACTTGAAAATATTTTTTTAGACTCGCTCAACACAATAAATAGCGCCATCTAGTGTGGGAAAGCAGTCTTTTGGTGAAACTTTTTTGTTCATTTTCGCAATTTTCCGAGCCTTCAGACTCCTGAAACTTTTTTATCTGAAAACAGTGAAATATTGCAATTACAATAATAAAGAAATCATTGGTGAATTTTTGACACCTAGGCAAGCTGCCATAGTTCCACCGGTCAAGTCCTTTCAAGTCTATATGCTTTATAGTTCCTGAGATATTGTGATGAATCAGTGAGTGACTTTTCGCTTTTATATATATAGATTTAGATTTTGATGACCTCCCAGATGTGAGTCCAAGTGATGATGCAGTCTAAGATGGTAGTGGATAGTTTGAATGGATGGATTTGTCACTTAATCATGCCAGAATGGAATCGGATGAAATTTGGCATAAGATAATATTTTATGCCTACAATATATTATATTGTAGTCTGGAATAACACATAGGCTACTTTTAATCCCCGAAAATTAAATCTAGGTTCCCGCGGGAACCAACAAACCTCAATCCAGTTGCCGTCATCAGCTAGTATAATATACAGTAGTGTAATTAATTATTACAATAACTAGGTATATAACTATATATACTAAGGTGTAATAAATTACTACTACTGCATATTAAAACAATACTGTAAGATTGTGTTTTCGCAGTAGAGCCTGTAAGGCTCGGCGCAAACGGACCACCCACCACAACCACCGGTGGCTAGCGACAAGCAGTTAACATTATTTATCATACTTTTTGTATTTAGGGTCGAGTGGCCTAGCTGTGACAATTCATATCAGTCGATTGCGATAGTTAAGCACGTTGACCCAAGTGGGTAACTGGACGGGTGACCGAATTTGGAGGTTCAAATTTGGCCTTTTCGTTTCCTCCGTGCCTCGGAGAGCACGCTAAGCCGTCGTTCCCGGTTATTATCACTAACATCTGATAATAATCGTTACAAAAACCTATGATTTCCCAAGAGAATTCCCACAATTATTATGTGATTAATGGGAAGGGGTCACAACGCTCAGTAATGAGGAATACGACGCAGAGAGAGAGATTGTCACAACTAGACTCGCCGCATACGTGTCGGTGGCGGCTACGCGTAGTAATAGTAGCGCGACAGTCGCCGCTGGCTGTGGTCGGTGGCCCGTTAGCGCCGAGCCTTAGCGCTACCCACACGTACCGTATGACGTCGGCCATAGTTGGCGGCGAGACGGCCACGCCGTCACACGCATCGCCGTCCTGCAACAAACAAACAAGCATATCCGTTAGCACCACATTTATTGACTAGCTGTACCCGCCATGCGTTGCAATGCCACGTAAAGAAAACACAACATTCATATATATAGTTTTTTTTTTATCAATGGTTTCGGAACATACAGAGGACAGACATACAAACATTGATTTTTATTTATTGACCGACCGATGCTCTGAGTCTACTTGAGTGAATTTGCACTTATCCGTCCGTCCGTCTGTGAGAGCCTTATAGCTTCTGAATTACTGAACGTAATTACTTCGAATATAATATGTAAACCGATGGCCTCAAGCCGAATATGGCTTAAAAAGTTATACAAATCTTTATTTCAGCAGGGCTCTCATAGAAGCGAATGCGAAATAAATTATTTTTATAGAGTTACATAGGATTGCGGAATATCATTTTAAAGATAATTATGAATAAAGTCCAAAAAAATTTTTTTTAATTTTTCCCCTAAAATTAACGAAATGGGGGGCTTTTAAAGTGGAGATTTTCTAACGTCCAAAGTTGACCTCAGAACTCTCAATTTTCTGAAAGGCTGAGCCTGAAACTTGATAAATTATTTGAATTATATCCTGTACTTGAATAACAAATACTAAAATTAGATAAATATTGAAAGGAAACGAAATTATTTAATTTTTAATGAGCTTCAGTATTTTTAACAGAACTTCAGAATGATGTCAATACATGGCGCTCTGTAAAAGTTTATTAGTTGCTCCAATACTTTAGTTACTCAGCTCTTTTGCATCTAATGTTAATTAAAAGTTAACTATTTTTATATAATATAGCTCAATTACCACTCACTGACTCACTGACTCACTGACTCATTGACATCATTGTTCTCCTAGAAAGAGACAGAAAACGATAATATGATGTACGGAAGATGTGTTCGGGTGCGGGATTCGAGTGGGGAAAAATTATGACATTTCGGAAAAACAAGATGGCGGCCGACGAGATTCTTGCAACTCTTTTGTTTTCCAACCGATTTCGTTGCAATTCGCAATGATTGAAGAAATTAGGAAAAGATCTATAGAAAAAGTGGAAAAAATTGGGAAAACAAGATGGCGGCCGAGCTGTAGTGTTTTAAAATTTTTGATTTTTCGACCTCAAACCGCGGCGCCACAGATCCGAAACGGCGTGGTTGAGCATAATTTTTTTTTCTATTTCCGCCTGCAATTGCCCTGTATTTTGACAGAATGGGGGTGGTTTTCAAAAATTCAAGATGGCGGCTGTTACGGTGGCCGTTCGGTTTGTGTTACGAAAAAACGCAATTTTAAAATTCAAATTTCTCGCAGTTGGCAACGTCGGAGCGTTTCGACTTCTACGGGGAGATTGTGTGTACAGACTCGAGGTATGGATTGGGTAAAAAAAAATACCCCATTTCTCGGGAAAATTTCAAGATTTACCCCAAAAATTTTAAAATCGAAATACGTAGTTTTTGCAAAATTCGAGTACGAACAACCACGTATCTCACTTGTACGAATGACATTTGGGTAATTTCGTCGCCGAGGTCTGGCAACACTGGAATTTATCAAAGAAAAAGTGATTTTCGACATGAGTCTTTTTTCAGGGGCTATCATTTCGGCTGGGTGCGAGCGAGATGAAAAATTGAAACGTCATCAGGAGCGGTGTATCCTGTAGTTCACAGGAAAATTATAAAACTATGTCAAATGATTCTGTGAAACGAGTGTGTTTTTGAAAATTTCAATCACGTCTTAGAGGCGGTTGGCAACATTTGGGAACGTTGACATGTATGGATCGATTGTGTAACTCGACGGGCAGTATCGAGAAATAAAAACAGTGTTGCCACATTCGGGATAGTTTTCGAGATTTTCCCTAAAAACTTACTCCTGTAAAATTTTGTATGAAATTTTTATTTCCACTTATGGCTTCGTATGGAAGTCAGAAAATATAACTTGAAGAAAAATATGGAGACACCTGATGATTGAGGATTTCGGAGACGGGTGAAGAGCTCGGCCAAGGTATTGAAGATAGGCGGGGGGTGCTCGAACAAATGTCACTCGAAACTTCGTCCAATTCGCGGTGAGTTTAAAAAAAACTCAAAAATGGTGGATTCAAGATGGCTGCCATACAAATTTAGTTAGTGCCTATCTCGGAGAGTATGAGAGATGGAAGTGTGGTTTCTTGGCAAGAGATGATCAGGACGAGGAGGTCTATTAAGCGAAATGAAAAAAAAAACAAGATGGCGGAATATTTTTTTCATACCAAATTATATTATGGCGAATATTGAAGAGAATGCAAGTATAGAACTATGCAAGATTTTTATTCGGTTCCGTTTTACCCACGACGAGGCTCCCTGGAATTACAAAACAGGAAACTGATACCAAAGTTTTAAAAATCAGCGCCATTTTGAAATTCTTTGTTAATTGACCGATTTGGTTCGAAATCGATATTTAGAACTTCTTGGGATTACAAAACAGGAAACTGGTACCAAAAATTAAACAAAACAGCGCCATTTTGAAATTCTTTGTTAATTGACCGATGTTATTCAAAATCGAGATTTAGGGTTCCCTGGGATCACAAAACAGGAAACTTATATCAGAGTTTTAAAAAATCAGCGCCATTTTTAAATTTTTTGTTAATTGACCGATTTCGTTCAAAATCGATATTTAGGACTCCCTGGGGATACAAAACAGGAAACTGTTACCAAAATAAAGAAAATACAGCGCCATTTTGAAATTCTTTGTTAATTGACCGATTTCGTTCAAAATCGATATTTAGGGCTCCCTGTGATTACAGAACAGGAAACTGGTATCAAAATTTAAAAAAAATCAGCGCCATTTTGAAATTCTTTGTTAATTGACCGATTTCGTTCAAAATCGATATTTAGGATTCCCTGGGGATATAAAACAGGAAACTGTTACCAAAATAAAGAAAATACAGCGCCATTTTGAAATTCTTTGTTAATTGACCGATGTCGTTCAAAATCGATACAGTAAAGACTGTGCTACTTGTAAGTCTAACCACATCCCGTGAGCTGCTTTAGCAGCTCGCGCACAGAGCGAAAAACTAGTTACAATATACAGTTAAAACTATCCTATGGATACCGCGAGGTTTTAATTCGGGGCGAACCACTAGCATAGATAGATTTTTATATTTTGAAAAGACATATGTTCTCCAGTCAGACTTGGTCAAGATATAATACCCCATAGGGAGTCGGCAAAATATCTCGGGATGTACTTAGATAAAAAACAACGTCTTCCATACGCACATAATGAATACGCGATGAACTTAATCTAATCTTTATGAAGCTCAACTGGCTTATGGGGCGGTATTCGCGTGTTTCTCTAAATAACAAATTGCTCGTCTACAAAACCACTATAAAACCAGTGTTGAGCTATGGGGCACTGCAAAGAACTCAAATCTAGAAATTCTCCAGAAAGATTCAAAACAAAGTCCTCAAAAACATAGTAGATGCCCCATGGTTTACTAAGATGTCAGAACTCCATGAACATCTTGATATAAAAATTATAAAAGAAGTTGAACACAGAGCAAAGAGCTATAAAGAGAGAACAAACGCCCATAACAACAAGCTAGCTTCGTCACTCAGCGTCCCAATGGAGACCAGAAGGCTGAAAAGCGGTTCTATCTGGGACTTCATCCACTAAAGTGAAAGGGGGGAAAAATGAATAAATAAGAGTTAAAGCCTTCAATGGAAGGACAGCCTCACACGCCATGGAAACTCATAAAACTGCTCATAGCTCTCGTAGCTGATCGCATGATAGAGGAAATAAAAAAAGATTTTTATATTTATATAGATAGACTGCCTTGTTGGTCTAGTGGTTGGCCTGTTCGACTGCAGCCGACGAGTTCCCGGGTTCGAGTCCTGGGTCGGGCCATAATTGAGTATTGGGTTTTTCTGACTAGAAATTGACTTAGTACTAGCCCGGAGTTAGGAATTGGCGGATAATAGTCGTTAAAGCCCGCCAACCCGCATTGGAGCAGTGTGGTGGGTCTAAGCTAATTCCCTTTTCCTATGAGTGGAGGCCTGTGCTCGTACCAGCAATGGGACGTTAATGGGCAGTGGTGAATAGATTTATTTGTACCAAACATAAACATTGAAAGGTAGCACAACACAACTTTTCTCTTGAAGAGATTTCTTCCAGCAGCCATAAAATGTGAGAATAGTGAAACATACATAATGCTTTTTTCTGTAGGATGCCCCTAACTTGAATGAAGGGCTCATGATAACATACAAACTTCTGTATTCGTATCTGCCACACCTCTTGTATATATCCCGAGCCTTAGATCCTGGGTTCAATCTTGGGCAGGGTTAATGGGCCTATTACACTACACTTTTTCAAGGGCCCTGTGGCTAGGGTGGGCATGGCCGCTAGTTTTGGCGTCGCTGTTACGCTGCACTAACTATCGGGCCCTAAGTATGAACGAGAACCTAGATGGCATGGCCACTTGTTGAGTACGAGTGGTGCCATCTAGGTGGCACAAAGTAAACTAAATTAAACCCTAACCACCCTAAGTGTAACCACCCACACCCGACCTAGGGGCCCGTAGCCTACAAGGCAGGCCCTAGCCGGTTCACCGGCTTCAAGATAGTCACCGGGGCACAATGTTGCCCCGCGCCCCGCCCGGGTAAGGAGGCTCAGCCTCGAGGCCCGTACCCCCGCTTGGCCCTTTCAGGCCAAACGGAGAAGACCCACACAACAACAACAAACCCTAAGTGTGCTTACTAGTGATGTGCCGGATCGTTAAAAATGTATATCCGTGGATACGGATCCGGAAACGGATTTTAACTTTTTTACTCAATTGGTGTCGGTGTGCGTGACCTGGAAACCTACTAAGATAAATGTTTGCAATATTAAAGTGCCAAATATTTGATTATAAGAAAATTAAAAATAATTGAATGGAATTTAAGTTTTTCATTGCTACCTTTTCACCTACATATAGGTAGAGGTAGGTATACAAATTTCACCTTTGTATTGAAAATTAATAAGGTAAAAGATTCGTAATAAAGTAAGGGATATGGATACGGATCTAACTTCACCTGTGGATATCAGCGGATATGGATACGGATATCCAGCACATCACCAGTTATTACATTGGGTCGGCAGAGGGCGGCAAACCCTTTCTCCCTAAATCTTATTACGCTACACTGAATCAGGGTAAGGATCCCTTGAAAAAGTGTAGTGTAATAGGCCTTTAAGTTACGTTCTGAGTGACTGACCTGTGGATGCGAGAGCGCGGCGCCCATCTCGGGCCGGCGCGCGCGCAGGCAGCAGAGCAGCCGGCTCATCGGGCGCCCGGCATCACCGCGCCGCGCGCCCCAGCCGCGCCCGCTCTGTTACACACAAAGAACTGCAATCAGAGTTGAGCCATACATTCATACAGTAATAGTTTAGAGCACAACCCAGTTATGTAGCTCCAATTTTGAAAAAAAGGGGCAGCTTTCAGCAATGATTGAGTTACAACCATCCATCCATCCATCCAAACTTTGAATTTATAATATTAATATAGATTGATAAATTTCTTAATGATAAAGTTGGATGGAAGAAATTAGTTTCGCATTTGACAGCCTACAAGTCAGTGTAGAATGGTAGAATCCCCACATTTCATACGTTAAATAAATCATTTAATTTTGAAATGTCCAATATTCCTGCGTTTAACGTCTAAAGTCTTCAAACAGTTTGTATAGCCTGTGATGACAAATAAATATGAGACTTTGGCACTTTTGGCCTCACTCATTCACTCAGCATTGGGATCCCAAGGACCTGAAACGGGGACTTCACACCAGAAGGTGTAGGATTTGGCAAGCTCCTCAATAGATGGCACCAAGGGATCTATGCAGCACAACACCAGTGAACAAGATATATTATATCTGATATGATGATGATATATTATAGTCTGGAATAACATATAGGCTAGTTTTAATCCAGGAAAATTAAAGAGTTTCCACAGGAACCAAAAACCTCAATAATTGAAGACAGATCAATACAACTTTATGTTGTAATTGGCTTAATTTGTTGTATTCACCCATATTTACTGCAACTCTGTAAGTTAACCAATAGTGAGAGAATCCTGCTAACATTATAAATGAGAATGTTTGGATGTTTGTAAGCTTTATAAAATATGTACAAGCTGTTTTGGATGTTTGCTACTCCTTCACACCACAATGACCAAACTGATTTGTCTGAAATTTGGAAAGGAGATAGCTTATAGCGATAAGTTTGGGAATTAATTTCAAAATATTTACTAACTCGATTCCTTTGAAATTTTTTTCTATGCGAATAGGTTAGACAAGGACAGAGTATGAATTTTTTGGAGAACCTAATCTATGACATGAATTTATGGGTAGAAATTTCGTGCGAGTGAAACACGAAATGTAAGGTGAACCCTCTATTTTTTATTTTTGGTTTTGTTCTTGAAATAGACAAATGGAACAGAATCTTTGGTTCTTGTTGTTTTACTCTGGAATGACTAATCATAGTGTCAAAAAACCTTTTTAAACAAAGTTAGAGGTTATATTGTTTATTTTTTTGAGGTTTTTATTTAAAAAACGGGGTCATTTTTTGTTGTTGTTTTTGTTATTTTTTTGTGTAAACACTATTAGAAGTGCGATAACCTTTTAACTTTAATCTATAGCTATGTTTCGTAACGATTTGAATGACGTACTGTGTGTTTACGTAGCTCGTACAAGTGATAGCATATGATTTAAATAAACACGCCCGGCCGGCGAAATTCGACACCGCCAGTTGAGATCTTGAGATTGCACTTGAGATTGGCGCAGCTCCTCCGTAACCTAATAAAATTGCGCGCCAGACGAAGGGATAAGCTAATACTACATTTTATCCTGTAAAATTAGAGATCCCATAGGAATTTAAAAAAAACATGATGAGTCAAAGTCGCTGACATTATCCAGTATCACCTAATCAGATGCGGCTGTGATTATCACACTGTACTGTTTTCCAGATGTGGATAGCATACATAGGATACCTTATAAACCAGATAGTAAATGAAATTTCACTGAATTTTTTAAAACAGTTCTAAGATAAATTAAATATGATGTTTTACTCTTTTAAGTTTTTTTTGGTAAAATTTGGGAGGCATAGCATTATTATTCCACAAAAAGCCTAACCAATACTGAAAGTGGTCTCAACTCCTAGCAATGAGTACTCCTCTGACATTGTGGCCAATTCTGTACAACACAACCACTTAACTAAACTAAAATGACACCACTAAATCTATATCTGTCCCTTTCTGCAGAGAGTATTATGAAAGGATTAGCAATATTTTTAATGCTGGCATTTTAGTCTAGAGATTGAGTATAACAAAATCAGCCCCAGGGTCCGACGGCCGTCGTCGACCTCTCGTGACGTGGTCGTCATGTCGTCTCGGGAGCGTGACCTATATTGAAAGTGAAATGTTTTCGGTGTTTTGGGGGCGCGGTTACTTTATTTTGACGTCATTGCGTGCGCATCTGACCTGGACGGTGGGTGACCCAGATAACATCTTGCGACACGGCTATATTGCGATATGCATTAATAAAATGTCAACAGGGCTTGTCTCGAGTATGTATTGACTAACGCTGGCCTACAAACCAACTTATAACACATGAAACACAATTAAACACGCTAAAAACTACGATCTCTACCATAACTGAGATATATATGTTTAAACTGAGAAAGAAGTTCTGGTTAGTGTTATTTTTAAATGAAACCATACACTCACCAGCAATACCAGGCATCACAATATAATAATCCAATGGGTTTGCGCACTATCTACACAAACATTTTTGTTTTTAATATGTAATCAATCCGCCATAATGTGTCACCTTGTATGGCTATTTAACTAATAACTACACGTTATATTGCACGAACGGTAACACGGAAACTATCTAAATACAGCATAGATTAGTTATAACACAAATAAGTCACAATATAAAGCTCGTTTGGTTGAAATTAAGGATTATAAAACAGCGAACGAGAACGACCCGTTATGTCTTCCTCGCGATTTTTGACAGTTCTGCCAACATGATAGATTAATAAATAAATACTAGGCATACCAACATGACTACAAGAATTCGGATATTTTACCCTTTAATTTCAACTCTCCGTCATGTAGCAGACTGCAAAGTAGTGGCGTAAGTTTAATTACTGTAGTCAACACACATTTGTAATGTAAAATAGTTAGATTTTTTTTATATTACATAGAAATTGCAATTTTCACCATGACAGTAAGAATTAATAGGCCTATTACACTGCACTTTCCACAGGGCCCTTAGGTAAGAGTGGTTGTGGCCTAGTTTGAGCGTCGCTTATTACATCAAATTAGGCGTAGGGACCCTTACTTCCTAAAGCTTATTACACTACACTGATTCAAGTGTAAGGGTCTCTGTGAAAAGTGCAGTGTAATAGGCCTATAAGGAAGAACAAAAAACGCTATGAAAACTCTGTCACATCAAAAATACATCGCGTTCGGCCAGTCCTTTGGCCAGTCCACATAGAATCTCTTTCAATTGCAACCAACCTTCTTTTACGACGCTCTCTCCACTGTTTTCTCTACCTCATCCATAACAAGCAGATAAAGGCCTATTACACTGCATTTATTACAGGGCCCTGTGGTAAGGGTGAGCGTGGGCTGCTAGTTAGAGCGTCACTTATTACACAACATTATGGACCAATGTAGGGACCCTTTCTCCCTAAATCTTATTACACTACACTGATTAAAGTATAAGAGTCCCTGTGAATAGTGGCCTATTAATACTGCAAGTAAAGCCGCGTCTTCTGTACGTTTTGCCCTATGTTGTATGTTTTGTGGTCAAAAGAGAATAAGTGCGCGTCGTAAACACACGTGCTTATACAATACAACTTAACTACAAATAAAATTGGCAGTCATAGACTGCCGATAGAAGTGAAAACATTTTTTTTTATATATGTATTTTTTTACATAAAATAGATTAAAATAAAAACCTTAACACTAAACTAAGGTACTAAAGTTTGATTTCGAATGTAGTATATTTATATTTAAGACCTTTTGTCTTCGTAACAAGGCGATCATGTCGCTGTTCGCGAGCATGTCGGTTACGCGAATCCTCATTTGTACTCCCTACCAAAAAGTGCTCAAAGCGGCCAAAGAAATTTGCACTTCATAAAAAAATTGGCAGTCATAGGGGCTGCTGATAGAAGGGAAAACGATTATTTATTTTTTTTTAAATTAAAAAAATATTAACCATAACAGTGAGGCATTAAAGTTTAATTTTGAATGTTGTATGTTTATATTTAAGACCTTTTGTCTTCGTAACAACGCAAGCATGTCACTGTTCGCGAGCATGTCGACCTTCGCGAGCATATCGATCTTCGCGAATCTACAAGTTTATCCCCTACCAAAAAGTAGACGTGCTTAATAAAGCACTTAGCGCAAAAGCATAGCACGCTTTTTTTGATAGCATGGACAGCATGCTATCCGAGGAGCCTCATGTTGCTATAGTTCTTTAGTTCGTTTCGTAGCACTAGTAGCGCCCGTAGCGGCGCCCGCCTGCTGGTAGCGCGCTGGCAGAGCGTTAGGTTCGCGTAACGGACTGCTGTTAGCGTACGTCCATATTATGCTTTCATGCGTGCTATAGCATAGCATATTTAGAAGCATACTAAAAATTTATAGTTTATAGCCTGTAGCGTGCGTTGGATTTATAGCAGTTTTGAACAACTCTACAGCAAAAAGTGCTCAACGTTTCCGTATATTATCATGCTTGACTCCGTTCCTTGTACAGAGAAAAGAAGACTTTTACAAACTGTAGCGTATTATATACAAAGTAGTAAAGTGCACCGACCGGAAAAATAAGTGGTAAACTATCTACTATAAGTGGTGTATCCGAATTTCGAATTGACACTTGACATGCACTTGACAGTTTAATGACAGATTTTACAATGTTTTACAATACAAGAAACCACAGCATATTATCAACGCAAAAAACGTTTTTTCGGGTTGGTGGTTTTTAGTTTTGTTTTTAGGTACTTCTTTGGCTCTCATATTCGGTGTTTTTTGTTTTCGGATTGTTTGATCTCTGAAAGCCTGAAATGCTATAATGAAAATTCTTGACTAAAACTTATAAAATCTTACTGACTTTGCTACAAATTACAAAATAAGTATCTTTTTAACAATCTAGTATGTTTAAATATTTGAGTGTCTGTCTCAGGTGTCTAAAGTAAATTCACATCCTAGTCACTGTAAGTATCCCAAAATTATTTGGACCATTCATTCATTACCTATCCTAATTATTTACATTTAATGAAATTTGTGTCTAGTCATTTTAATACCTATTTAAAAAATTTAAAGCCTGGAAATGTCTTTCCTCAATGATTGATGAATGATAATGTCAGGTACTATCATCCTTTCCCAATTTCAATGATAAGAAAATTCTATATCCAAATCTGATTTTTCGAAAGCTACAACTCTAGCATGATATTATTTCAGCTGCCTGGTTTGTTTTTATGGCCCTCATAACTACTAAAATAATATCTTGAGATAAGGAAACCAAGCCTTAAATAATTAAGGTTTTTTTAAATTTCTTATGGGAACTCTGGGAATGTCGAATTTTTCCACATACCCAGAGTTCCCAATGCGGGAATTTTTCTCCAATAAAAAGTAGCATCTGTCCTTCTTAACTATCCCATGTTACTAGTCATTAACCGTTCAATACTTATAATTAACAGTTTCAATGAAGAATGGAGGAAGACTCCCAAATCACCAGTAGTCCCAGCATACTGATACCAGAGTCACCTGAAGGCAGCCTTCACAGCTCCCCTGATCACCCTCCCCTAAGACTTGGCAACCAGCTCTCGGAAACATATACACAACCTGATGACAGTGAGGAAAATGCAAGAGCTGTTATTGTTGACGATAATAATGTTGTTCCAGAGGTCTATAACCCCATATGGTACCCTGGCATAGTGTTTGAAAATGCTAGCTCAGGTAACTATGATTATGATTAACTAACCAAACTAGGACAGAGAAAATTCAGAAGTTATAAATTCCCAAACTGACCTCTGCCAGGAGTCGAAACTGGGACCTCCCAATCATAATAATAATTTTTATTTTGCCAGAATATGATACATCAAATATATAATACAATATTTAATTATATATTTGTTTAAATTAAAAGTATTATCTACTTATAGTAGCTTTATTTTTAAGATAGCATAATTAATTATCACTATCATGTTTTGGATGTCAATAAGTGTACAGTGTACCTAAATTGAATAAGTAAATATTGATATTGATATCCTGCCACGCTTGGCGTCAATGGCGTTTGTCGCAATCGTCTTTTAGGTGTTCTATTAGGATGTGTCCAAGATACTTAAACTTCTGTACTATTCAAACTGCTTTCTTATTTAAAGTTACTCCTGGGATCCTCTCCGGGCCCTTACCTGACTTGAAAACTAATCCGATCCGGATCCAGATCCGTATCCGCGGGTATACATTTTTAACGATCCGGCACATCACTAGTGAGGAAACATAAAGAAAACACTTGAGTTTGATATAACACATGTATTAGGTCCTTACATATGAAATAGGCATGATGACTGATTTTGTAAAATGGTCAGATTATGTTCGGAAGTATCTACTATTTCGAAAAAATATCTTATTTCAGCAGAAAAATAAGGTTTAGTAGATAAAATTGGCATTTGAAATTTAAATTTTAAAAATCACGCCAAAACGTTCGCGGTTGTCATGGCGTCGTTTGTGACGTCACTATAGTTTTTACCAATGTACTCTAATGTACTGTGTGCAGTAAACAATAAGTCTTCGTACAGCAATTTAGATATTTTGTGTGAATAACATGAATTCTAAAGTGTGTAAGTCGTGTGCGGTCCCCCAGTGTGATAACACATCAAAATTAACTCCAAACAAGTTATTTATTCACGCCCCACCTGAAAAAACAATGCGATCTAAGTGGCTTAATCTTGCACGGCGAGATCCTACATAGGGCTAAGTATAGGGCTAAATTCTACTATTTATTTCTGCGAAGATCACATTGACGTAAGTTTTTGCTTTATTCTAATACTAGCTGGTGCCCGCGACTTTCTCCGCGTGGATTGAGGTTTTATGGTTCCCGCGGGAACTCCTTAATTGTTCTGGATAAAAAGTACATTTAAATCTTCCTCTTGAATCACTCTATTTATTAAAAAAACCGCATCAAAATCCGATGCGTAGTTTTAAAGATCTAAGCATACATAGCGACAGCCAGCGGGAAGCGACTTTGTTTTATACTATGTAGTGATGCTGTTTTGCTTATAACACAAATAACTGCAAAAAGTTAGAGATGCGTACCAAGAATCGAATCCCATACGCCGAATAGGATCCGAATAGGAGGCAAACGTCATAGAAGGCAATCACCGCTCATATTAAGTTATACGGTATAGTTTTAAAAAACAACATTTCATACCTCTAATACCTATCATGAAGTGCTTAATAAATAAAATAGCAGATTTTACGGGTTTAGAACCTATAAATTCTTATGCTATTATTGTACTTACATAGAAGTTTTGACGTTGCGAAATTCTGCTGAACAAAAGTCTTTGTTTGATGTAAGATACCCAGCATCAACAAATCAATCCTGGGCAAATTAGAGCTAGTAGCTTTGGTAAATCCTTGATCCATGGCTAACGATTTTTAAATTTCTTAACTTTGGATTCGGTAAAACAAAACTAGATTAAGGAAATGATCTTTGGGAAACAAAAAAACACGAAAATACTTGATAAACATTTTAAACGCCTGTACTTATAGAGATTGTTGGTCGATTGTCAAAGCTCGAAAACGATAGTGACGTCATTCGCTTCAGTGGTGTTTTATACAATATGGCGGATTGCTGTATTTCATAGTTTTATTTTATCAAAATAAATAACAATCTCACTCGAAATAGAAAAATAAATACGTTTTTTCTATTCCATGAATCCTATTTCATTAGATAAATTCATAATTTCATTGATTCTTGGATACTGTCATCATGCCTATTGGCGTTTTGTAAGGGAGGAACATGATTTATTTATTTAATCAAAGTATGCACCATTGATATCTATGCACTTTTACCATCTCATAGGTAGTTCATTGATCCCTTTACTAAAAAAACCATTCGGACAGGAATCAATAAAATCTTTGAAGGCGCTTTGGTCTGCCCCATCGGAGTTCAATTTTTTCCCTTGCAAGTTATCCAAATTTCGAAAAAAATGGTAATCTGTTGGAGCAAGGTCTGGGGAGTACGGTGGATGTCTTAGACATTCCAATTGAAGCTCCTCTAATTTGGTAGCCGTCTGTTGTGCAGTATGTGGTCTAGCGTTGTCCTGAAGCAGCAGTGGCCCAGAGCAATTGACCAGCCTCGGTTGTTTAGTACCTAGTTTTTCCATCATGGTTCGCAGTTGCTGACAATAGACATCCGCCGTAATCGTTTGGGGAGATTTAAAAAAAGCTGTAGTGAACGACACTGGCACTAGTCCACCAAACGCTCACAAGTAATTCTTTTGTCAAGTCAATTTTCGCTTGGGGCAGGATTTGGCTGGTTCGCCAGGGTTGAGCCATTGCGATGAGCGTTTCTGATTATCGTACAGGATCCACTTTTAATCGCAGGTAATGTTTCGTTTTAACTCGTACTCGTAAATATGCGATATTTCAAGTTTTCCATTTTGTAAACTGAGTGACGCAAAGAAAAAACTAAAAGAGGAAAAAACAAATGAATGAGAAAGGGCATTTAAAGTACAAAAGAAATGCATTAGGGCATTGTATGGCGTAGACATGCTTCATAGCTGTAGACCACTGTTTAAATCCCTTAAAGTGTTACCGTTGCCAAGCTTATACATTTATGAAATGTGTATATTTGTAAAGAAAAACCCACACCTGTTCAAAATCGAAAGTGCAATAAAAAGTGTTAGAAATAAACATTTGAACCACAGGTTATGCATCCCTACGCAGAAGCTGGCTTTTACTAGTAAAAATGCTTACTGTATGGCATTCCGCATTTTTAACCACCTGCCCAACTCAATAAAAAGTTATCCTTTATCAAGGTTTAAGAAAGCCTTATTTGACTTGCTCTTAGATAAGCTATATTACAAAACTGACGACTACTTACTTGAAAAATTTAACTGAATTTCCGTAATTTATTGATGTCTGACATTTAATTTATTGTGATTTCTGAATTTTAACTTATTAATTTGGCTTTTGATTAATAGTATAGGTATTATTTTGTTTATATAATGAATCTGAATAATGTTGTAATGTAACTGTTATGATGAGTCCGCATATTTGTATACTTTCATAGGGGTTTAATTGTCAAATATTAATTCATTGCTAAGCTTAGGAATAAAAATTATTTTGCACGCCAGACCTGGCAGGATATGTGGGCTTTATATATTTATTAATAACATCTATGACAAAATGTTGCATGTACCATATTCTGGCAAAAAATAAATGATTATGATTATGAAGAAAGAAGAAAGTTTACAATTTCGCGAGTTAGATTATAATCTAACGGATATAATAGATAGTTTATGTGATATATGTCACCGGAAGATTGTAAAAACCGTTAGATTATAATCTAAGTCGCGAAATTGCAAACTGTCGAAAGATTACAATTTAACGCATTATTTTTCAGTAAATTGTAATCTAGTAGGTATATTATCCCGATAGAAGCTAAGTGCCTGATTATTTATGTCGAACCCTAACCTAACCTACAAAAAGCAGACAAGAAAACCGTAAATACAATGAATATTTCAAAATTTGACACAGAACATTGAACGGTTCACAATCTGTCGACAGTTTACAATTTCGCGAGTCAGATTATAATCTAACGGTTTTTACAATCTTACGGTGACATATATATAGATTATCTATGTAATACTTAGGTTCACAACATTAGGTCTACAAATTCAGAAAATTTAAACATTTCATTGAAAGAAAGAAAAAAACATTCATTCACACCATAGCGCCACACAGAACAATATCTTAAGGTAAATGTTACCCGGACGGATCCAGTATTTGAGCATTGCACTCATTTTATTTTTATCCACTACAAGTTAGGCCTTGACTGCGATCTCACCTGATGGTAAGTTATGATGCAGTCTAAGATGTTAACGGGCTAACCTGTCAGGGGCATGGCAGTTATATTAAACCCATACCCCTATTCGGTTTCTACACGGCATCGGACCGGAACACTAAATCGCTTGGCGGCACGTCTTTGCCGGTAGGGTGGTAACTAGCCACGGCCGAAGCCTCCCGTCAGGCCAGACCAGGGAAATTTCAGAAATTATAAATTCCCAAATTGACCCTGCCGGGGATCGAACCCGGGACCTCTGCACGTTAAGACACCAGCGCTGCGCCACGGAGGTCGTCAAAATGTCATATTGATCATGGTCAAGTCATAGAAGCACCATGATAACGCTTGCCGTGTGGACCAACCTGAAAATTACATCAGCTCAGCATAATACAGAATGCCTTGCAATAAATTACAAGAGCCTTCAGCGATGATTTTCAGCTGGAGTCCTCCTCCCTCCTTCAACACCATGTTTTTAGTAGGCATGAGTCGACTAGTCCAGTATGCCACTAGATTGTCGCGTGCCGACCGCATGTCGCGTTCTTGTGCATATTTTTATTTCAGCCAATGAAAATATTGTGATTGTGACACAGTCCAATGACAGCAACCAATCAGAGCCCGTCTTACCAGTCTCACACGCAGTAGTGGAGCCTTGGAGGCCTAACGTAGGCCTGTATGATGACAGCAACCAATCAGAGCCCACCTTACCTGTCCCTTATGTACTATTGGAGCCCTGGAGGCCTAACGTTGGTCTGTATGACGAGAACTCGCGTCAGAGCACTGTGGCCTCGGAGACACATCCTGATACCAGCGAGGAGTCCAACAGTTGTGATAGAGCCGGTAAAGATGAAGAAACTGATGAACCACCGGCTAAAGTCAGGAAATTGGAGACTTCCATACAGGTAATATATCTCTCTCCTCTGCATCGTATTCCTCACTAGCTGGTGGCCATGACTTAGCCCGCATGGATTGAGGTTTTTGGTTGTAACTCTTTGATTTTCTTGTATAGAATTTGTTTGAATATAAAAATATATGAGTTCATGTGTTATTCAAGACTATGATTTATCCCTGTGCCAAATTGCATCCAGATACGTTCAGCCGTTCTGGAGTGATTGAGTAACAAACATCCATCCATCCAAACATTTACAATATTAGTATAGATATTTTGATTGTGCATTGCATTCCAGGACGACGGTGAGACGTGCCCCATATGCTTGGACTCGTGGGGTAACTCGGGCCCGCACCGGTTGGTGGCACTCAAGTGTGGCCATCTATTTGGAGCCCAGTGCGTGGAGAGGTGGGTACTAGTTCAGTAGTGTCGCGATATAATTATCACCGCGATTTTATAATGGGATATTATTAACTGAGCGACTAAATAATTAATTGACGACTGTTAAAGGAATACTTTTATACAGCGAGCGGCGTTAAAATAAATTTATGAAAGATTTATTTAACTTGCGATAGTAATAAATCCCAAAAAATATATAAAAGAGAGCAATAATAAAATGATAAATGATTTATTTATTTCATGTAGGACAACTTGTGTCACTTATGAAACGTTAAGACTCTGATTATTAATCTGCTGATATATTAATCTAAGCTAGCAAATAAAATTTCTAGTGACCGAATGCAATACTAAGTACTCGGTTAGAGTTAATACATTAAGTGTTTTAAAAATATATTCGATTTGATTCCGGTCGGTAACATTAGCGTTAAAGTAAAATGAACTTTAACAGCATTGATTTAGAGCACAATTTCAGGTACATTTATTCATATGAACATTTACGTATACGATACGTTTCCAAATTAAAATCGGTTGTATTGAATATGTGACTATAAGTCGATGATATTTAAATTCATTTTACTACCTATATTTTACACTAATGTCATCGAATGCATATACGATCAATCGAATTGAAACTTAGAATAAGCCTTCACATTTGTGATAGCCGCGGCCGTTTTCGCCCGCGTTTTCGTTTTTGTATTCGCCCACAGTCTTTCGCTAACTTAGTATTTCAAAAAGCTAAATTCTGTTTTTTTTATACTTATAATTTAAATTTATTTTCGCTCGTTTAAATACTACCCTTTTATAATGACCGCGACTTTTAAGTTTTTGAAGTGAAACTTCTTTAGAATCGCCAATCGCAGAAGTGGCGCCACCGGACGAACGTGTATACAAAGCATTCCATTTTAGTAATTTTCTGTTTGATTGTTTAAATGTAGCAGTAAAAAGTCTGAGTTGTTAATTGCTTTTTTTATTTTATTTTAATACGCCTTGGATGATAAAACGAAACGAAAAAGCGACACTAGACAGAAAAAGAAATAACATATTCATAATAGGATTTAGCCTCCGAGAGAATGAGGAGGCGTAGTCTACTTTTCTGAAGTTACACTTCAGCCGCGTGTGAATTGCACATACACTTTTTTTTCTCACGGGAACACCATAATTTTCCGGAATAAAAAACCTATCAGCAGACATCTGTCAATTATGAATATATTTGTCTCTTTTTCGTTTCATCTAATTTTAAGATCACAACGATCCTGAAAAAGTTTTAAGTTCAAAAAGATTTGAATTGAATTTTGAAAAAAAATTAGTTTTAAAAGTAAAAAAAAGTATCATGTATTGTGGATCCACTACAAGTGAGCGCTTTCCATGTTGAGGTGGCTTCGGGCTCAGCCGGCCAAGGACCGCAGCTGCCCGACGTGCAAGAGCCGGGCTTCGTTACGGGACGTCAGATGCCTGTACGCGCGCAGGCTGGTGTGCGCAGATAACACTCAGATCACTGCGTTGCAGAGGCAGATTGAGGCGCTGCAGCAGGGTGAGTTGTGTTGAACTTTTTTTGAAGTGATAACTTCTTTAGGCGCATTGAGGACTTTTTGTTAGGAGGTAAAAATGTGGAACGAACGACACCGTTCTTCTTAAGACAAAAGGTCATAAGTATAAATATAGTGCATTCGTAATTAAACTTTAATGCCTTATTTTTAAGGTTTGTATTTGTTTTTTTTTTAATTAAATAATTTAAAAAAAATCGTCTTCACTATCGGCAGTCCCTATGACTGCCATTTTTTTTATTCCACTATAAGTAAGCAGTCAGGCTGCGAGAATGTTTAGCTAGAGCAAAACAGTTAATTTATTTTTTGTGAATATTTTCAGTTTTAAAAAGTTGTAGACCAAAGTTTTTAAGGTACATAGGGCATGTTTATGGGTTCTTATTTTTAACGTTTAAACTATCGCGAGTGATATTCATTTTAACTATACATATCTACCGGATAAACTCACTTGATAGCTTGATAACAAGGATAAGCAAAGTTGACGCATCAGCCCGACTTCATAATAGTGTGTAGAAATCAAAATGGAAAGAATTTTAATTGTTTTTTATATGTTTATATATTTTTGATATGTTTACATTGCAGAAAAGAATCGTACGGAATTGGAACTTCACAAATCAAGAATAGCTCACAGAGCGTGCATGCTACAGCTGGAGGACCTACGCAAGACCTTATTGAAGACCCAAGTCAGAGAGCAACCCGTGCGGAAGACATGGAGATTCGCCCTCGAGAAAAATCTAGAAATCAACAAAGACGGTGGATGCAGAGTATTGACATACAATTGCAGAACATACGAATTGTATGTGTCACAGAAAAGCACTAACAACTTATTCCCCGGGTACGGAATCCGAAAAGTCAGCTGTGTAGACTACAAATTGGGACAATTCCTGCATTTGCATCCGAAACCCATCCGTGACATAACGTATTCGCAACCAAGAGACCTATTATTATCTGTTGGTTTAGATAACACAGCACGGATAGTGGAAAGAGGGATTCTAAACTCAACGATACAATGCGGTTTACCATTATGGTCGTGTACATGGGATTATTTAAGAAGCAATGAGTTCTATGTTGGCGGTACCGGTGGTGTGATACAGCAATACGATATAAGAAATCCTGCTACGTACATAGAGAAATTTAACTCAACGGATTTGTCTCCGGTAGTCTCGTTAGTTTCAACAGAACATGGATTGCTGTCGTGCCAATTGAACAGCTGTTGGTTGTGGACAAGTAACTTGAGGAGATGGGATAAAAAAAGTTTACCTGTCGAAGGACCTTTTATGTCATTATGTTATGATAACGAAAGCCATAGAGTGTTAGTGTCTAGTAGAGCGGGTGTCGAAAGAGCCAAATTGCATTTGTGTAAAGTGAAATCAGGACATAGTGATATTAGTGTAGAATACGACCAAGTGTTTTCGGGGTCCTCTCGCACTAGTGTTATGTGTCGGAGTGCGTTCGTCAGAGTCCCGGGTTCGATGTGGGTCGCGTCACATTCGGAGAGCGATTCGTCGTTGGACTTGTTTGGTTTGGACGGGTGTCGGAGCATGCGGCTGCCGGCGTCTGAACCGGCCGTGGCGGTGTGTGCGGCTCAGGTCAACGACACAGTGGTCGCTGCGCTGTCTGAAGCGAGACTTCGGTTGTACAGAGCCCAGCCTAGCAGTTGACGGTGACTTGTAATATACAGGACGCAGAAGCTACACATATTCGGCCAATGATTTTAATCCAATTGAGAGGAGCATTCATTCCTTATTCAACTGGACCACTAATCTACCAAATAACTGTGTTTCCCACCAATTACAATCTGGGTACCTTTAAATCAAGAGTGAATAGGCATCTTCTACGCAAGTGTGCCCCTTCTTGGGCCGCATCATCACTTCCCATCAGGTGTGATTGTGATCATGCGTAAGCCTATATGGAATGAAAAAAAGAGCATTGTTCAGTACTTCTTTGTCTCATGTAACAGTGGGGCAGCACAATGTCACTTCATTTTTGCATGAGACTAATTCCATACACAATATCTATATTTGTCCATCCATTTATTTTACTTTTGACAAAGCACGCCTATGAAGTTTCATAATTATTGACAGGCAACCATCGACAAAAAAAAACAATACTTCATAGACACAGATATTTTTTTAGAACAATGAAACAACATTCCCTTTTATCCAATATTTAACTCGTATACTGATCTAGTAATTACCAGTAGGAGTTTCCTTTTCAAAATAGTCACAAAATAGTCTCTTGATTATCTTTTAAGCACCACACATCTTTAGCGATGGATGGTTTCTACAACCTGACTAATTCATGTTACATTTACTGTACTATTTTAGAAAAATGGTTTATTTTAATACATATGTTAATATACTTAGTCATTTAAATTCTTGGGTATGTTTATAAAACAATAAAAAAATGTTTAGCAAAGATAAATGTTAATTAATTTTATCAATCATGTGCCAAATTGATTAAAACTTCTTCATAAAGAAAGTCGATTGTTATCAAAAATCGAATCAGTAACACATTAGAACATCATTGACTCGAGCTGTCAAAAGTAAAATAAATGACTGAACAGAGAATAAACTAAATTGACATGTATTAATCTAGATCTGTACCTTTCTGCTTCTGTTTTATGAATGGAAATGTGTATTTGGTAGTCAGCATTTCTTTGATGCGCCCAATGTTGTCGAATCTTGTTGGTAAAGTTACATGAACTTTGGCTTTGAAAAATGCAAGTGATGTCAGCAATAATAATGTACCATGTAATCAGATTCTTTCCTTGTGCCCGATGCAGCTGACACCATTTAATATTATTTCTTATCCTCTTTAATTTTCCGCTAATATAAGTTAGCGTATGTCTCCAGGTCCTCAATTATAGCCATGCCAAAAATCACGTCGACCCGTTGCTCCGTTGCGATGTGATGGAAGGACAAACCAACAAACAAAAACACTTTCGCATTTATAATATTAGTATGATGTCTTCAACTTTCTTCAAATTATGTTGATCCGTTCCTCCTTTGCGACCTGATTAAATGATCAACAAACAAACACTTTCGCGTTTATAATATTATAGTACAGATGTGCCATCGAACTGCCTCGTTGGTCTAGCGGTTAGCGTAGTCGACTGCGGATCACGAGGTCCTGGGTTCGATTCCCGGTCGGGCATAAAAATTGTTAGGTATTGGGTTTTTCAATTATGAAATTCTCAGTGCCAGCCCGGAGTTGGAAGTTGGTGGTGTTTCACCCCCGTGCCTCAGAGAGCACGTTAAGCCGTCGGTCCCGGTTATTATCACTAATATGATAATAGTCGTTAAAGCCAACCCGCATTGGAGCAGCGTGGTGGGTCTAAGCTCCTAACTCCCTCTCTCCTATGAGAGTGGAGGCCTGTGCCCAGCAGTGGGACGTTAATAGGCTGTAGTGGTGCCATCGAATTCTGCTAAGGAACTTGTACTTAGTCTCGAATTGCTCTCAAAATAATTTACTGCTATTTGTTATTGTGATATTATTTTATGTACTATGTTTAATTGATTGATTAATTATAATTTGTGAATTATTTTGGTTTTTTTTATTATATTCAACCTAATGCAGGGGCCATAATGCCCACGTTTAATGCAATACTTAAGCAATATTACTTAAAATGACAGTTTGATGTCACATACTTTGATGATCCTAAAATAAGGATTCTAATTCTAGAACACGAAAGTCAACAATAATGAAATAGTATGGCAATAAGCGCTGGCAGTATGGCCCCAGTAGTGAAGTTTGTGTCCTAGTAATTTTTATAAATTCCCGGCACCGGTCCCGGATTCAATTCCCGGCATGGGTAATTTGGGAAATTACTTATAATTTCTGTTTTTTTTCTGGTCTGGTGGGCTTCAGCCGTGGCACTGAAACTGATTAAATAAAATTAAATCAAGATGTCAACTAACTAAAAAATAATCGTATTTATTTGTGAATGGAATGATTCAGTTTAACAATTAAATGTAAATAAATAACTTATTTGGATGTTTGTCGATATCAAAACGTTTGTTGTCACAGGCAGCTTAGTCTACCTGGACTAGTTGTTTCAGCCTTACTACTCTAGTCTGGGGCCGCACCTGTTTAAGGTTGGCCTTGGGGTTGTATCTAATTCATTTGTCAATTATATGGGTGTGTAGTCCAGTGTGTGTAGTCATATCCGGTTGTTCGGGTGTCGTGACCATTGCGTCGTCCTCTTCGTCACCACTGATGCCTGAGTTCGGAGCTGCCGTTGATGCGTGGTCTTGATTTTAGCGGGGAAACTCCTTGGAGGTGCATGCATGCACTTAGTCCGCGCGAGCGAACACAGCGCGTGTGAGTTGGCGGACAAATTCCTCCACGGTCGGTGTCCGGGTGTTCTTGTGGATGACGTCGTTGCAACCGTATCTTTGCGCTCCTACGATGAGGCGCAGGCATCTGTTCCGCTGGACCTGCAATCGTTTCTACTGGTACGCTGGGCAGAGGGCGTACCAAGCCGGGGCCGCGTACGTTAAGCGCGAGCGAACGTAGGCTCCATAAACTCTGCGATAATTTAGTTCTTATCGATAGATGGGAGGTGAATAATGAGTGGAGCATTGATCGGGCCGCTGCTGACCTCCAAACGTGTGTCACGAATTTTCCAAAATAGTGACAAACGTTTTTCTTCATATTTAACCGAAAGCCATGGCCATAACTTAAGAATTGACGGACTTTCATACAAACTTTCACACCCTTTATAACCCCTTTGGGGGTAAAATTTTGAAAAATCCTTCCTTAGTGAGTGCCTACGTCACAAAAGAAACTTACTGTCAAAATTTCAAGTTTCTAACCCCAGCGGTTTAGGCTGTGCGTTGATAGACCAGTCAGTCAGTCAGAAAAACTATTTTATATGTGTAGATTGTATGTAAAATGTATTAGTTCCAATAATTGCCGCAGGGTTTCGGAATATACTCTTGAAATTTATTATTATTAGCCTCTTTTTAGCCAATTACAATTTAGCCCTTGACTGCAATACCACTTGGTGATAATATGATGCAGTCTAATAAAATGACAGCGGGCTAACCTGAAAAAGTCTTCTAAAAATAACTTGACGACCTCCCAGGCGCAGTGTTGAGCGCTGTTGTATTAACATGCGGAGATCCCGGGTTCTATCCCCGGCAGGGCCAATTTGGGGATTTAAAAGTTCTAAATTTTCCCTAGTCTGGTCTGGTGGAAGGCTTCGGCCGTGGCTAGTTACCACCCTACCGGTAAAGACGTGCCGCCAAGCGATTAAGGCCCGGACTCCACCAGAGCGAAGACGAGGCGAGAGCAGAGATGTGATTTAAAGAACGAATAGAATTTCGTTATTCCCACATGTCGTCTCCGCTCAGCTTTAGTGGATACCAGTGAGCGGAGATGCATCATATTTGTATGGCGTGATCAAAGCGGAGATGTGAGCTATGGCTCGCAAGCTGGCGACGGCGCGCAGCGGAGACGAGAAGAGATATGCGTCACAGAACCCGCTGCACCCGGGGCCCGTCGCCACTCTCGCGTTATTTTGTTTAGGTGATAGGGAATTTATAATTTCTGAATTTTCACTGGTCTGGCCTTGTGGTAGGCTTCGGCTGTGGCTAGTTACCACCCTACCGGCAAAGACGTGCCAAGCAATTCAGCGTTCCGTAAGGTAAGATGCCGTTTAAAAATCGATCAGGAGCATGGGTTTAATATCTGCCATGCCCCTAACAAGTTATCCCGCTACCATCTTAGCATCTGCATCATCACTTATCCTCGCAGATCGCAGCCAAGGGCATGCCAGTCCCGCTCTACTCAGCATACATCTCCGCTCTAGCCAGCACACCGCTTCGGTGGGTACACCCTAGCTGAAAAACATCTCTTCTCGTCTCCGCTTGGGACATCTCCGTACATCTCCGTTCCGGAACAATGCCGTGCAGAAACCGATTAGGGGTATGGGTTTTATATAACTGACACGTTAGCCCATCCCGCTACCATCTTAGACTGCATCATCACTTACCATCAGATGAGATTGTCGGAACAGTCAAGGGTTAACTTATAGTGGATAAATAAAATCTATGATGAACTGTGGTGTTTCTTTATATGTGCAGTTAAATATCTTTTTATCGCGAAGTTTGCATCACAAACGCCACAACAGAAAGGTTTATCACCCGTGTGAGTGCGCTTGTGCTCCGCCAAATGACTCGAAGTTCGATATACTTTCTCACACAAGTCACACGAGAAAGGCTTGTCATCAGTGTGAGTCCGCTTGTGCTCCGACAATTTACTTGAGGTCTTAAACTCTTTCTGGCATAATTCACATGAATAAGGTCTCTCACCTGTGTGAGTTCTCATGTGCTCTGATAAATGGCACTTTCGTCGAAACCCCTTTTGACATAAGCCACACGGAAAAGGTTTCTCACCGGTGTGAGTCGCCATGTGCTCTTCTAAATGACATTTTCGTCTGAACTCTTTTTGACATATGCCACATAGGAACCTTTTCCGTTTCTCATTAGTGTGAGCTGTTGAACTTTTCTTTTTGCATACGTTAGCTTGATACACATCGCTTGTAAACGGTTTTACGTCAGTGTGAGGCTTTATGTGTTCATTTGAAGTATTTCGGACTAGGTAACTGGTCGTAGACAAGTCAGAAAAGAAATGTTTCAAATGTTTTTCACTAGTGTGAGTTTTGGTGCGATGTGTTAAATGTTCCTTTCGTACGATTTTAGCTTCCGGTTTCACATCAGGGTGCGTTTTCATGTGAGCTCTTAATCGACCGCTCCTTGCAAATGTTTTATCACAGTAGTCGCAGGAGAAAGGTTTCTCACCAGTGTGAGTTCTCATGTGTTGGATTAAATTGTTCCTTCGTAAGAATTTAGCTGGACAAAGGTCGCAAGCGTGCGGTTTCAAACCAGTGTGCGTCTTTACGTGATCTCTTAGGCGACCCATCCTTGCAAATTTTAAATTGCAGTAATCGCAAGAAAAGGGTTTCTCACCCGTGTGAATTCTCATGTGGGTGACTAGCACGCTTCTATTTCTGCACAAGTAGCCGCAAACTCTGCAGTTTGATTGATTTCTTTCTACCCTGCGTCGACGCGGCGGGGACCACGCCGCTGGTACGGCTGAAAGAAAAAAATTATTGCTTTAAAAATAAATTTAACAATGGGTCAAAAAAACAAAAGTAATTCTGTCATCTGATTACGCAATTGAAATATTATTTTTAGTTTATAGTGGTCAATTCTGTTTACGTGTTTAACACAATCTCTGAACTAAAACGACAGCTCTAAATCTAGTGCTGTTCTTTTCCGCTGAGAATATTATGAACGGAATAGCAATATAAATAGAGCTGTCATTTTAGTTTACAGATGGTGAATAACACAATGAGGCCATCATAGAAAAATGTCCCCAGAGTCGCTACCAATATATACCAAAAAAAGTTCATTAAATTACAATTGAACTACTATTAAAATAAATTATTTTTTAAGGATTTTTAAATAGCAGGATCTCCCAAAAGTCGTAATATCCACGTCTCCTGTTAGTTTTATGTTGAATAACCATTTTAAACTATCGATAAGGATAGTGCGTCGAACTTTTATGACGTCTCAATTCAGTATTTCATGCCCATTCCCATACGTGTTATATAAGTGCTTAGCATAAGTATGTACTAAAAGCATAGAGTTACGTTCATATAACATGAATTCATACAGTATAAAATCTTTTTCAATAGACTTCCAAAAAAGGAAAGGTTCTCAATTCGGCGAGCATCTTTTTTTTAAATGTCGGTGCAATCACGGAACAAAAAAAACTGTTTTTTTTGTTCCGTGGGTGCAATCTTCGTGGTTTCTAAACAGATTTGAAAAAAAAAAAATATCAGTGGTTAGAGGAAACTCGCGAGGTAGTCCCATAAAAAATCCTCAAAATTAGGGAGTTAGGAAATTTTTATGGTGAATTCATTATAGTAGGTATCAAGTCACCTGTATACGATTCAATTCTGAGTCCCAACTCCTCAACCTTGATGCTGCAGGGTACTGCACTCCTAAGCCTTGGGGATTTAGAGTACACTAAAAAGTAAAAATTAAAAATTTCCAAAAACACCGACATTCAGAGCCACTGTAAAGTAACAAATAATATTGATTTTTACACACTATGCTGAAGTATAACAAAGATAGGCAATGTTGACATGTTAGGCTCGCTCGCTCGCTCGTGCTATGTTTTTGCTCACATAAAATCAATATCTTTAACTGTTGGCGTCAAGTGCCCTGTACTACAAGCTAAGGATATCTGGGTGTCCAATTAAACTAATTAACTGTATATCCACTGATTTATTTCATGCAAACAACGAAGTTACAAAGAATTGATAGTCTGTTTTGACTTTTATGACCGATACTGCGGTCCTCCTTTACGCGGTCGTATAATAAACTAACCGGTGTTAATTCTGCCGCTTATTGTAGTACCACGACTGTGTCGGTAACACAACTCATCTCTTATTTGTGATAAATAGTCAAAGTAACAGACGTTAATTTATTTACAGGATCAACAGGAATTGTTATTTTAATTTTTATAAAACGTTACGTTACGTTTTATTACCTCTAGTCGCTCCTCGCTCGTTACTTATAATAATTTTTGCACCGCTGAATTATTTTATAAATAACTGAACATAAATGATTTATTAGAATCCCCTCATTCCTTCAACTGTGAGTCTTCATATGAGCTGTTAAATATCTTTTTTGCACAAAGGTCGCGCCACAAATGCTACAACAGAAAGGTTTATCACCGATGTGAGTCCTTATATGCTCCGTTAATTTGCTCGAGTGTCTAAATACTTTCGGGCATAGTCCACACGAGTAAGGCTTTTCACCAGTGTGAGTCCTCATGTGTTCTGTCAAATTACTCTTGCGCCTGAACTCTTTTTGACAAAAGTTACACTGAAAAGGTTTCTCACCCGTGTGAGTCATCATGTGTCCAGATAAACTATTCCTTTTGGTAAATCTTGCTAGACATAGATTACATACATATGGTTTCTCACCAGTGTGAGTCCTTATGTGATCGTTCAAGTTGCATTTTTGTGAAAATCTAAGCTCGCACATGTCACAGGCATACGGTTTCTCACCAGTGTGAGTCTTCATGTGATCGGTCAAACTGTTTCTTTTTGGGAACCTGGCGACACATATGTTACAAGTATAAGGTTTCTCACCGGTGTGAGTCCTCATGTGATTGGTCAGATAAGTTCTACGTACAAATTTAGCCGGGCATATTTCGCAAGCGTGTGGTTTTTCACCAGTGTGCGTTTTAGCGTGAGATCTCAAGTGGCTCATGGTTTTGAATGTCAGGGGGCAGCGGTCGCAAGGGAAGGGTTTCTCGCCAGTATGAGCCCTCGTGTGTACGACTAGCACGCTCCTGTATTTGCACGTGTACTCGCATAAGTTGCAACGGTGAAGCTTCTTCTTCCCCTTCCCGCGACCGCGCGACCGAGCCGGGGGCGAGGATAACGACGCCGGGACGCCTGAAAAGAAAAATGTTTTCAATACATTTTAGAGAGATAGTGGCCAAATTAATAAACTCTTATTGTAAATGCAGAGATTAGTTATTTACAAATACTCAAAGACACTGGATTTATTTCCTTATCCAATTTGCTGGCAAGTGATGATGCATTAAAAATGGAGTGTGCTTTCCTAGAAGATGTCTATTCACTCTTTACTTTAAACCTGTAAAAGTTGAGGGGCAAACGGAAGACAGAACTAGGAAAGGTGTTCCATATCGTAGCGGTGCGAATTAGAAACGAGGAAGCAAATCGCTTAAAACGCGTCCGTGGAATTTCGACTATGTACGGAGGCAGACTTGACAGACATGACACAGACCGCATGCCTTGCGGTACGTGTAGTAAGGTGAAGGATCAATTTGCTGAAAATTCTTGGGCACACTCTTACCGCTGTTAAATAGACTATTACTGCACTCGTACAATCAAAATATTAACTGTTTGCTTCGTCTGCAGTCTGTGCTTAACTATTTTATTAATTTTTTCATCAGAAGACATCTAAGGGGCCAAATAAATAGTTTTATAATTTTTAAATGAAGTTCTTTCATATATCTTGTAACCACCACATAATATTTTTTTCAACACGATGTGAAATTTCATTCATTACTGAAAATAATTTTAAAGTCGAGAGTAGGTACTATTGTTTGATGCCCGTTATACAGGTTTTAGCTGTTATGGGTGCTAAACAAGTCCATCTGGCTTCTATTTACATATTTTTCACCTTATCACTTGTCACCTATAAATACTTTTTAGGTTAATAAAGATATTATTTATTAAGTAGCTGATACCCGCGACTTCGTCCGCGTGGTTTGAGGTTTTATGGTTCCCTCTTTAATTTTCGGGATAAAAGAAGCCTATGTGTTATTCCAAACCGTAATATATCTCTGTACTAAATTTCATCCAGATCCGTTCAGCCGTTCAGGCGTGATTGAGTAACAAACATCCATCCATTCAAACTTCTGCATTTATAATATTGGTATATATTTTACTAGCTGATGCCCGCGACTACGTCCGCGTGGATTGAGGTTCCGCAAGAACTCCTTAGTTTTCCGGGATAAAAAGTAGCCTATTTGTTATTCCAGTCTATAATCTATTTCTGTGCCAAATTTCATCCAGATCCTTTCAGCCATTCGGGCGTGATTAAGTAACAAACATCCATCCATACATCCAAACTTTCGCATTTATAATATTTATTTGATTCCATTGATTATTAAATGTAGTTAATGACTTTTTCTCAAACATGCTTGGAAATTTGAGCATTCTTTTGACAACCTTCCTCGAGATAAATCGAAATTGCCGTACTGGTCAAATACATGCGAGCAGCGGCCGGCAAAAGTTGTATGAACATCCATAGCTGTCGTGGTTTAGTGGCCAAATAAATTACATAGTAAATTCATATCTGTCGTGTTATTTGAAAATGGAACGATCTTTTACTGCGAAACAGGGCAACCAAGGAGGTAACCTATCAAAGGTTTTATTTAAACTAGCTTGAAAATAGAAAGATGTTTATTGAAAAAAAAAAGATGTTTATTTATTGAAATGGACACTTTAAGGTGGGAAAAATTATTGTCGTTCGTTGTTCGTCATTGATTTTGAAATGTATTTGACAAAATGAGTTCAAGTGAAGACAATGAGTGTGATGAACTTACTTTAACGCCATCTGAAATTCAATAAGGGCAACAGCCGTAATAGAAAACTTGTTACCGGCAAAATCGATAGAATTTTTTTTTAAATAAAAAGTTCTGTCTAGGTACTTACTACTTAGTTTTAATTTCCGCGCATTATTTGAGAAAAGTACTATACAAGCCTTGGCCACAACAAGGCATTGATGGAATTACGTATGTGTGCCTCGGCTTCGCCTCGGCCCACATTTAAACTTTCGTCCTTCAATGCCTGTTTTGCTGGCCGCTGCAGTAATGTACTAATGATAGCGTGACAGGTGAACGGACGTCATAGTTGCCTGAGGTTTCCTTTTTAAGGTTCCGAAGTGAGAAAAGAAACCCTCTATAATAGTTTCGTCCAGTTCGTCTGCCGGAAACATACAGTTTAATAAATATGCAGTCCAGTATGCTTATTATACTGTTGAAGATTATGTAAATGATTAAAGAGCATGATAAGACTCGCTTCAGCTATGTATCTATATAGGTCTTACTAATGTATCTGTCACCGTAAGATTGTAAAAACCGTTAGATTATAATCTAACTCGCGAAATTCTAAACTGTCGAAAGATTACAATTTAACGAATTATTTTCCGGTAGATTGTAATCTGATAAGTATTTAAACCCGATAAAACCTAAGTGCCCGGCCTGTGGCCGGGCACTACTTGTTTATTTATGTCGAACCCTAACCTAAAAGAAAGAGACAAGAAAACGTAAATAAAATTAATATTTCAACAATTGACACTCAGAACATTGAACAGTTTACAATCTTTCGACAGTTTAGAATTTCGCGAGTTAGATTATAATCTAACGGTTTTTACAATCTTACGGTGACATATCTACACACTGATGTAATTGTAAATTTTATTTTTCAAAAGAGCAACCACCGAGTTTCTTGCTGGTTATTCTCGGTAGGAATGGCATTCCAAATCAGTGGTAGATTCCCTCAACTATTCAAAAGCACTTTTTAAAGTCTACTCGAATTAAAAGGTTTTGTATTGTATTGTATGCAATGAGAGCTACGTATCGGTGAAGAAAAACATAGTGAGGAAAGCTGTATGCCCGAGAGTTCTTTGTAATATGTTTGTTAATCCGCACTTTGCTGATGTGCTGGACTATAGCCATAACTTATTCCTCGAGGAGACTCGTGCTAAGTAGTGGGCCGGCAATAAATTGATGATTGTAAAGAGATAAACAAACAAGGGATAAAGAGACCGTACAGAATGTAACAGCATTTTGCTCTTCAGCCAAAAACTCAATTGTCGACATCTTTTAGATTAAATAAAACACACTTAAATGATTTTTACATATTTACTTAAGCCATTTTCATGATTTAACACATTCAAGTTTTTCTTATACATTTTACACATTTATCTTTCTTATAAATATGTTATTTTTGGGAGATTTAAGATATTTCAATTGAAATGTTAAAATAGATATGAATTAAATAATAACATTAAAAATTAGTTTCAGGATAGATCACAATGAGTAAAGAACAATATAATATTATGCATGTGAAGCGCTAGGCAATATTTTTTTTTTAAAACTGTTTCTTTCAATAGGGAGTTGATATCAAAACTACGACACTATACGGCTTTTACCAGAACAGATTGAGATACTTTATTTGCTTATTATATCTCATGAGATAGTTAATTTAATTACAGAGTTCAACATATTAGCCGAACCGGCGTAATAATATTATTTAGATTTTACTTTTATATAATATATACATTGAATAACATTTACATTCATAATTACACCCATCCAACCATAAGTTTCATCATTATCACATTCACTAGCGACCGCCTGTGACTTTGCTCTCATTAAAAAAAATCCTGCCCTACAAAGGGAACCTCTGAGCAAAATTTCAGCTCTATAGGTCTGAGGGTTTAGGCTGGGCGTCAAGAGTCAGTCAGCCAATGAGGCAGAAGCTATTTACTCATAGTATGAGATTTATCCCACTACGGTTATCGGTATGATGTTTCGCGATATGACGGTTCAATGCATTCCTATGTTTATATTTATTAGGGCACAGCTCACAGGGGAAGGGTTTCTCACCAGTGTGAGACATCAAGTGGTCCTTTAAATTACTCATTTTTCTGAACTTTTTCTCACACAAGTCACAGGAAAAGGGTCTCACGTCGGAGTGAATCTTCATGTGTTCAGTTAAATTAGTTCTAATGGCAAATTTGGCCTGGCAAACTTCACACGAGTACGGCTTATCACCAGTGTGAGTACTCCTGTGCGCGACCAAACATTTCGGATGTACGGTTTTATACGGACAAACTTCGCAACGTAACTGTTTCTCATAATGTATCTTCATGTGACAGTTCAATTGACTTCTTTGTCGGAATGTTCTTTTACAAATTTCGCAAGAAAACGGTTTATCACCGGTGTGAGTTTTCATGTGTTCTTTCAGATTACATTTAAGTGCAAATTTTACCTCGCAGAAGTCACATTTATATGGTTTCTCGCCAGTGTGAGTTCGCAGGTGCCCAATTAGTGCGTTTTTTTGTCTAACTTTTTTATTACAGTAGTCACAAGTGAAAGGCTTCTCACCGGTGTGAGTCTTCAAGTGATTATTTAAATTATCTTTGTGTGCAAATTTAGCCTGGCACAAATTGCAATTATAAGGTTTTTCACCAGTGTGCGTCCTCATGTGATTGATTACATGCTGTTTTGTTTTGAACTTGACATGACAAACGGCGCACTCATAGGGTTTTTCATCGGTGTGAGTCTTCTTGTGATGTATTAAATTACTGTTTCTAGCGAATTTTGCTTCGCAAAGGTCACAAGAGAAAGGTCTCTCACCGGTGTGACGCCGCGTGTGTGTGACCAGAGTGCTCTTGTATTTACTCCTGAAGCCGCAGACAGTACAACAATGAAGTTTGTCTGTTTGTGTGTCGGCGTTGCGTGAGGGCTGATCTGCCTCCACCAAAGTAGTGCCTGAAAGGTAAAATTTTAAATTAAATTCATTTCAATAAAATCAATTTATATTATCAATGGAAATAAAAAAATCCGTTTAAAGCTTATAATACTGTTGAAGATTATGGAAATGATAAGAGCAAGGTTTTGAGTCGCTCCAATGCTTTGTACATAGGAATAGTAAATTTTTTTTTTAAAAGTGCAGCCACCGAGTTTCTTGCTGATTCTTCTCGGTAGGAATGTCATTCCGAACCAGTGGTAGATTCACTCGACGACTCAAAAGTACTTCCACCACTACAGCCTATTAACGTCCCACTGCTGGGCACAGGCCTCCACTCTCATAGGAGAAAGGGAATTAGAGTACTTGTAAAAGTTTATTTGAATAAAAAACATTTAAATTTTGAATTTTGAAAAAATTTTGAGTCGATATTTTGACGACCTCCCTGGCATAGTTATCTCATTTAAGACTATTCATTTGAGCTGCAAGGGCTTTTAGCTTTTTTGCCCCCTGATATTTTAATATTCACTGTATTAACTCAAAACTAATTCATACCAAATTGTAGAGAATTGTGTGATCTGTCATTATGACTGACAACATTTTGAAATTAATTGATAGATTGTTTCTTATTACGAAAATACCAAGAGGCTGTTACTCAATCTTGGTTTTTGTGTAAAGTTTGACGTTAGCGGACGTCCAAATTTACTTGTTGTGGCCACACAAAGAGATACATTTTTTTAAGTATAAGGTCCTGAACTATCATAGTTAAAGATAAAAATTATTAATTTGCTATTCTTTGTGTTATAAAATTGAAAACAAAGAAGATTTAATCTAACGAAATTAAGGACACATATAACCGTCATTTTAGAAGGTTATGTGGCTTAATTTGTAAAAAAAAAATTAGTACTCTTAAAGGTAAGACATATTTTCCATTATATAAAGCACAAAAAAAATATTTTTAATAATAATTTACATCCAAAAATAAGTTTGTAACACACTACAAAACTGCGTGATCAAGCGTTAGGAAAAGTAGTCGTAGCTGAGGCTTCTCAGAGGGTGGATGTAACGCCTTGTCTCCGCAACTCAAAATGATATACGTAGCATACACTTGAGATTGTAGTGTGATTGTCACTTCTCAATAGTAGGCATTTTTAATACTGGCTTCTTTTTCTTATTGATGAATGAAAATTATTTTGTTTTAAATAGTTTAAGGTTTGTATATTATACTTAATTAATACTAAACGTATATGATATCAATGGTAATATTATTTATATATTTAAGTAAGAATTTGTATATTCAGTTCAGACAAGGTCGTATGTATCAGAGATTTATAAAATAATTGACCACACTAAACTTGCATTTGTAAGTCTTATGGTTAAATTAACTATTATTTAAAGGCTGATCAACAATCTCTCCCTAGACTGGCAACTCCGTCCCTCATAAAATATATTAATCCAATTGTCACGTTATCTATTACTAGCGCGGTATCTTGTGTTCGGTTGTGAAATTCTCTTTCCTTATGACTATTGGCGTGATTTGCATTATGATTTGGATATTGTATCCCTTTGGATTGCTTACCTCCAGCTTGAATTACTACCGAATGATACTGCTCGCGATTGGATATTGTGTTATATTAAATATAAATAAATTAAATAATAAGTATTATTATTTATTTAATAAATTTTATTAAATAAATAAGTTTATATAAATTTCAAATTTATAATCCTTACTAATATTATACATGCGAGTGTGTTACTTTCTCTGTTTATATGCATGTTTTATCTACCAATTTTCCCGAAATTCAATACAGAGATAGCTACTTTCTTAGCTAATTCAGTACAGAGACAAACAGGTATTTTATCCCGGAAAATAAGAATTCCCATGAGATAATTAAAAATCTTGAATCACGCAGATGAAGTTGCGGGAGTCACCTAGTGAATCCACTCGTATCGTGACACACGATTGGACGTTAGTAAACGTATGCAATGAATGAATGAATGAATGCGAATAGTCAAATTTACTGTGCACTTACAATAATTTAGAATGTTATTGGAAATTTATTTGTTTGGCTCGCATGTTTGCTTGTTTTTACACTTTGATTGATATAATTTATGACCATAAAGATAAAGACATCACGATAGAAAAGGCAGGTAGCTATGCAAAAAATTGGGTAGTTATTATTATTTACCGCGCTTACGGACCTTTTTCATGAATAGGTTCTGTTTTATGTTTCGAACTGAACCTTTCTTTGCCCGACTTGGGGAAGGCTTAGTCCTTAGCCATCATGTATGCACATGTGTTTTTGTTTGTTGGTTCCCCCTTTATTGCGATACATATTCTGAACATATTTTGAATACTGAGATATTATAAGACCATAGTATGACGTCATAGCAAATACAAAATGGGATATTTCACTGTCAAATTGTGAAACCGAGTCTGTATGCTTAGTCCTAAGTTTTAACATTGAAAATTCGATTGATCATAATCGAGCGTTCAATCACATTGCCGTCAGAGTAAAATGGACCCATAGGCATAGATTTTAATTTCAAAACGTTTCCATTTGGTGCGGTGGCTGTGAATGCAGACATGAAATTGAGCTCTAAATCAATACTGTTAAGATTCATTTTGCTTTAACGCTAATATAAAAATAAATAAATAATATGATCGAAAGGTAACGATCAATCGAATTTGCAATGTAAAAACTAAGACCAGGCGTAGTGATATGTATATTATGTCACCGTAAGATTGTCACCCGAGATAAATACCTAAACTTGCTAAGCGGCTCATGAAATGGACGCTCTTAAGCGAATTAGATGAGCAAAACAGTGTAATCGTGGTCTAATGTTAATTTTAGATTGTACAATGATGTACTAGTGAGCTAGCCTTCAATCTTATCAGCTAGCATACGAGCAGTCAGACCGTACGTGTGTGATTGTGATATATGCAAGATACAATTATTGAAAATACAATAGAATTTAAAGCTAAAAACTATATAAAATTTAAATCACGCCCGCGTGGAATGGTGCCAAGAATGCTGGCTGCATTTCCGCGCTGGACAACCAGGCTGATCCTTTGGAATAAATGAGCCAGCCTTTTGTCACCAGATGAGGCAATTAACCGCAGTGAAATATCTAGCAAAAAATTTTTGCTACTAAGACTCCACGGCCCCAGGATCTTCACGGCAAACGGAACAAATATGTTAACTTATCATTATAATGTGTAGTGGTACAATTTGTATCACTACAAATTTACGATTTGTCTGGTGGGAGGCTTCGGCCATGGCTAGATTAGCTACCACCCTACCGGCAAAGACGTACCGCCAAGTGATTTAGCGTTCCGGTACGATCCCGTGTAGAAACCGGCTAGAGGTATGGGTTTAATATAACTGCCATACCTCTAACAGGTTAGCCTGCTACCATCTTAGACTGCATCATCACTTACCGTGAGGTGAGATCGCAGTTAAGGGCTAATTTGTAGTGGAATAAAAAATATACTACACCTTATAAAGTGAAGTCAACGGCCGCGCTGAGTTTGGGTTTGTGCGGGGTAATGTCAAGAACCACTACGAATTTTCCAAGGCGGCCCTATAGATAACCGTTAACTGCGACGATGTCGCCTCAAGTGTTCCGATAGAAAGCCAAGCTTCTCAAATTTACAATCACAGATATTGCAAACGAACGGTGCCGATGCGGACTCGGCCAAATTATTTTTAGCTGTCTCACTAGTGTGAACCCTGCGGTGGGTGATTAAATCTTGTTTTGACGCAAACTCAATCTGGCAAACGCTTTATCACACGTGTGAACCTCTATGTGAGCAAGTAGTTGGGATTCGTTAGCGAACTTAGCCTCACAAATGTTACAGGCGTGCGGTTTCTCATCGGTGTGAATTCGCATGTGGTAGGACAGACTAGCTTTGTCTACATATTTAGCGTCGCAGAGTTCACAACAGTGTGGTTTTGCACCGGCATGTAACATAGTGTGATATTTCAAGACGGCTTTTGACGTAAATTTTAACTCGCAATTCGTGCACTTGTACGGTTTGGTACCAATGTGGGCCCACGCGTAAGCGTCTTGAGTGCTTTTGTATTGACATTTGTAACCGCACACTGTAAAAGTAGTTTTTCAGCGCCGCGTCGATTCTGCGCGCGCTCTATCAGCAAGGGTGCGCCTGAAAGGCAAATATTTCAATTTTAAGCAAACTCGTAGCTTTTTTTAACGACGCTAAAACTAAAGTATTGGATAGAAGCAAGCGTTACTTTGTGAAAGTCCATGATGATGAAAGAACTAGAAGTTTAATTAATTCGCTACAATCTGCCTCAGTAGGTAAATCTATGTGGTACAGTGTGCATCTTACACTTATAGCTTGCGATATTCACCACACCACACGAATCTCACAAAATTATTCTCAATGTACGTTTCACTCCGACACCGGAGCATCTTCAAGAGATGTTAACTCGACAATGCACGATTGTAAAGTCTTTGTCTTTACAATCGTGCATTTGAGAATAATTTGGAAGATTTGTGTGGTGTGGTGAATATCGCAAGCTACAAGTACAAGATACACATTGCACCACATAGATGTACCGACTGTGGCAGATTTACCCCATAGGGGTTGAATTTTCTAAAATAGTTTTTTTAGCGGTGTCTACGCCCTCGGCTCTAGTAGCTATCTGCACTTCAGCCCGATTTGTCCAGTGGTTTGAGCTATGCGTTGATAGATCAGTCAGTCAGCCAATGACCTTTTTCTTTTATATATTTAGACTGCGGCAATGCCCAAAGAACGAGTTATCATTTTAGCAGTCTATATGCATTTAAATGTATATTCCACCGTAGCGCCTAAACTACTGAGCAGGTTTTGATGAATGAGGTGTCAATTCGATTTATAATTATTTTTATGGACGACACCAAACGATTCAAAGGCCCTTAGAAGCAGCAGGAATGTCGAATAAAAGACTTGTCTGATCTCTACCAATTTATTCAAGCCAAACTATTACACAAATAACTATTCATGGAATAACATTTATTCACATCAATAGCATATCATTAAAGAACAGCTAACATTAATTGTTAGGCCACGGTTACACTAGCAAGTTTTTACGTAGTTGGCGTAAGTAATTTACGTAACTAACATTTGCATACAATACGCGTCTTATGTTACTCATTTAAGCGACTTACATGAGTAAAACATCCAAGTGTAATCGTGGTCTAATGTTAATTTTAGATTGTACAGTGATGTACTAGTGAGGAAGCCTTCAATCTTATCAGCTAGCATACGAACACTCAGATCGTACATGTGTGATTGTGATATATGCCAGGTACAATCATTGAATATAATAGAATTCAAAGCTAGTTAACCCAACCTAATATAAAAATAATATAATGATGGCATGATTTATAATTATAAAATATAAATCATGCCCGCGTGGAATGGTGGCAAGAATGCTGCCTGCATTTCCGCGCTGGACAGCCAGACTGATCCTTTGCGCAAAAAATGAGCCATGCCTTCTGTCACCAGATGAGACAATTAACCGCGGTGAAATATCTCGCAAAAAAATTTTGCCACTAAGACTCCACGGCCCCAGGATCTTCACGGCAAACGGAAAAAATATGTAAACTTATCTTTATAATGTGTCGTGGTACGATTTGTATCACTACAAATTTACGATTTGTCTGGTGGGAGGCTTCGGCCGTGGCTAGATTAGTTACTACCCTACCGGCAAAGACGTACCGCCAAGCGATTTAGCGTTCCGGTACGATGCCGTGTAGAAACCGACTAGGGGTATGGGTTTAATATAACTACTATACCTCTAACAGGTTAGCCCGCTATCATCTTAGACTGCATCATAACTTACCATGAGGTGAGATCGCAGTTAAGGGCTAATTTGCAGTGGCATTAAAAAACACAACACCTTATAAAGTGAAGTCAACAGCCGCGCTGAGTTTGGGTTTGTGCGGGCTAATGTCAAGAACCACTGTACGAATTTTCCATGGCGGGCCCTATAGGTAGACGCTGACTGCGACGATGTCTTCTCACGTGTTCCGATAGAAAACCCAGCTTCTCAAATTTACAATCACAGATATTACAAGCGAATAGTGCCGATGCGGACTCTGGCAAGTTTGAATTAATTTTCTCTATCTCACTCGCATGAACCCTGCGGTGGGTAATCAAATCTTGTTTTGACGCAAATTCAACCTGACAAATGTCGCATGCTACCGCTTTATCACCCGTGTGAACCTCCATGTGGGCAAATAGTTGAGATTCGTTAGCGAACTTACCTTTACAAATATTACAGACGTGACACGTTTTAACCGCGTGAACCGCCATGTGAGATTCTAATTGACATTTCTGAGTGAACCTAGCCTCACAAAAGTTACAGGGGTGCGGTTTCTCACCGGTGTGAACCCGCATGTGGTATGAAAGACTAGCTTTGCGTACATATTTAGCGTCGCAGAGTTGACATGAGTGTGGTTTTACACCGGCGTGTAACATCGTGTGATATTTCAAGACGGCTTTGGATGTAAATTTCAACTCGCATTTCGTGCACTTGTACGGTTTGACACCGACGTGGGCCCGCGCGTGAGCGACTAGAACACTTTTGTCTCGGCATCTGTAGCCGCACACAGTGCAACTGTGTTGTTTCTCGGCGCCGTGTCGTTTCTGCGCGCGCTCTACCAGCAAGGGTGCGCCTGAAAGGTAAATATTTCAATTTTAAGCAAACTCGTATGTTTTTTTTAAAGACCTAAAGCACAACTTCCGTAATATATCGACTTATTTATTCATGTCTTTGTTATACGTTTTAAGTTATATGAAATGTTATGTTCTTTATATAATCCTATATCCTTTATTTTCAATAATCCTTTATTAGCCATATCAATTTCTGCACGATTTGTCCAGTGATTTGAGCTGTGCATTGATAGATCAGTCAGTCAGTCACCTTTATTTTATATATTTAGACTAGCTGATGCCCGCGACTTCGTCGCGTGGTTTAAGTTTATTCGATTCCCGCAGAGACTCCTTAATTCTCCGGGATAAAAAGCCTATGTCACTCTCCAGGTCTTCAACTGTACCCATGCCAAAAATCACGTCGATCCGTTGCTCCGTTGCAGCGTGATTGAAGGGCAAACTCTCTGTTTAACGTCCTTGGGGATAGAAATTTCGAAAACTGTGATACACGTATTACATAATTTCAATTTTCATTAGAGACTTGAAAATCGGGATTTAGGTTATTAGTAAATAACAAAAATCTGCTAATGCTATAGCCGCTATAAGTAGGCCTTTTGCAGCGGGAAAATCTCATAGGAAATTAGAAATTGTACGCGGACGAAGTCGCGCGCGACCTCTAGTTTTATATATATAGACTACGGCAAAGCCAAAAGAAACGGATGTAATTTTAGCAGTCTATGCATTATGTATATTCCAGCGTAGCGCCTAAACTACCGAGTCGATGTTGATGTATGAGGTGTCAGTTCGATTCCTAATTATGGTCCGGATGACATAAGCTACATTATACGAACAAACAAAATCAATAAAATGGATGTCACATAGAAAAAAGTGTGTAATTCTAAATTTTTTCCGAGGTCGGGTTACACATTTTTAATTAATACCTACAGCTTGTAGGTACGCATACCTCTTCCGCCACTCCTTACTTTTTATCTACGCACTGTTTTCGATTTGGTTTCACCAATGGATAGAAATATTTTGCGAAAAAGTTAAGGCGTCTAGTCTCTAAAGTTTTAGGGCAACGAATCGATAAAGATTTGGAGTAAATTGAAAGAATTAAATGTTTTTATTTGATCACAAACATGGAACTTAAATTATTTATTTCATGTGAGGAAAACTTGAGTCACTTAAGATATGCCAAGAATCTACCACCAGTTCGGATAGCAGATTCTACCGAGAAGAACCATAAAACAGCAGTTGCTCTTTTGTTACAATAATACATACGTAATGTGACAAATATGACACTGACTTGTGAGCTGCTGAATGCGAAGCCAATTTCTTCATCGTCATTGTTTTTACGCATACGACTCGACTAACTACTTATTATTCCAAAATAACTAACTAATTATTATTACTAAATAACTTACTAATTAATTTCCAAAACAACTACAATTGTGATTAATGGAAAGGAGACACGACCCTCAGAAAAAAGGAAAACGACAGAAATAGAAATATCAGATAACTATTTAACACAAATTGACCCTCCCAGACATTGAAAGTGTGTGTTTGTCTTCATAATATACAAAATTGGATTCCTCTTCCCAGAAATCTCTCGCTACTCATGCTAAAAGGTTTCTCACCAGTGTGAGTTCTTCTGTAATTCCTTAAATAATGTTTGAGTATTAATTTAACTTGGCATGTATCACAATCACACAAATAAAAAATTTTGAATATTAGCACGGCTTGGCATAAATTATGTCCCTACAAGACCTATGTCTAGCAGTGGAAGTCTTTCACTGCCTATCTGTCTCAAACGAGGGCGCGTTTGCGACCGTCGTAGTTTAAGTTTAAGATACTGTAGTTAATAATCACCATCACGTCTTATACTTTGTAAACGTGACCTTCAGAAGGTGTACTTTGTTGGTACCTATTTCAAATAAATATACTTTGAGTATTTAGTTTGAGTTTTAAGTTTTCGGGTGGCGATGACTACGATGAGTCTTCATATGTTTCGATAGAAAACTAATCTCCGCAAATTTACATTCACAAATATTGCAACAGAATAGTCCCGCTCCAGCCTGCGCCATCGCGTCAGCTTTTAAATTTCTTTTCTCAATCTCACTAGGGTGAATCTTTCGGTGAGTAGTTAAATCCTGTTTGATTGCAAATTTAATCTGACATATGTCACATTCATACGGTTTCTCACCCGTGTGAAACCTCATGTGTGATGTTAATTGATATTTTCGAGAAAACTTAGCCTGACAAATATTACAGGCATGAGGTGTCTCACCAGTGTGAATCCTCATGTGAGATGTTAATTGGGCTTTTCGAGTAAACTTAGCCCGACAAATATCACAATCATGCGGTTTCTCACCAGTGTGAATCTTCATGTGATAATAAAAGCTAGCTCTGTGTACAAATTTCGCATCACAAAGTTGACAATAATATTTTTTTTCACCAGTGTGTAACATTATGTGAGATCTTAAGGCTTCTGCGGTCGTACACTTAAGTTCGCAATACTTGCAAGGGTACGGTTTCTCACCAGTGTGAGACCTCATGTGTTTGTTCAGTAGATATTTAAATTTACATTTGTAGTCGCAATGTGTACAACTGTATCGTTTCTCAGCGGCGCTGGTAACACCGCGTCGGCACTGCACGCGATCCACCAGCAAGGGTGCGCCTGAAACGTAAACATTTTTACTTTTAAGAAAAACTAGTTGTTTTTCTTTAAAAGACGTAAATCATTGACCGAATCTGATATACTTAATTTTATATCAGATTCAGATTAGAATCTGAAATTAAATTATAGAATAATTTGGAGTCTAAATGAGACTCGTTATGCCAGGTTTTCACAATAGATACCAGTACCAAATTATAACCTAGAAATAATGTAAAATCATTACCTATTTGTATTTTCCTTTTACGATCCCTTATCTTATATTTGCATCTGAAACTATCGGATAATCCGAAATAATTAATGAAATTGATATTATATCCGTATCCATATTCAAAATTTCATATCCATAACATCCCTGGAGGGTTACTACCATTCATTATTAAACAGGCAGTCGTACAGTGTTTTCTTTTCCCTGCGAGCTCATATACCAAAAGTCTTCAATCTACGAAGCTTAGTGTTTCGGCTTTTGGTAAAAAATGAAGAAGTACGTATGTCACAGTTTTTCAAAATTCAACCCCCAAATCGGTTAAATAGGGGTAGAAAGTTTGTATGAAAGTCCTTCATTTCTCAAGTTATAGCCATGAAACTTAGTATATAAACTGCGGGGTCAAAATGAAGACATACGTGTTTCACAATTTTTTGAAAATTCGATCCTTAAAGGGGTGAAATAAGGGATGAAAGTTAGTATGTAAGGCCTTCATTTCACAGGATATTGTTCAAGTTATATCAACGAAGCTTAGTTTTTTGGCTTACGGTAAAAAATAAAGAAGTAAGTGTATCACAGTTTTTCAAAATTCAACCCTCAAAAGGGTAAAATAGGGGTTGAAAGTTTGTATGAAAGTCCTTCATTTCTCAAGTTATAGCCATGAAACTTGGTATATAAACTGCGGGTTAAAAATGAAGAAGTACGTATTTCACAGTTTTTGAAAATTCGATCCATAAAGGGGTGAAATAGGGGATGAAAGTTGGTATGTAGGGCCTTCATTTCTCAAGATATTGCTCAACATAAATCAAAGAAGCTTAGTTTTTCGGCTTTTGGTAAAAAATAAAGAAATAAGTGTCATAGTTTTTCAAAATTCAACCTCCAAAAGGGTAAAATAGGGGTTGAAAATTTGTTTGAAAGTCCTACATTTCTCAAGTTATAGCCATGAAACTTGGTATGTAAGTAGCGGGTTAAAAATGAAGAAGTACGTATTTCACAGTTTTTGAAAATTCGATCCCTAAAGGGGTAAAATAGGGGATGAAAATTGGTATGTAAGGCCTTCATTTCACAGGATATTGCTCAAGTTATATCAACGAAGCTTAGTAAACTCGCCGGCATATTTAGCGCAACATAAAAAAAAAGGTCCATAATTTAAAAATTATGGTTTTATTTTAAAATCTACTTACTACACTTCTTTTGTTATTTAAAGTTTCATTTGTTTTACTTAAAATGAGATCACATTAAGAACAGATTTTGCGAGTAAAGGCTATTTGTGAAAAATGGTACATTTTTGAACTTTTCATGTAACCGGGAAAAGTGAAATTTAATATTAAAATAACAATTAATTAAATTAAAAAAATGGTGATTAATATCGCGTATTTCCTCCACGTGCTCTTATTAAAGTTTCTACCCGTCTAGGCATACTGAGAATGATGTTATCGATGGTCTCCTGGGATAGTCTCCGCCATTCCTCAACTACGGCGATTCGCAGTTCTCCCACGTTGGCAGGAGCTGGATTTCTGGACTTAACTTTTCTTTTCAGCAAGTCCTAAACGTGCTCTATTGGGTTCATATCCGGTGATCTCGCCGGCCACTCCATAACAGTGATATTCATATCATTAAGTTAAGCTTGAGTTACCCGTGCGGTATGCGGCCGAGCATTATCCTGCATAAAAACAAAATGAAAGAATAGAAGCAGTGCGGGGTGTAACCGTAAGTGAGCGTACGGTACGAAGAAGGCTCGAAGAAGCTGGTTTGGGTTCATTTGTGCCCGCCAAGGCTCCAAGGCTCGAGGTAAATCATCGTAGAAACAGGTTAACTTTTCCTCAGGAACATCGACTTTGGAACGCGGACCAATGGAGTAAGGTATTGTTTAGTGATGAGTGCAGAATTCTCTTAAATCAAATTGACGGCAGGCAAAGAATATACAGACGCAAAGGAGAACGAAACATTCAGACAAATTTTGAAACTACAGTTGCATACGGTGGTGGATCAATAATGGTTTGGGCGGGCATTTGTTTGGGAGTTCGCACAGACTTGGTAGTGATTGACAGAGGGAGCCTGACTGCAGACCGCTATATCAGAGAAGTTTTAGAAGAAAATGTCGTACCGTTTGCCCCATATATCGGTGAAGATTTTGTTTTTATGCAGGATAATGCTCGGCCGCATACCGCTCGGGTATCTCAAGCTTATCTTAATTATATGAATATCACTGTTATGGAGTGGTCGGCGAGATCGCCGGATATGAACCCAATAGAGCACGTTTGGGACTTGCTGAAAAGAAAAGTTAAGTCCAGAATTCCAGCTCCTGCCAACGTGGGAGAACTGCGAATCGCCGTAGTTGAGGAATGGCGGAGACTATCCCAGGAGACCATCGATAACATCATTCTCAGTATGCCTAGACGGGTAGAAACTTTAATAAGAGCACGTGGAGGAAATACGCGATATTGATCACCATTTTTTTTAATTTAATTAATTGTTATTTTAATATTAAATTTCACTTTTCCCGGTTACATGAAAAGTTCAAAAATATACCATTTTTCACAAATAGCCTTTACTCGCAAAATCTGTTCTTAATGTGATCTCATTTTAAGTAAAACAAATGAAACTTTAAATAACAAAAGAAGTGTAATAAGTAGATTTTAAAATAAAACCATATTTTTTTAATTATGGACCTTTTTTTTATGTTCCGCTAAATATGCCGGCGAGTTTATTTTTGCTTTTGGTTAAAAATAAAGAAGTACGTGTGTCATAGTTTTTCAAAATTCAGCCCCCAAAAGTGTAAAATAGGGGTTGAAAGTTTTTTATGAAAGTCCTTTATTTCTCAAGTTATAGCCATAAAACTTGGTATATAAACGGCGAGTTAAAAGTTAAGAAATACATGTATCACAATTTTTCAAAATTCATCCCGCAAATGGGTAAAATAGGGGTTGAAAGTTTGTACATGAAAGTCCTTCATTTCTCAAAATATTGCTAAGTCATATCAACGAAGCTTAGTGTTTTGACTTTCGGTAAAAAATAAAGAAGTACGTGTCTCACAGTTCTTCAAAATTCAACTCCCAAAAGGTTAAAATAAGGGTTGAAAGTTTGTAAGAAAGAATTTTTAAGTTAGAGCCATTAAACTAGGTATTTTTTGGTAACTTGGTTTAGTTTTTTGGAATTTTGATTTGAAATTGAGAAATACCTGATTCACATTTTTTTGTAAATTTTATCCCCAAGGACGTGTAATAGATAGTTAGTCCTTCAATCATGCCGCAACAGATTAACGTAATTTTTTGCATGGGTATAGTTGAGGATCTGGATAGTGGCATAGGCTACGTTTCATACCGGAAAATAATGAAGTGCTGTGGAAATTGAAAAAAAACTTATGCCACACGAACGAGTGATGCTCAATCACACCAGAACGGTTGAACGGATTGATTTTATGAAATTTGGCACAGAGATAGATCGTCTGAAATAACACGTAGGCTTCTTTTTATCCCGAAAAATTTAAGCAGTCCTGCGGGAACCAAGAAAACCTCAGATGAATGTTTGTTACTCAATCACGCCAGAACGGCTGAACGGATCTGGATGAACTTAGATACAGAGATAGATTATAGTCTGGAATAACACATAGGCTACTTTTTATCCCGGAAAATTAAACAGTTCCCGCGGGAACCAAAAAATCTCAAATGGATGTTTGTTACTCAATCACGCCATTACGGCTAAATGGACCTAGATGAACTTAGCACAGAGATAGATTATAGTCTGCAATAGCCAATAACACATAGGCTTCTTTCTATCCCGTATAATTAAAAACAATTCAATCCACGCGGACGAAGTCGCGGGCATCAGCTAGTATTAAAATAATACGGTTTAAATAGTAGAACGCCTTCTGATCTTTACGCAGTTTAGTACGGGACTAATAAACATTAACCCTAAAAAAAATGTAAAACTGATTTTTGGCACAAGTGTTCCCTGGGGTCTGAGAAGTACCTCTTAAAAATTCCCCCTCCTAGGCCGCGGGCTTCCCCCCCTACGCCCTCAGACGTCTCTCCGACCGCAGTTTCTTGTAATTTTCTCAAAAAATATTAGTGCTAGAAAAAAACTTACTATGGCGAAAATTATCTTCATTAAATTCCACAGTCCATTCTTACAGGTCCAGCTTGGTGCAAAAATGAGTTCCTCAGTGCGGACTTTTGGCCTGAGGGCATAGTGTACCGTCGCTTTAGGGAAGTGAGAGAAAAATCCCTACCGTAGTATTAATATTTTTTTATTACTTATTGTTTTTTGTTTTTTATATAGTTTTCACCTACTTATAGTATTTTATGGTTGTATTTTATCTTATAATATTTTATTTTTTAAGTAATAATGTATTTTATGTAATTTATAATATGGACCTTGTTGCCTGAAATAGAATGAATAATAATAAATAATAAATTATCTACAAAATAATATTCTAGTTCATTTCGATGAAGACTAATAGTTTCGGAGATATGTTAACCCTTTGTGCATAAAAAGAAAATATTTTGCATGTATAGCTTTTTGTAATGTAGTTTCTTGTAATATCCATAAAAAGTGATAGAGCTACGGAAATGTTTTCTAAAGCAAAATGAAAGGCATATAATATTAAATTAGCTATAAAATGATATTTAGTTTATTTTGATAAGAGTAATAGTTTTGGAGATATGCTAACCTATTGCGTAAGATAAAGAAAATAATATGCAAATACCGAGTACGTTGTTTTTAATTTCCGAAAAAAAAATAACAGAGTTAGGAAAAACTGATTAAAGCAGTAAGAAACATAGTGAAATTACCTAAAAAATAGTTTTAATTCATTTTAGGGCCGATTTTTCAATCCTCAGATAAACGACTAGATAACTATCGTGAGAACAATCAAATCAATTTTTCAATCACTTTTTAACCAAGGGATAGCTATCTATGGTCTTTTCGAAGCAACTTCCCACTAAATATGTGCAAGCGAGACAGATATATATATCATTCAATGCATAAGACTAGGAAAGGATGTTTGTTTATCGAATGATGTTTATCGCAAGAACTCATAACCTCGAATTTGTGCAATTTTCATTTTTGGTTTTGTGTTTAGGTATTTTATTTAAGACAGGTTCCCACTTATAATTAATATTGCTGTAATTTCTAGAAAACTATTAGAGCTAGGCAAAAACTCCCAGAAGTAAAAATAAACACCATTTAACCACTTATTAAAAAAAATTAGTTCATAAAGATAGGACTAATAATTTCGAATATATATCCATGTATTGTGTACGAAAAAAAAATTGATAGAATCCTATGTTATTTGCAATTTCCACAAAAACTATTAGAGCTGGAAAAATCCTCGGAAGAGTAATTAATTTCACTAAATTACCCACAAAAAGTCTTACGGTAAATTTAGATAGGACCAATATCCACCAAGGACCAATATATAGGACCAGTATATAGTTCGAGAAATACGGCAACCTATATTTCAAGTTTTTTTTTTTCAAAAACCGAGGATCTATTTTTGAATTTTCACAGAAACTATTAGAACTGGGAAAAAAACATCACAAGCAAACTTCATTAAATTATCTTCAAAATAGTTTTTACTTTATTTTGATAAAACTAATAGATTCTAAAATATGGCTGCCTAACTGGAATGAAAAAATTAACCTTCGTAAAATCCGTAAATGTTTTTTATAATTTCAAGAAAAAGTATAAGGGTTAGGAAAAAGCTGTCAGGACTTAGTACAAATATTATTAATTTATCTATAAACTAGTGTTTAGTTTATTTTGATAGGACAAATAGTTTTCGAAATATTCCTTGCTGTTATGTAAGAACCGGTGGTATATTATATTAGTAGGTATTATTAAAGCACATCATCATGGTCATCGTCATCATCATCTTCTTCCCCATCAATGTTAACATTTGCACACGACCCATGGCATTGCCCACACATTAAACTACATTTTAGTCCAGCACGTACGCATTCACATTTATTGCCACACGTTTTTTTGCAGTTGCATGACACCAGGTTCAACAGATGGTCTGGTGCGGGTGGAAGATTTGTGATAATAGGCATCAAAGTATTTCCCACAATCTTCCACCGCCAACCTTCTGGATTTAGGGAATTTCCCAGCCACTCTTGCACTTGTAAGTACACTCGTAAAGAGTGCTGTTCACACGCAGCAGATGTGTATGGCAGTGATGCTAGCTAGAACGAAGCGGTGACGAGCTGAGTAGCAATTTTTCTTTGGGCGACGCGACGCCTGGTCTTTGTTTGGACTTTGAACGAATATAAATAATAATATACTAAGTGTGGTGTTGTTTTGTAGATAAAGATATCATGATTATTACTATTAAGTTTATTGTATTATAGCATCGATTATTATCAAATAGAATTAGTAGTTACAAAGTCAAAATAATTGCAAAATATTTTTCCGTCAAGAACGTTTTCGATCGTCATATTTCCGAAAGGTTCGGTTTATTCGGTCTATTGAAATGAAATAAAAAGCATTTTGTAAAAGATTTCATGAAATTTAATTTTGTTGTTGTCGTTTTTTTCCTAGCTCTTATACATTTCGCGTAAATCACAAGAAAATTACACGATTTAAAAAAAAAACAAATACGCAAAATAAGCCGGCATATTTCAGCCGGCAGAATGACAGGACGAAGATACAAACTTTGAAAAGGTCTTGCATAATTTCCAAATTCTAGTCAAAATTCGCCATAAATTTTCTGTGGAAAAATATATTCCACCATCTTGAATTTTTTTTCCTGTTCATCAAGAAGACTTCCATCTTTTATACTCTCCGAGCCAGACACTGACGAAATTTGTATGGCGGCCATCTTGAATCCGCCATTTTGGAATTTTTTTCAACTTACCGCCAATGGGATGTGGTTTCGAGTGACATTTGTTCGAGCACCTCCCACCTATCTTCAATACCCTGGCTACATGAGGTGTCTCACCTATGTTAACTTTCATGTGAGATTTTATTAGATGTTTTTGAAAAAACTTATCTTGACAAATATCACAGGCATAAGGTTTCTCACCCGTGTGAGTTCTCATGTGATAATTTAATTGGTCTTTTCAAGTAAATTTGGCTTGACAAATATTACATGTATAAGGTTTTTCACCAGTGTGAATCCTCATGTGAAATTGAAAGCTATGTCTTTGTACAAATTTAGCATGACAAATTTGACACAAAAATGGTTTTTCACTAGTGTGTAACATTATGTGAGATTTTAAGCCGGCTGCGGTCGTACATTTCAGCTCGCAGTACTTGCAAGGGTACGGTTTCTCTCCAGTGTGAGACCTCGTGTGAATTTTAAGAAGACCTTTATATTGACATTTATAGTCGCAATCTGTACAACTGTATCGTTTCTCAGCGGCGCTAGCAGCATCGCGTAAGCTCCGCGCACGTTTTACCAGCAAGGGAGTGCCTGAAAGGTAAGCAAAGGCAAACCTAGTAGTTTTTTTTAAATATTACTACAGACATAGTATAAAGGCGAAAGTATCTTTGTTTGTTGGTATGTCCATTCAAATTCAATCACGCCGCAACAGAGACGGTTCGACGTGAACTTTTGCATGGGTATAATTGAGATCCTGCAGCCATATTCTCTAACTCAGTGGCTATGCAAAACTGAAAGCCACTGACATATATTTTTTATCTATTGAAGTTTTGCTATGAAATAAAAATATCATTTGTATAGCTGCTGGCCAACCCAAGTTCCCGTGGGAATTAAAAAAAAAATTCCACGAGGACCAAGTGGCGTGCATTAGCTAGTAAAGCAAAAATGAAAGCGTATGTTTTTACAACTCTTTACTTTCGTTACTTTAAACATCTAATATTCGTATGTATCGGATTATCCGAAATACTTGATATCCATCACCGTAACAGAAACCGGTATAATATTATTCATATATCCATATTCAAAATTTCATATCCATAACATCCCTGGAGGGTTACTACCATCGTTTAATGCAATTTATCGCAATTGCAGTATTATATCACCTACCTTAACGTCCCTAAAATAAGGATTATAATTCTGAAACACGAATGTCTTCAATACTAAAATAATACGGCTTTAATAGTAGAACGCCTCGTGATCTTTACGCAGTAATAGCACGCTACTTTACAGATATTAATATGGTTTCCACCAAATGGATAGACTGATTCTGCGAAAAGGTTACAGCATCGAATCTCTAAAGGTTTAGAGTAAATTGAGGAAAAAATGCATTATTTCATCACAAACATGGGACTTTATTTATTCTTATAATACAGGAGTTTCCCTTTTTCACTAGCGCATAGTAACTTAAATCTATTACAAACTAATAAATTATACTATTATTACAATATATAGACCACAGAGCATGCCCAGTGAGTTAGGTCACAGCCACAGAGCTTTGACGTTAATGGTGCAAACATCGCCCATCAGCGGCACTTTGTGAAGCAAGTTAGTGTGTCCGTACGCAGGCAAGCTGATAAATGATATGACCAGTAACTGCCCTCCGATTCGGGACAGTGTGCAGGATTTCCGTTTTTACAGTAAGGTTTAAAAATTAAAACCGAAATTACTATGGATTTATTATTACGAATAAGGTCAAGGTTAAAATGTCTAAAAAAAACAATACGTTTATTGTTTAAATCTTGAGCGTCTAGTTTCCTCTATAAGCACTGCTCCATTTTGTTCTACTCCACGTTCCGTTTTTTCTATAATAATCTTGTAAAAATAATCTAACCCTACATTAATACCATTTGAGTACCTTAGTCACTATATTATGAGTGATTTATTTTTAATCAATTAAATAGTACTGAAAAGGAAATGTATGATTTGTTTATAATTATTTTTGTTAGATGACAAGCCTCAATGAAACGTGTAATTGATCGAACAAAGCATTTTCAAATAACCACTGCGTTTAAAGGAACGTAACGCCCTCTGGCATTACATGTCTGCCATCTGTGGTCGAGTAGTTGAAATAACTCGCTAAACAAAACGTTTTACATAATTCTGCAAATATAGTTTTATTATTCCATTATAATCCTCATCCATGCCCAAATAATGCAAAGCTTAATTATTTTCCTGAGAAACGTGGTTAGCAATACTTGAAAATATTTTTTTAGACTCACTAACCACAACAACTAGCGCCATCTAGCCTGGGAAAGCAGTAATTTGGTGAAATATTTTTAATTTATTTCCTCAGTTTTCAGAGCCTTCAGCCTCCTGAAACGTTTTTGTGTGAACACTATAGAATATAAAAATAACAATATTAAAGAAATCATTGCTGCACATTGATTTTTGATCTCTAGGCAAGCTCCCATAGTTCCACTGGCCATTTCCTTTAATAGTAAGCTAGTGGGCCCTGCAGACGTTTTACTGCCTGAATCTAGAACACAATGGCAATTTAATTGCGTCACCTACCGGGTCTAATTGCGAAGATAAACTATCCCGGCGGGCTGATTACAGAACTCGCGACAGGCTTGCGACAGGCGTAAATCTCGCGATCGCTGCTGTCAAACGGCACTTTTGTATTACGTATCAGCGGCTACAGAGCAGACAGTAGTCGAGCTCTAGTTCACCCTCTAGCGGACAATCTATGAACTAAAAACTGCATTCGTGTCCTTGTCGTACCAGCAAATTGGTATTATCTAAGCTTCCTTGACAGCAATACGACAGCGACAGCCGAGCAAAATGAAACGTCAAACAGCAACAACCTCTGCACCTGTTGCAAAGTGATTGTTGGGTAATTGTCGAGTGCGTTTACTGTGGTTTTTTAAATATGTAGGTACATAAACTCAAGCAATTTGAATAATATCTACGTGAAAAACCAACATCTTTGAATGTAAGATAGTTTCACACACGGTAGACGGCACGCGTAGAAAGGTTAAATCTATTATGTAGTGCAAAATATTTATAATATTAATAGAGAGTAGATCAGAGTAGATAGTACATAATAGTTTAGCCATACCAATGTAATCTGTGGTTTAGCCTATGATCAGTCGAACACTTCACTCTTTAAATTCAACGACAGAGGAACATACTCAAGGAACGTACCAAAGATGACTATAAAAGGTATGGATAAAGCTGCTTATTTTGTTTTCATCTATTGCTGTCCTGTCGCGAGTGGCGCTAGTATCGATAGCAAAAGTGCATGAAAAGTGCATTCTGCGACAGGCGAGCAATAGACGTGCGATCGGCTTGCGTAATACGAATTCTAGTGACATTTTGCGACCGATCGCGTAGTGTTTGCTGTCGCATTGCTACTGCTGTCGCTACTGCAACATTTTACGTAATCAGCCTGCGGGACTCACTCAAACACACACGAAAAATTCCATCAGAATAGGTCCAGCCAAATTGAAGTGATGCGCACAAATACGGCAATTGATTTTTATTTATCTATACATAAACATAAGTAGCTTATTATGTTAAACCTGCATCAATTATTTATATAGTTTCAATTGTGATTGGCTGAATTTTTGGTATTCTTGCTGCGTCAATAGATTTTGGCCAATAGCGGAAGAGTGTTAACCAATCAGAGGTGATTGCGATCTATTTCATAAAATTAAGAAGAATTAGAATTCCATAAAATATAATTTGTGTATTGCATGTTGGTAGGCTGAATTTGGCTGTTCAATCATATTTTTGTGTAAAATTTATTAAAAACTCAAGTTCGCATTAAATACATTTGAATTTGAAGAGTTATAGACCACCAACTTTACTTGACACTTACGGTCCATGCAACTCTATGTATCTGAGAGGTCTATCTAATGTATCTCTGTTTTCCGAGACACAGTTCTAACTAGTTCGGAAAACAGGTGCACAATATTATTTTTGATTATCTACTATATTAGTATATCCTAGATGTAAGGCTTTAAATGTTATTAAGTTTCACATAGTGTGATTATTAAATAAATATTTATCTTATTTTAATGCTTCATAGGTTTCTCACCAGTGTAACGTAACTTCTTCTGTCTGTAGTTAAATTATAATTGAGCGTCATTTTAAATTGGCATATATCAAAATCATACAGTTTCTCACCCGTATGAGAAGGTAAACACTTTCTGTGAGTAAACTTAGCCTCCAAATATTACTATACTAGCCTGACATACAGAATTCCCTATAAGACCTACATACGTCTAGCAGTGAAAGTCTTAAGTTTAACGATCACTTTGATGAGTCTTCATATGTTTCGATAGATAACTAATTTCCGCAAATTTATAATTACAGATATTGCAGCAGAACAGTCCCGCTCCAGTCTGATTTATATTTCTTTTCTCAATCTCACTAGCGTGAATCTTTCGGTGAGTAGTTAAACCTCGAATGACAGAAAATTTCATATGACATATGTCACACTGATACGGTTTCTCACCCGTGTGAATCCTTATGTGAGATATTAATTTATATTGTTTAGTAAACTTAGCCTGACAAAAATTACAGACATAAGGTGTCTCACCCATGTGATCTTGCATGTGAGATTTTAATTGATGTTTTCGGAAGAACTTTTCTTGGCAAATATCACAGGCATAAGGTTTCTCACCCGTGTGAGTTCTCATGTGATAATTAAATTGGTCTTTTCGAGTAAACTTGGCTTGACAAATATTACAAGCATGAGGTTTCTCACCTGTGTGAGTCCTCATGTGAAATTGAAAGCTAGTTTTTTGTACAAATTTTGCATGACAAATTTGACACGAAAATGGTTTTTCACCAGTATGTAACATTATGTGTGATTTTAAGCCGGTTGCGGTCGAAAATTTAAGCTCGCAATACTTGCAAGGGTACGGTTTCTCACCAGTGTGAGACCTCATGTGAATTTTTAGATGACTTTTATTTTGACATTTATAGTCGCAATCTGTGCAACTGTATCTTTTCTCAGCGGCGCTGGCAGCACCGCGTCGGCTCCACGCGCGTTTTACCAGCAATGGAGTGCCTGAAAGGTAAGCAAAAGCAAACCTAGTAGTTTTTTTTAAAGACATCATACTATTATAAATGCCGAAGTTTGTTTGTTGGTTTGGCCTTTCAAATTCAATCACGTCGCAACAGAGCAACGCATAGGCGTGATTTTTTGCATGGGCATAGTTAAGGTTAGGGTATCGTACATACCTAAACGTATGAGAATGGATACACGAAATTGAGCTCTAATTCAATGCCGTTATTTTACTTTGACGCCGAACTTTGACGATTTGACAAAAGAATCGAGTCTTTATGACATATTAGGTGACGTTTTACGATTTTTGTCAATCCCTCTTACAAGGGGGTACTAGGTACGAAATGTAGGTTTGTATGATACTACGTCTTATAAAAGTCATATCTCCACGAAAAATCGAATTTGAGGTGTCAGTATAAAATCAAGAAATATGGTTTGTGATCATGATTTTTGGCAATTTTACTCCTTCACTGATATAATTAAAGCCACTCGATTCAAGCCAGGGCCAGTCAGCTTGTTCACTTATATTGTGTTTTCATTCCTCCATTGAAATAAAACAACTTAAAATGAACAGCTATTATTCATATTTATTACAAATAATTACATGGAGTAGTATTTCTAACATAAGTAACAATATAACTACATAATATTTAACAAACGAAAAATACACAGTATTCAATTCCTAAATCTAAAGTTATGACTTTAGCCTTAGGAATTTAATTTTACCATTATTAATATAGTTTAAAATAAGTACCATATCACAAGTAATTTTTGATACATATATTTTAGGTTTAACGAATACAAATAACTCTAGTCCGACAAACTTATCCGACCCGGTGACAGCGTCGCTAATATAAATATTATATTTATAATATATAATATGTATTGTATTTATATATGTATTTTGTTATATGATTTATGATAAAAAGTGTGTATGTCTGCTTGGAAGTGTGTATGTCATGATCCATAATTACACCTTGGTCTAACGAATTGCATTCTTGATCCAATACAATTGCTTGATTAGACAAAACATATATAATCGAAGCATCAGCTAACTTTTGATTATCTTTCCGTGTTCGAGATCGCGGATTTAACTCTTTCTCTACTACTAACTTCACTAAAAACCCATATAAGCAATTTTACGAAAATTCACCCCAAAGGGGGTGTAATGGGGGTTGTAAGTTTGTATGAAAGGCCTTTATGTTTGAAGTTAGAGACCTGAAAATCGGCATTTAGGTTATTAAATTTAAATAAATATAACCTGCATAAGCAATTTTACGAAAATCTACCCCAATAGGGGTGCAATAGGGGTTGGAAGCTTACCTGAGGGTTTTAAGTTTTTGATGATAGAGACTTGAAAATCGGGATTTAGGTTATTAGTTTTAAATAATAATAACCTGTATAATTAATTAATTTGGGTTGGAAGGTTGCATGTAAGTTATAAGTTTTTAAAATCGGTATTAAGGTTATTATTTCTTAGTTTTAGCCGCTATACATATGTACCTAGATTTTTTGCAGCGGGAAAATCTCATAAGAAATCAGAAATTGTACGCAGACAATATATATACAGACAGTATATTAACTAGCGGTCGCGGGCGACCGCCAGTTAATATAATATAATGCTAAGTGTTTGTTGTAATTTTAAAAAACTATCAGAGTGAATTTTTACGATTAGCGCTCACACCGACACCCAAATTTATAAGGGTTTTTGTGTTATCAGTTCTCACCCAACATACAGTAAATGAAATTATTTTTATTTGACTTATATTTGACCAACTAACTATCTAACTAAGTCATGGTGTCGAATTTGGGTGTCGGTGTGCGCGCGCATTATAAAAATTCACTCTGATATTTTTTCCCTAACAAAAGAAGTATAATATCAAAAATTAAATAAAAGCATATAACAGCCATAAAAATCAAAATTTAAATTTCGGCCACCGGTTCAGATAAGTTTTGACGGACATTTTATTTCTAATCACGTACCATGAAATCAAAATAAATATTCTTCTGTTCATCATCATATCATATGTTCACTTGTTCTATAAATGCAAGAGTGTCTGTCTTCACGGTACATTTTCAAGGCCCTTTTAATTCAAAAAATAACTTATTTTAGGCACCTCTTTGATAGGAAAATCATTTTTTTTAATAAACTGTACCAAATTTAATCAAAAACAGTTGAACAGATAGGCCTTGAAAGCTTAGCAGATAGACAGAGATGTGATGTTGCAATTGTAATTACCTAAATCAGGGATTCCCAAACTATTTTGGACAAGAGACCCCCTTTACAAAATGAACTTATACCTCAGACAGACCATCGCCAAATTACTTTAAAACCCCTGTCTCTAGTTTTTTCCTAATGATACAAAATACTTACCAATTTAAAAACTGCGGTTGGTTAAGTGAGTAAACTTGACATCATTTTCTCATCAAAATGTAACAAAATAAATAGACATAAAATTCAGTAAATAATAATTAATAATAAAAGTCATTAAAGTGTAATTAAATTACATAAAAATACAAATTACGTAAAAATACATAAGCAGGTAATTATTTTTTGAAAAAGAATATTAAAATCGCAAAATAAAGATTAAAAAATTCAGTGTGATGGATGAACCTAGTGACTTTCTACTAATCTAGCTAAATCCGGTTCAATTTTGGTAGTTGCAGGCGTTGCAGCCTTAAATCTCCGCGTTCGTTGATTTTCAAACGGTTTCTTTGTTTTGTACAAAATAGTTATAACCACACTGAAGCCTTTTTCGACTAGGTATGATGATCTAATGTTTTTTAAAAGTACAACAATGGTACTTACTACTAAAATATTAGTTATTCTTGTAACAAGTTGGTACATGTAACACAACTTATACAGTATCTTGAAAGTTTCTAATAAGAACTTGTTTTAACTAATAGGGCTCGATTTTTAGACCTCGTCGACCCCAAGGGTTCGATATCGACCACTTTGGGAATCCCTGAGTCCTAAATCAAAAAAACTTACATTTGTTCAGAAAGTTAATGTACAAAATATAGAAGTTCAATATTATTTTTTATCGTCATCATGAGTTCGCATGTGAGCAGTCAGCTGCGGTTTACGAATAAACTTAGCGTTACACAAGCCGCAAGAGAAACGCTTCTCACCTGTGTGAATTCTCATATGAGTATTTAAATTACTTTTTTGTGTAAATCTCGCAGAACAACACTCACAAAAGTACCGTTTCTCACCCGTGTGATTTTTGACGTGTAAATTCAAGTGACTCTTCTGTGAAAATCTCGCGGAACACAGTCCACAAGCGAATGGTTTCTCCCCAGTATGAGTCGCCATGTGACTATGTAGATAAGTTTTTCGCCCAAATTTCTCCGCACACAGTTCACAAGCGAAAGGTTTCTCACCAGTGTGAGTTCTCATATGAACAGTTAAATGACTTTTTTGAGAAAACTTCATGTAACATACGTCACAAGAGAATGGTTTTTCACCAGTGTGAGTCCTCATGTGGCTTGTTAAATAAGATTTTCTGACAAATTTCTCCTCACAAAACTCGCAAAAGTAAGGTTTATCTCCAGTGTGGTTTTTCATATGTAATGTCAAATTGCTTTTTTGTGAAAATTTCATGAAACAAAGGTCACAAGTAAAAAGCTTCTCGCCAGTGTGAGCTCTCATATGATTTGTTAATTGATATTTTCGTGTAAATTTATCGTCACACAGGTCACATGAAAAAGGTTTCTCACCAGTGTGATTTCTCATGTGGATTGTTAAATGACTATTTTGGGTAAATTTCGCGGAACAAAATTCACACGAGTACGGTTTCTCACCCGTATGAGTTATCATGTGATTGGTTAAATAAGATTTGCGGATAAATTTTAGCTCACATAGGTCACATGAAAAGGGTTTCTCGCCCGTATGTTTCCTCATGTGAATTGTTAAATGGCTCTTTTGGGTAAATTTCGTCTGACACAGGTGACAAAAAAGAGATTTTTCGCCGGCATGAGCCCTTAGGTGTTCTTCTAAATAAAATTTTCGCTTAAATTTAGCTTTACACAGGTGACAAGAGTTTTGGTTTATGCGATCGTGACACCTCATGTGATTATGTAAGTGAATTTTTTGTTTGAATTGATTCGGGCACAGCTGGCAGGAGAAGGGTTTCTCACCCGTGTGAGTCCGCATGTGAACGACTAACGAGCTTTGGTTTTTGAACGTTTTCTCGCAAACATTGCAAGTAGTAGAGTGAGTTTTCGTATCGACCCGAGCGCGTCGGCTCCGCGTACGTTTCTTCGGCGTTGGAGCGCCTGAAACGTAAAATTTTAATGTTTACAAATTTAATCGACCGTCGTTGTATTAACTAAGTATTAGTCAAGTCATCGAATGCACTGGACTATCGGGCTATTTTACTTTCGATCCTCAAATGCGCAAATTAATTAAACTTCATGTGTGAATCGTATTGGTAAACTTCACAGAAATACTTGCAAGTACTATATTTGAGCATTTCATGTGGCGCAGTTCACACGAGTGAGGTTTCTCACCCGTGTGAGTCGCTGTATGTTGACAGTGTTGAGTAAGACACTTTTGAATTTACATTAATTACTTTAATCGCAAATAATATAGGTGTAAAGTTTCACGCAGTACTTTTGTATTGCTGCGTATAACTCTTCAAAGGATCAAAGTCAAACTTCAAAGTAAGTTTATTAAAAACTAGCTGATGCCCGCGACTTCGCCCGCGAGGTTTCAGTTTTTTTGATTCCCGCGGGAACTCCCTAATTCCTTAATTTTTCGGGATAAAAGTAATCTATTTCACTCTCCAGGTACCTCAACTATTCATGCCAAAAATCACGTCGATCCTTTGGTCCATTGCGGCGTGATTGAAGGACAAACCAACTAACAAACACACTCGCATTTATAATATTAGTATAATTGGTATCTAAACAGTACAATTTTTTAACGTTAAGTATACAAAGTTAAGACATGATAGTGATAATAGCGACGGTATGTTAAACTAATGCTACAAGGGTTCCAAAGGCGCCCTGGTCGTCGCCTGGATCGTCTGAAAAGATCTTAGTAACGAAGTTACATGGAAGCAATCAGCTCCAATTCAATTCAACGTTCAGTTTCTCAATTTCTTTATTAATTGCAATTCCATAGGTACACTTACGCATACCCAGTTTGGGTGTAGCCACAACAGTGCATTGTAGTAGGGAGACCGATTTAATTTATGTTTATCCGTATCATTAAAAAAATCATTAATAGTGTAGTAACACTTGTTAATTAAATAGTTTTTTAATGTGTTTCTAAACACTTTTTCTTTTTCAATGTTTCTTTATTCAATTCAACAGTGATAGTCAAGCAGTACTGACAGCCCTAGCAAAAAATACGACTACTTCTAAGCTCGCACTTGACTGTCACAATGCACTACAGACTCTGACCGACTCGAACCAAGTATCACTGGGCTGGGTAAAAGTTCACAGTGTGAACATAGGAAATGATGCAGCCGACGAACTAGCACGACGAGCCTCAAACCTGAAGGTAGCGGGACCAGATCCAATCGTCCCGATACCCTACAGTGAATACAAAACCTTGATAAGGAAACAAACCGTAAGTACACATGCCGAACTGGGGGCAAACACTACAGACTGCAGACACACAAAGGAGGCGATACCCAGCACCAATCAAATACTAACGAAGAAACTTCTGCAACTCAACCGAGCCAAACTCATATTAGTTGCAGGTATGATAACAGGATACTGCCCTCTAAACAAACACCTATTTATTCTAGGTATCACCGAAAGACCTCTATGCAGAACCTGCATGGAGAGCGACGAGACACCAAAACACGTGCTGCTCGAGTGCAGCGGTGTTTCCACCCAACGAGAATCCTACATTGGCTCCCCAGCAACACTACCGGAAGTCCTCGCCCACCTGAGTGGCTTGCTTGGATTTTGGGGCGACCTCGGCTGGCTGGAGTGATCCAGCGGGAAGTCGCACCAGCGGTTTCACGCACAGCGGACGCCTACGTCAAGTGCGGGAAATAATCCTAGGACACAAAGAAGAAGAAGAAGATGCATTTGCCAATAAAGGACAGCATTAGAAAATTTAACTAAATCAATTTAAATGTCCTTGTGCAAGCAGCTCTTAACACCCAACAACAACTAATAAGTTACTCATGTACCCCCTGGCGCAGAGATGAGTGCTGTAGTCTTATAGAGGGAGGACCGGGGTTCAATTTCCGGCAGGTTCTATTTGGGAATTTATGATTTCCGAATATTCTCTGGTCTGATCTGATGGGGGGCTTCGGCCGTGGCTAGTTACCACCCTATCGGCAAAGACGTACCGCAAATCCATTTAGCGTTCCGGTACGATGACGTGTAGAACCCAACTAGGGTTATGGGTTTAATATAACTGCCATTCCCCTAACAGGTTAGCCCGCTACTATCATAGACTGCAACATCACTTACCATCAGGTGAGATCGCAGTCAAGAACTAACTTGTAGTGGTATAAAATTAAAAAAGACAGGGATTTAGCGTTATGTTACGATTCCGGTAGAAACCGATGAGTCATGGGTTTAATACAACTGCCATACTCCTCGCAGGTTAGCCCGCTACCATCTAAGGCTGTATCATCTTTTACCATCAGTTGAGATCGCAGTCAAGGGCTAACTTGTAGTGGTGCACAAAATTTTACGCAAGGTGGCGGTAATAATCAGTTTGCATTAGTAATACATTGCAAGATATCGCGATATAAAGATATGATTAGTTCTCAATTTAGTAGGTATAATGAACAAACGTAAAATAACAATGAATTAGATTAGTTAACAATTACTTACCACCACAGGCATAAACGTTCCACTGCTGGGCACAGGCCTCAACTCTCATAGGAGAGAGGAAATTAGAGTTTAGACCCACCACGCTACTCCAATGCGGGTTGGCGGGCTTTAACGACTATTATCATGTTAGTGATAATAACCGGGACCGACGGCTTAACGTGCTCTCCGAGGCACGGGGGTGGAACACCGCCAACTTCCTAACTCCGGGCTAGTACTGGGAATTTCTAATCAGAAAAACCCGATACTTAATTATGGCCCGACCCGGGACTCGAACCCGGGACCTCGTCAGCCGAAGTCAAACATCCTAACCACTAGACCAACGAGGCAGCTTAGTTAACAATTACATATGAATCAACAAATATTATGTCAAAGTAAATTAGTATCACTTCTCGACGCAAGATGGTATTAATAAGCTAACCTAAAATACATCGTAAGATTTGAGGGTGAAAGCGCACCTAGACGTACCGCATGAACCGCAGTTGGTTCTCATGGTTTGAGCAGTACTACCTACATCAAAACTCGCAAATACGTGCGCTCAGGAACAGACCTTGAAACGAATAAGAATTAGGTAATTCGCGCCTCCCGCATCGTCCTCACTGCATCGTACGCATTGATACGTGCCGAATCTGATGACGTCAATCGTCATCCGCTTGTGTGGATGGGATACGTATACCTACAGTATTTTACTAAAATGCATCTCGTTTGGTGAGCGGGTGTTACGTAGCATACGATTTCATAATAAAAAAATTATAGAATGTGATGACTGTGTGCTTGCTTCTCCTGCGGTGAGCATGTCTAGATGCGCGCTCATCTTTACGTTCATAGACATCAATCAGTTATTATAACATTTATAATAAACCATGTTCTGGACAATAAACGAATTAGGAATTATTTGTACTATCAGTAGACTATTTTTTTATTCCACATAAGATGATGCTAACGTCTATTATTTGTAAGCACTTGAAACGAATAAACTTTTACAGAGCGCCATCTATTGACATCATTTATTATTTATCATTGTAGAGTTCTGTTAAAAATACTGAAGCTCATTAAAAATTTAATAATTTCGTTTCCTTATAATATTTACTGAGACCTCGCGGTAACCATAAGATAGTTTCAACTATATATTGTAATAGTTAACTTTTAACATTATGCGCAAAAGAGCTAAAGAGTTATTGGAGAAACGCATAAACTTTTACAGAGCGCCATCTATTGACATCATTGTAAAGTTCTGTTAAAAATACTGATGCTCATTAAAAATTAAATAATTACGTTTCCTTATAATATTTATCTAATGTTAGAATGTGTTGTTCAAGTGCAACTATTATTTAATTCAAATAATTGTTCAAGTTTCAGGCTCAGCCTTTCAGAAAATTGAGAGTTCTGAGGTCAACTTTGGACGTTAGAAAATCTCCACTTTGAAAGAAAAACTCCATTTCATCGAAAATTAAAAAAAAAATTTTTTGGACTCTATTCTTAATTATATTAACGCATTATCCTGAAACGCTCTATTCCTAATCTTCTTAACGCTATAATAAATGTTTTAGTTAAAGTATTTGGAAGAAAAAAGTATTTTTCAAATTTTGTTTTTATGTCACAATGTCACCTGTCCTGTCACATTCACAACACCACATCTGATATCTAACATTTCTGTTCAGTAATTATAAATCATTTCCATCATCCGTTTTAACTTGTGTCCCGTAAATATTTAGTTAAGTACCCATAATGAGTATTTTGTTTTACGCATCACATTAAAGGTTGAAAATAGAGTATTTTCACATACTTTATTTTTATGCAAAAGTGTAAATTATAATTACCAAAAATAAAGTAGGATACGTTTTATAAAGTATGGTTGGCAACCCTAGGACGGACGGACAAGTGCAAATTCACTCAAGTAGACTCAGAGACCTTCGCTTCGCTCGGTCAATTATAATATCAATAAGAAAGCATTTGAAACATAAACAACATCATACAGTTCATGAATATAAAAATCTGTAAGCAAAATATTGATTTTGATGACATTTTGATTGGAAAGGAATTTTATGACTTAAGAAGTCACTAAATAAAAAAGCGTCTTTGTCGAGAACTTTTTTTCTGACCTTAGTCATAGAGGCCATTGCATTTTTCATTAATACACTATTTAATTCATTTTACTATTCACATGAGTTTTTATATGTGTAGTTAAAGCATGTTTTATAGCAAACTTCATCGAGCACTGGCCACAAGCGAAAGGTGTCTCACCCGTGTGAAGTCTCTTGTGGCGAGTCAAATGACTTGAATATGCAAATTTAGCGTGGCAAAGGTCACAGCTGAACGGCTTCTCACCCGTGTGAGTCCGCATGTGAGTAGTCAAATAACTTTTTCTACCAAATCTAACCTGGCATACATCACAACCATACGGTTTATCACCGGTGTGACCGTTCATGTGATTAGCTAGATGATATTTTTTAGTAAACGTCGCCTGGCACTCGTCGCAAGTGAACGGTTTATCACCAGTGTGAGTCTTCAAGTGAGTTGCTAGATCATTTCTTTGCGTGAACTTATCCTGGCATACGGTGCAGGAGTATGGCTTCTTTCCGGAATGAGTCCTCATGTGAATGGTCAGACTGCTTTTATGCGAGAATTTCATCTGGCACAGTTCACACCTATACGGCTTCTCACCCGTGTGAGTACGCTCGTGTAAAACCAGTTTGCTTTTGAATTTGCATCTGTAGTCGCAAAAGTAGCAAGTGTACGGTTTTCTGTTGTCGGCACCGCGTTGTGGCGCATAACTCTTCGGTGAGGGATTTTCTGAAATATTGGAATATAATTTCTGAATTATACTCTGGTCTGTTTGAATTGGGGCTACACCTGTAGTTTTCTACAACCCTGCTTTCTACACACATGCACGCACACTTCTAAACCCAACAAAGAAGCATAATTTAATCTATTAACTAATTAATCTAAATATATAAAAGAAAAAGGTGACTGACTGACTGATCTATCAACACACATCTCAAACCGTTGAACAAATCGGGCTGAAATTTGGCCTGCATATAGCTACTATGACGTAGATCCCGCATACGACTCGACTAAGAGTATGTTTAAAAGGTTTTTGTAACGATTATATTATCAGATGTCAGTGATAATATACTGACTAGATATACTCTAAGAAAGGATTTTTGAAAATTCAACCTCTATGGGGGTAAAATAGGGGTTTGAAATTATGTAGTCCACGCAGATGAAGTCGCGGGCATAAGCTAGTTGTGTATAATAATCTGTATAACTTGCACATTCACTGTTTAAGTCTAGTACCCGGATAACCGGTATTTTTTTGGTAAATCGTGTTTTTTGAATATTTTTTGATCTTACCAATATAATAATTTAAAAAAAAAAGTTTTTCCCACATCTTATATAAGAAAAACTATTAATTTTAATTTGTAGCTTGTAATTTTAATTTGTTTTCTGTGTATTTTAAATCCCAAGTAAAGATTTTGGAAATCACTGTCCCACTGGTCATAAACGAGTACTATAGTGATGATTTTTCAAATAAAATAAATGATATAATTTAAATTTCATCGCACAAACGACAACAAGGTCAATTCTATATAACACAATATTTAAACTAAACTAAAATGATAGTTTTAAATCTAATTCTGTCCCTTTACGCAAGGAGTATCATTCTGTCATTTTATACAATAGAATCAGCCCCAATACCTACGTGTCGTGTCTAGAATCCATATACCGAACCAGTGGAGTTTCCACACACCCGACTCATCAGTATACCATCTTCACAATACACAGATTATGCATCCCACTTCTGATGTATAATTTAATAATAAAAAAATAAATACTTTATTCATGTTAATAAAAATATTAACACGAATAAAGTAAAAGCATTGACACAGGAGGTGCCCACTGCTATTATACAGCAAGATGAGATAGGTTAAAGTTGCTGAGAGCAGACCATAGAATAGAGTACAGTTAACATTTCGTGACTAAGTTTGTGTCGTACTGTGGCGGTCAATAGATGGCACTACTAGTAGCTGAATTAAGCTATACAGAAGACTTCCAAAGCACAACACCCGCTCGGAGGATGATCATCCTATTGTTACGGTTGAGCCAAATCACCTGCTGCGGTACAGTACTTTATGGTAAGTAAAGTTGTTGCTAAGTACTTAAGTGTGAGTAATGGTAAGTACGTAAACTTATCGTGCCACAAAAAATCGATAATAATTCATCCACTGCGCACATTTAACGTCAGAGGTATTTGAAGGCTAAATAATGTGTAGATTAATGAATCTCCCGCTGCGCAGGCACAAGGTCCGTGATCTAGTATATTTAGGTGAAACCTAACTTCAGTTTACATGAATAAAATACCAGGAGAGCATAGTGACACAGGAGATTCCCACTGCTATCATACAGCGCAGAGAGACTACACTACACACGTGGTACAGTTGGCGCTAGTGTAGACACTCATACTGCGGCATTTCCCGCCATACCAATAAATAGATCGCTAAGTAATCCACTGCGCATGTACAAGGTCGGTGGTCTTAAATGTAGTTCGCATAAATAAATTGCCAGTAGAGCTAGCATGCGCACAACGAGTAAAATTATGTCTACCCGTTATCTATATTTGTCACATGGTTACACATATGACTTCTCTCGTTACGTCAAAAGTAGAGATAAAAGTAATATTTCTTATCTGTGTATCGGTATTTTTGTATACAGACCCTTAGATGCCAACTATTTTTTTCTCGTAATATACCGCATTTTGTGCATGTAGGGTAAACGACAAATTAGCCGGAAACGACAAGATCTCTCTCTCGTCGCAAGATATCTTGTTGTGCGCATGTGAAGCCTTCTAAATGCTATCATACAGCGAGGTGAGAAAGGGGTATAGTGTACCTGACATATAATGCAAGTTTTAGTTAGACAGTGGACTTAAAGCCAAGTGCACAGTAGCAAGTTTTCTAGCACAATTCAGGCGTCAATGACCATATCTGAAAGTTTCTTCGTTAGGTAACTTACGAAATTTCTCATTGAATGTTTAGATACATAGATGCAAGAGACTTGCCAGGTCTGACTTCTGCAAGTTTTATTGCTAGTGGACACTTGGGACACAATAAATATAAAGCTACAATCAAACAACGCGCGACCGCGGCACCTAAATATTCCAATACTAAATTAAAAAAAGGTGTGTGTGTCACGTGTCAGATTTTCCGTCCCATCGTCCTATGAGAGTAAAGTATTTTTATCTTGCAATTTTAAATAAAACAATGGTACATGTGGTCACGCGTTGCTTGTTTGAGCCACAGAATTCATCATTAGTATACAAGTGGTACAATATACTGTCAATAATACTGTCAACGCTTAAAATAATACTTATGCAATATTACATAAACTGACAATTTGATGTCATGTGCCTTGACGTCCCTAAAATAAGGATTATAATTCTAAAACACGAACGTCAACAATAATGAAACAATATGGCTTTTAGCGCTGACAGTATGTCTCCAGGTGACTAGTGAAACATCAGTGTACATTCTCGCCATTCTAAAAACAGACGCATTGTACATCGTTACGATTTAGTTCACGTTGATTTGAATGCTACAGATATTAGTATGCACTTTAGGAATATTTTTGCACTAGGTTGAGTGTATTTTTTTTATTTTAACTAGCTTCACGGCTCTGGGTTTCAGCCCTTGTGAGCCTCGTACAAGCGAGTTGAATATTAAACACTGCCACACCACTTGTATGACCTAATTAGTAATTCTGTGGCGTGTATATTAAGCGTCACTTACTGCACGAGGGCTCGGCCGCCGGCACACTGGCTTCCTCCTGCGGCTCCACCTGCAACCGACGAACAAACAGTATTGCGTTTGGAAATACTAATAACATTGGAAGGGTAACTTCAATTGTAATGTAAGGGTAAGGGTTACTAGCACCCCACAGGATAGTATAAACTTACACTAAACTTTACTAATATTATAACTGTGAAAGTGTCTATCCATTTGTATGCTACTCTCTCACAGCCCAACTACTCAACCAATTTTGATGAAATTTGGTACAGAGATAGTTTACATCCTGGGGAAGAACATATGCTATTTTTTATCCTGGAAAATTGAAGAGTTCCCCCGGGAATTAAAATAAACATCAATCCACGGCGGGTTTCAGCTCGTAGTATATATGTCACCGTAAGATTGTAAAAACCGTTAGATTATAATCTAACTCGCGAAATTCTAAACTGTCGAAAGATTGTAAACTGTTCAATGTTCTGAGTGTCAATTTTTGAAATATTCATTTTATTTTCGTTTTCTTGTCTCTTTCTTGTAGGTTAGGTTAGGATTCGACCTGCGGCCGGGCACTACTTGATCTTATATACTTGACATATATATGTCACCGTAAGATTGTAATCTAACTAGCAAAATTGTAAACTGTCGACAGATTACAAGTTAACACATTATTTTTCAGTAGATTGTAATCTGTTATGATAAATGATTTATTTATTTTATGTAGGACAACTTGTGTCACTTATGAAACGTTAAGACTCTACCACCGGTTCGAAAAGCTGTTCTACTGAGAAGAGCCGGCAAGAAACTCAGCAGTTGCTCTTTTCATAGAAAAGAAAAGGTTACAATATGTAGACAACACAACACATACTCAGCTAGTGTGTGTACCTATATGTGACAAGTATGGCAGTTATTTATTAAACCCATATCCCTAATGGTTTCTACTTTCTACACTGCATCATACCGGTACTCTAAATTGCTTGGCGGTAGGATAGTAACTAGCCACAAATGAAGCCTCCCACCTGGCCAGACCAGAGAAAATTCAGAAATTATGAATTCCCAAATCGACTCTGCCAGGAATCGAACCTGGGACCATTCACTATTAGGCCACAGCATTCATCACAGCTCCACGGAGGTCATCAATAAAAAAATAAACAAAAAAAACGTTTGTAAAATAGGAGCACTTCTAAGCTAATTCCTCATCTTTTAACCTTTTTGTTTATTCTCTTTGTTATAAGTGTGTGCAATAAAGCGTTTTATCTACCTATGAACACAAATAAATTAATTGATTGAAAAAGAATGTGAAAAATGAAAACAAAGTCACCTTCACTTCAATGTATACAGAAGACTCTCCAGGCCCCAGCTTCTCTTGCTGACTCCGTATCTGACCAATCTCTTTACTCAACGTTAGCTCCGTTTTGATTGGCATAACACTTTGGTCATAATCTCTATGTGGACTGGAACCGGATAACTCTTCTTTAGGCACTATATCTATAAACTCCTTGTTGTCTTCGTCGGGTTCAAAAGTGATCTCCACATCTTCTATGATTTCCTCTTTAGGTATTATGAGGCCCGCCTCAAGCATTGCCTGCTTACTTTGATCCTCCATCTTTTTTATTTTTTTATTGCGAAATACGGTTGTTTTTTACGACATTCATGCTTAGTGCAATGATGAGGTCTAGGTTACAGTAGCTTGCCTAGAACATGCCTCATCAACTCTTGCCTTGAAGGTACCTAAGATGTTTGTGGCAGGAAAGAAGTGTACCGGATAGGATCCTGAAGTTTTGCTTAACTTTCACATTGTTCACTTTTTACACTGCACTCTTGGTAGCTCTGTAATATAAGAAGATTACTTTTAATTCTTATTAGCATTTCAAGTACACTTTAAAAAAAAGACATACCAATTGAAATTGTAAATGTAAATCAGTTCAACAGACTGGATAAACATTTTTTTTTTATCAACTACAAGTTAGCCCTTGACTACGATCTCACCTGATGTTAAGTGACGATGCAGTCTAAGATGGTAGCGGGCTAACCTGTTAGGGATATGGCAGTTATATTAAAACCATAACCTAATATTTTTTTAAAAATTTCAGTACAAGTCCTTGACTGCAATCTACCTTATTTTTAAGTGTTGATCAATGATTGACACAGATAGTGCAATGTTGCAGGATTTTGTGATATAATCTTAATATATCTTGATAATAAACTAGCGATCCACCCCGGCTTTGCATGGGTAAAAATTAATCATAATAGTCTATACCAAATAATACCCAGTCAGCACTAAGCAGCACATCAGGTTTTACATAAGCACTGCGATATCTACATATTATGCAGTTTGCGGCTGTCCCTATTTAGGTTGCACGTTAATTTATTTCTATGATATCTTCTAACATATTCATCTGAATGAAATAGTGTAAAGGGCGAATTTGGTCTATATTAAATGCTTGAGATGAAAAACCATTTTACTTTGATAAGGATTAATACAATGTCTTTCCTCTTTATAATATTAGTTTAGATAATCTGGACATGCCATTAAATCCCACAAGATTGATATTTATCTATGCTAATCTATGCTAATGTTATAAATGTAAAAGTTTGGAAGAATGGATGGATGTTACTCAATCATGCCAGAACTGCTGAACGGATCTATATGAAATTCGGCAGAGATAATACATCGGCTACTTTTTATACTGGGAAATTAATGATTTCCCGCTAGAACCAAAAAATCTTAATCCACATGGACAAAGTTGCAGGCATCAGCTATCAAATTTAAAAATAAATATAAGAGTTAAGATATCATTTAATCTTTGGAAATATTGGCCCTGATTTCCTACCAGGGTTTCAGACACAACATGTTAAAGAAATTTATAGAAAAATCTTTCAGGTACTTTACATATTTTGCTCTAACTGTGAAGGACTATTTTGTGTAACTGTGAAGGTTTACTGAACTGAACTAAACTGACAGTTCTTATTCTACTTTCTAGTGTTGTCCCTTCCCAAAGGAAGTGTTATGAAAGGGATAGCAATATATTTTGGAGCTATCATTTTGGAAATTGTAACAGCCTAACCATAGACGTAAGTGTGAAATCGGCTCAGCTATAGTATACTGCCCGCTGAGTTGGACGTTCATATTTTTTTTACAGATAGGCCTTGATGAGGTTAGCCTCGCACTAAAATATTTTACTCCGAATTTCAATACTTTTCGAGATATAATTTTTTGAAAATCGCAAATTTTCACAATTTTTCACTATTTCTTACGACATTTGCCATAGATTACAGACTCATTGACGTTTAGTTGGCGTACTAAAATTTCGTTTTACCTATTAGAATCCGTTCAAAACATAAAAAGTATTACAAAATATTAATAATCGAGTAATAATCATATTCAAACCACAAAAAATGTCTATCATAGCATTTATTAGGCATAATAGTATATATTTTCTGTACATGGACGTTTTTTATAATCATTTGAATAAAACATCGAGTTTTATGTGTACGGATTATTGGAAAAACGGAACGCGTGCGTTGGCGTCAAAGTGTCCATGTTACTATTGAATTCAAATTTCAAACCTATGAGTCATCGTTTTACGCGCTTTTCAGTTCAGAACATTTTTATATATTTTTTTTTTTGTTTGACTGCCATGGCGTCTTCGAAGCCTCAGGCGTCGTCGTCGTCACCATCTTCTAGCGTTTCGTCGAGAAAAGTGCAAGTGTTAGACTCTAATGAGCCACTTGCGCTCACCTCTTCGCGTGTTATTGCTCGCCAGTGCAAGTGTTAGATTCTAATGAGGTATATCCCCTGCTCCCCCCCCCCCCCCCCCCCCGCCGCGGGCAGTATACTATAGCCGAGCCGTGAAATCTAATAATCTAATAGAAATATGTGAAATAGAATTGTGATCTGCAGATCTGAACTGAACTAGACAGACAGGGTCCCAGAAGTGCCCGCGGAGGTCCACACACTACCTATTACAGCACTGGCAGACCCCTCTAAGTGCAGAGACATGAAGCTTTACTGCGTCATGTGGAATTTCCGACGAGGGACCTACGTCCAGCAGGGGGACGTCAATTCAAAACTTTCTCAGCAGTCAGCACTGAAAATGCTCGTGACGTCAGCAGCATTAGACGCGTCATAAAATTGCAGTAAGAAGGTCACGCTAGCGCAAGCACCTGCCGACGTCATGGCATTTCTTCGATCCGATCATCCGCCCGATGCCGCCATTTCTGTTTATCTACTAAAGCTTTGCGCGACTGTCACTCTGATGCCTCTCGTGGGTTTTAATCTATATGCCATCATCTCAAAATAAGTAAAGTAAACTGTTACGATTCATTACCTTGTAGCAAAAATTTTATTTAGGTGAGTAGTCGAGAATCACTTGGGTCATTTGTTATGTACACAAAAACAACACATTACACTATCTATTACACTGTGGTTTTTCACGCGAGCGATGAGCGATATCGCTTAGCTAAAGCTTTAGATGTTATCCTACGGTTTTTCAATTAACATCAATCTGAAATCAAGCAAGGCTCAAATCTCACGCAAAATTCAAGAAATGAAGTAAAACAAGTCTGTTTCTGAGATTCTTTATATATAATGTACTCTGTGGATTCTTTTTCTGGTCGGCACAGAGTACATTATCTGGTCGGTGTCGGTCATAGAGACTAGAGTAATATGCAGAGACAAGTAACATATAAGATATAGACAGGCAACTCCATAGACACAATTTGAAGTAGATAATGGACAGCAGTGGGAGTGACCTTGAACGTAAATTACATCTATTTAATTCATTCATAAAAAAATCACGTCTCTCACTCTAGCCTGTTACGTCTTGCGACGGGTTTCATTCATGACCAGAACGACTCGCTCTAACTTGATATACATAATAAAATTAAATTTCGATGACGCAATTAGCGGAACCGGAAGTAGTTAGGGATGGGCAACCTATGCGAAAAACCGGTAATAGTGATGTGATTTGAACGTATCGGTTTTAGATTTATTTAGCAAATACCGGTTTTTCTAATTACCGGTTTGCTAGTAATTCAGAATACTATTGAATTTTTCAAAAACAAAATGAAAATAAATTTCACAGATCAAATTAATTTATTATGAACAAAAATCTTACATCGAAATCATATAAAAAAACTATAATACATAATAATAATAACTATATAATATTTAACTTAGTGTTTGATCCAGCAAAACATACATACTAAATAATAATTAGATGTATTCATCTGCTTTTCCAATGTCTTCGATACTTCCATACTGAACAACTGCACAGGAATACAGCATACCTGTAAAATATTGAAATAGTATTTATTTTCGTCATAAATAAAGTAATAAACTAAATAATAATAATAAACTGCCACTGTACACAATATGTGATATGATTCTATATATAAAATATCTATATGAATTCATAGGTGATATATGTGCATTATAATTATTATCTTTTGCATCGTTAGCTAGTTTGGGGCTAAACTTTAGCAACTATATTGTTAATATTATTATACTTACAATACACTAGTGCCAAACTACACTGCATTGTCAAGAATTTGATTAGTATCTCGGTCCAGAAGCTCTTTCATCTCGCATCTTGTATATTTCTATCTAATGCATGTGTGCTGTGGCATTCATGAAGCACATTCTTCTGAAAATAATTGTTACAAATGTTATAATTACATGTTTTCAAAAGCATGTCTTAAACTACCATTCGGTGTACTGTTTTACATTATTTTCTTCAATGGATAGATCAATTTCACAAGGATCACCAGATAATGCCAACTACTCGTGAATTTAGACTTTCGTAAAATCGAGATATTTCTTTCGGGCAACTTATCACTTAAATTTTCCGAGATAAAGAGTAATCTATGTTACTTTCCAGATCATCAACCATTCCCATGTAAAATCACTTCAATTCTTTGCTCTATTGCAGCTTGATTGAAACAAGAATACAATTGAGACAAACCAACCAACAAAAATACATACCTACCTACTTTCATATTTTAAATTTAAGTGTTCATTATACTTAGTTGCTCAAACGAGTCAAATGAGGATACCTTATTAATATCTTTGATAATTTACCTTTAAATATTCAAAGATTAACCTTACTTACCAATTTTCAAGGGAAAAACAGTCAAACTAACTTCACTAGTCACTTCCAAGAAGTCTGTGTAGGCTTTACACTTTAGACTACGCCTAATCGCTTACCAGTTAAATAACAAAATAAGTAACACAATTCACAAATCACCGCAATTCATAGTACAAAACATTAAATTTTCATAAAACAATTTTAATTAATTTTAAGGTTAGGACTTATGATTTTCATTGTCATTCTCGGCTTGCGTCGGTTTTTCAGCGAAAATGGCGTCGACCTATAAAAGTGAAGTGAAAACCTCGCGAAATTTAAAAATATTTTGTTTGCGTAATTAGAGCGAGATACCATGGGGAATACAATGCCAGATGAAAGAGATGGACAACCCGATAACTCTTGGTACCTTGCACTTCGGGACTCGATAGGGCCTGGTAATATATATAGTCGGTGTTTCGACTTTCGTGGGTGTTTTTGATCATATATCCATAAATGTATGTTAATTGTCTCTGTTTCTGACCAACTTGTCTCTGGTTTCTGACAGAGACAAGTAACTTAGCTTTGCTTTATTTACAGAAGAGAATATGAAATATCATATTTAAATTGAAGCTTCCGGTAACTATAAATGTCGTATGGGTAGAGCTTATGGTGGTGGTTAGGGCTGGTATTATCGATACTTATATACTCGATATAAAATTATCACAAATATTCTTAATAAATAATTAAACATAATATTTTGAAAAACGCTATTATTTGTATTTTACAATGAACTAGCTGATGCCCGTGACTCCGACCGCGTAAATTGTTTTTTTTGGTTCCCGCGGTAATTTTCCGGAAAAAAAACCTAGCCAATGTTATTCCAGAATATAATCTATCTATTCCATCCATCCATACATCCATTAGATTTATATGATCAAATAAATGTAAGCCTTACAAAAAACTGTTTCATAATATTAGTTGGAATACCTAGATATTATGGAAAAAATGTTAATGAACGCCGTGTTAATATGAATAAAAAAAGTAGACTGATTTTTAAAATTATTTATTTCTATAATTTATAGATAAAAAAAGCAATTGATAATATTACATTATGCATAACTTCTTGCGTTTTCGGGTAAAATGATGAGTAAAATATCATGTCATCATGATGAGTCATAATGCAACGCCCCCGTGTTGGTCACCTTGGTGGACTATGACCAAACCGTTTTCATTCCGAGAGAAGACTCATGCTTAAAATGGGGCCTGCAATGTTATGCAAATATTCTGTTTTGAGAAACATCGCTATTAGTTTCTGGACACAAATTGAGGTTCAATTCTGGCAAGGGTTGCCTTGCCTGTTGCCCAGGTGGTAAATTCTGCAATAAGAAAGAAATAGTACAATTTTATAACTTGGATTAGAGAAAAGCATTGTTAAGATGTTTACATTATTATTTTTATTATTCATCACAAACAAGAATATTGAGTAAAGATTCTTAATGGTATACGTAGAAAGGGGCAGGCATCATCTTTGAGACGCTGGTGGATTAGAGTGTAATTATTAATGTCATTATATATATATATATATATATATATATATATATATATATATATATATATATATATATATATATATATATATATATATATATATATATATATATATATATATATATCCCATTGAACTGATGACATATATTCTGCTTCATTTTGTAGGCTTGAACTCAGGTCTGTTTATAGCATTCAGCCATCTTAGCCTTAATTCATGATATTTTAGGAATCTGAAACAATTGTAAAGCATCAGTTAAAATGATACACAACAACTGCAATGACCAAAAACCACTTAAAAAGACACTGTAATTTTCGAATACGAGACACCATACCGGAGATCGCGTGGCTTAATCACTAGGTTATCATCGCTACAGCCTAAAATGAATTTGGCAATATTATAAGTAGAAGCTGACTGTTTAATTTCATCTCTCTACCCCTCAGTGTGAGAAACAGTAAGAGTAATATGAAGTTTTAATTTTATCGATATTCAATTTAATAATACAATCCCCACACTATATATACACTTCAAACAAAAAATAATGAAATAATGCAAATTTTTAGGGACAGTGTAAAAATTAACGTGTTTTGGATTCAGTAAAGATGAAACTTAGCTATAATTAGACGAAATAAATTAAAATATTCGGCACAAAAAGAAAAACTAGACGACTTTGTTACTCACCTATGAAATTAAATTCCTGAGCGTTTTACATTACTATTATTGTGACATCCCACAACTGAGCACCTCACCATAGTTGATTACATACAACTACAACAAAAAACATGAAAATATTCACAAAACAGGTAATTAGTCTTAACCGAAACACCGGAAGCAAAACAGACGCCATTTATTATTACCAAAAAATTAGCTTCAATACTCAGATTAAATACCTAAAGATTTCGCCATATTTCAACTTTTATTGCTAGAAAGAGATAGCTTTATGGCTAAATGCCTATAAAAGAAAGTTAAGTGAATATTTTTTTTTGTCCCCGTCACCGTGCGTTGCTTGTGACACCAGTAACAAGTAACACACAAACTAATGTAGAGCATACGTACATTGGAGGTTAGTTAAGTAGTCAAAGATTTTGATGCGAGTATATTATTATTATTATAACATTTGTAGGTGGAATCGTTTGTGTAATTTTGTTTTCGTTATTGCGCAATGGTGGGTTGTTGTATATTAGGCTGCAAAAGCAATGAATAAACTTTTAAGGAGCGCCATCTATTGACATCCTTGTGAAGTTCTGTTACAAATACTGAAGCTCATTAATAATTAAATAATTTCTTTACCTTATAATATTTAACTGCCTCGTTGGTCTAGTGGTTAGCACGTTTGACTGCGGCCGACGAGGTCCCGGGTTCGAGTCCCGAGTCGGGCCATAATTTAGTATCGGGTTTTTCGGATTAGAAATTCCCAGTACTAGCCCGGAGTTAGGAAGTTGGCGGTGTTTCACCCCCGTGCCTCGGAGAGCACGTTAAGCCGTCGGTCCTGGTTATTATCACGAACATGATAATAGTCGTTAAAGCCCGCCAACCCGCATTGGAGCAGCGTGGTGGGTCTAAGCTCTAATTCCCTCTCTCCCATGAGAGTGGAGGCCTGTGCCCAGCAGTGGGACGTTAATGGGCTGTAGTGATGATGATGATAATATTTATCTAATTTTAGTATTTGTTGTTCAAGTACAGGATATAGTTCAAATAATTGATCAAGTTTCAGGTTAGTTAAAGGTTGAGCCTTTCAGAAAATTGAGAGTTCAGAGGTCAACTTTGGACGTTAGAAAATCTTCATTTTGAAAGCACCCCATTTCGTCAATTTTAGGGGATTTTTTATAAAAAATATATTTTTTAACTTTATTCCTACTTATCTTTAAAATCATATACCTTAACTGTATGTAACGCTATAGAAATATTTTACTTCGCATTCGCTTCTATGAGAGCCCCCTGTAATAAAGATTTTTATAACTTTTTAAGCCATATTCGGCTGGAGGCTATCAATTTTTATGTATTATATTTAAATTTGAAGTAATTACATTCAGTAATTCAGAAGTTATAAGGCTCTGACAGACGGACAATGTTTTTTGGCAACCCTAGGACGGACAAGTGCAAATTCACTCAAGTAGACTCAGAGACCTTCGCTTCGCTCGGTCAATGAAAGAAATAGGGCCTAATTTTTATAGTAAAACTGATATGAAAAGTTTGTCATAAAAATGAGTATATTTGAAGTGTTGCCAGGACACGAATTCAAATTCCTTCCATTCGGACGAGCGCGCATGGCCGGTTTTTTGTCTCTCTTAAAGTACAAAAGTAAAAGCGACACAAATGAATAAATATTATGGTCATTATTAAATTAGTGTTTTATTATCTATTACAATAATACATACTTATCTTATAAATACGAAAGTGTGCATGTCTGCTTGTCTGTTTGCTACGCTTTCATGGCCCAACTTTTCAACCGATTTTGATGTTTGGTACAGGGATATGTGGTATTTCCCGGGAAAAGGACATAGGCTACTTATTATCCCGAAAAAGTTTAAAAAAACATTGTAATTGAATGAAATATTTCATTTCCCTCCAACTTTTCTGGCCTTATTTTACATAAATAAATTATTGTTCTGTTTTTGTTTGTCAAAAGTCTGTCTTTTGTCTGTTGAATGTCTTTATATTAATTTATCGATAATTCTTAATCTAAACGTATGACATTATCAATTTCAGGCTCAGTTGATAAATGAAAATATGTAGGTATTGTCGATATTTCCACAATTTTCTTAATTGTTCACCTATTTATCTAATTAATTAATACCGTGATTTGCTACATCGATTATTTTTAAGTATTCCACGCCATGACGATGGTAATACACTATAGTTGTATCTTTTACCACCCTTTTAATATTATGTGTATTATGCAATAAATAATTTCTAATTCTGTAATACCTAATTTGTAATGTTTTATGTCATCTAGCATTCTACAAATAGCAATGAAACGTACGGAATAATATCAAAAAAAGTTTAGTATAAATTATTATGAAGGTATGTTTGTAACATTTTATGGTTTCGATTTTAACTTAACATGAGTTCAGATAAAATAATACATGAAACTACATAAATAGGTATTTATTAAATCATTCGCGCGATTAATTATTGATAATATTTTATTATAATATAATATAATTTTATATTTATAATTAAAAATTGTGTTGGTCAAATAAAACTTTATTTATTTATTTATTCCCTATTTTTCCTTTCCTATCTGACAGGAGTCACCACTTTGGGAGTCAATTATGAATATGGCAACATTTTATTATATACCTGTCAAAGACAATTGTAGGCTTTGCTTATTAACCAATTCTTTAAGACTCTCTTGAATTTAGGTAAAGGAAGTACTTTGATGCTCATCGGGCAAATTATTATGAACTCGTATGGCCATAATGTAAGTACTTTTTCGGAAAATATTAGATTTACGTTTACTTTAATTTATATTTTCTCCTTGAATATAATTTTTGACAAACAAAAACTGAATTATACAATTTTTATGTAATATAAGGCTAGAAAAGTTGGTGGGAAGTGAAATAGGGGTTAAATCATTTCATTGAATTTTTTATTTAACTCCTTACTTTTCCGGGATAACAAGTGGCCTATGTCCTTTCCCGGGATGCCACCTATCCCTGAACCAAACATCAAAATCAGTTGAAAAGGTGGTCCATGAAAGCGAGCAGACAGACATACACACATTCGTATTTACAAGATTAGTATGGATTATTGTAATAAATAATAAAAGACTAATTTAACTATATTTATACATTAGTCTCGCTTTTACTTTTGTACGTTACGAGAGACAAAAAATCGGTTGTGCGCACTTGCCTTAATCGAAGGAATTTGCATTTGGGTCCTGGCAACACTTCAAATATTCACTCATTTTAATAAAAAACTTTTCCAGTTTACAGATGAAAATTAGAAAAATTAAGCCTTCTTTCATTTACTTGAGTAAACAGTAGTGACACATGATTAGAGTTACTTTAATGTGCACAGATTAAAATGTCACTAAATCAAGATTTTGAACTTATTTGTGAAATGTAATTTCATCGATTTTCCTCACGCTGCGGCTTTTGCAGCCTAATATACTGCAACCGACCATTGCACACTAATCAACAAACACAAAATTTTACATACGATTCCACCTACAAATGTTATAATAATAATAATAAACTCGCCGGCATATTTAGCGGAACATAAAAAAGGTCTATAATTAAAAAAATATGGTTTTATTTAAAAATCTACTTACTACACTTCTTTTGTTATTTAAAGTTTCATTTGTTTTACTTAAAATGAGATCACATTAAGAACAGATTTTGCGAGTAAAGGCTATTTGTGAAAAATGGTACATTTTTGAACTTTTCATGTAACCGGGAAAAGTGAAATTTAATATTAAAATAACAATTAATTAAATTAGAAAAATGGTGATTAATATCGCGTATTTCCTCCACGTGTTCTTATTAAAGTTTCTACCCGTCTAGGCATACTGAGAATGATGTTATCGATGGTTTCCTGGGATAGTCTCCGCCATTCCTCAACTACGGCGATTCGCAGTTCTCCCACGTTGGCAGGAGCTGGAATTGTGGACTTAACTTTTCTTTTCAGCAAGTCCCAAACGTGCTCTATTGGGTTCATATCCGGTGATCTCGCCGGCCACTCCATAACAGTGATATTCATATAATTAAGATAAGCTTGAGTTACCCGAGCGGTATGCGGCCGAGCATTATCCTGCATAAAAACAAAATCTTCACCGATATATGGGGCAAACGGTACGACATTTTCTTCTAAAACTTCTCTGATATAGCGGTCTGCAGTCAGACTCCCTCTGTCAATCACTACCAAGTCTGTTCGAACTCCCAAACAAATGCCCGCCCAAACCATTATTGATCCACCACCGTATGCAACTGTAGTTTCAAAATTTGTCTGAATGTTTCGTTCTCCTTTGCGTCTGTATATTCTTTGCCTGCCGTCAATTTGATTTAAGAGAATTCTGCACTCATCACTAAACAATACCTTACTCCATTGGTCCGCGTTCCAAAGTCGATGTTCCTGAGCAAAAGTTAACCTGTTTCTACGATGATTTACCTCGAGCCTTGGAGCCTTGGCGGGCACAAATGAACCCAAACCAGCTTCTTCGAGCCTTCTTCGTACCGTACGCTCACTTACGGTTACACCCCGCACTGCTTCTAACTCATGTCGGGCTTGGACGGCCGTCAAACGTGGGTTCCTACGTACACGAAGCCGAATTAAACGATCATCCCTACTCGAAGTGCGTCTTTTTCTGCCTTGTCCTGCTCTTCTCACATAAGTACCGGTCTCCCTGAACCGTTGGATACTGCGATGGATCGTTGAAACTGGTCAACGAAGATCTCTGGATATCACTCTGTAGGTTTGACCATTTCTTCGCATTTCGTGTGCCCTGGCAATCTCCGTTGGGGCTAAGTCAGGCATAATTCAGCCATCAACTCCAGAAAGATACGCGATAAAAAAAAACTAACAAAAAACAGTATTTCAATCAAACTTTAAATCTTAAATCAAATTTTAAATGAAATTTTAAATCAAACTCAGAAGGAAGAAATACTCGAAGTTCGCTCCAGATAAGGTGTATTTGAATAAAATTAAAACAATAGCATAAAATGTGATGTTCAGTTGTTTTCTTAATTTAATATATTTCTTTTTAAATTAAATGACGTATAAACCAGCCAGCAACCTTATATGATACTGATATCAAACCTTTTTTTATGTTCCGCTAAATATGCCGGCGAGTTTATTTCAAAAAGCTTGACTACTCTAACCTCCAAGTTTTTGTGACAACTGGTTTCGTCAAAATAGCGGTGCCAAACAAAAAAAAATTGCCGATAGAATTGAAAACAATTTTTTGTTTAATTTAATTATTTTTCTTATTAAAATTATTACATTATAATCCTTAACAGTAAGGCATTAAAGCATAATATCGAATGGAGTATATTTATATGTTCGGAAGCATGTCGTTGTCCGTCACGCTAATCTACATTTTTCCCCTTTTAAAAATTGAAGACGGTGAGATCTATCTCGTTTTAGTAATAAAAGTTAGAATATGGCTCCATGTTATGGTAATTAACTGAGGGTCATCCTTTGATTTTATATGTAGGAGAGGATATGTTGCATTTTACTCAATTATAGTTATACGATGCATTTTGTTATTAAAACATGTAAAACTATGATTTGACTTTTCTTACTTACTAAAAGCTACGTTATTAGAACGAGACAGGTCTTTTATGTTATTGCGTGAACGTGTCGCGCAATTGTCATATGACGTCATCAAATTTAGCTATTGAAGCCAATTTTTTGTCAATTATAAATGGCGTCTGTTGTGCTTCCGGTGTGTCAGTTTCCTGTAGTCAATAATTACCTGTTTTTTGAATATTTTCATGTGTTTTTGCTTAGATTTATGCAATCAACTATGGTGAAGTGCTCAGTTGTGGGGTGTCGTAATTATTATATTGTAAAACGCCCAGGAATTTCACTCATAGACGAGTAACGAAGTCGTCTAGTTTTTCTTTTTGTGGCTACTATTTTAAGTTATTTCGACTAATTATAGCTTAGTTTCTTCTTTACTGAATCCATAACACGGAAATTTTTGCCCTGTCCCCAAAAATTTGGATTATTTCATTACTTTTTGTTTGAGTGTATATATAGTGCGGGGATTGTATTGTTTACAAGTAAATTGAATATCGATAAAATTGACCTTGAGGGAGGTGTCCGACTGGGGTGACGCCAATCTCGTCAAGTTTAACGCTACCAAAACGCAAGCGTGTCTATTCACCGCGAAACGGAGTCCATTCCCACTTACTCCGACTTTCCGAAATATATCCGTTCCAATTACCGACAGTGTCGAGCTCCTTGGTATCAACATATCGTCCAACCTCAACTTTGGACAATGCATCGAATCCAAAGCAAAAACAGCTGGCAAGAAACTTGGCATCCTCAACAAAGTCAAGCGGTACTTCACGCCGGAACAGCTGCTTATCCTGTACCAAGCACAAGTTCGATCGTGCATGGAGTATTGCAGCCATTTATGGGATGGCTCTGCCAAGTACCAGCTTGATGCATTGGATTCGGTGGATCGTCGCGCCAGGAGACTTATTGGTAACAAAGCGCTGGTCAGTTCGAAGCTGCAAAGCTTAGAACATCGGCGAAAAGTTGCCTGTCTGTCGGTATTCTACAGGATATATTTCGGAGAGTGTGCTCAGGAACTATTCGATCTGGTTCCTCCATCACCTTTTTATTATCGAACCGCAAGGCATCGACAAGGTCTGCACCCTTACGCAGTCGAAATTCCGCGGGCTCGTACGAAGCGATTTGCTTCCTCGTTTCTAATTAGAACCGCTAAGATATGGAATGCCCTTCCGGCTTCCGTTTTCCCCACCTCTTTTAATATAGGTACCTTCAAATCAATAATGAATAGGCATCTTCTAGGAAAGCGCGCTCCACCTTAGGCTGCATCACCACTTTAAGCAAGTCTGATTGCAGCCAAGCGCTGGCCTATATAATTTAAAAAAAAAAAAAAAAAAAAATTTCATATAACTCTTACTGTTTCTCGCTCTGAGGGGTAGAGAGATGAAATTGAACAGTCAGATTCTACTTATAATATTACCAAACTTATTTTAGACTGTAGCGATGATAATCTAGTGATTAAGACACCCGATCTCCGATATGGTGTTGCTTGTTCGAAAGTTGCAGTGTCTATTTAAGTAGTTTTTGGTCCCTTCATTGTAGTTATTGTGTATCATTTTAGCTGAAAACTTTTTTCCCAAAAAGTCTTGAATTAAGGCTGAAATGGCTTAATGACATAAACAACCCAACAATTTCAAACCCGCAAATGCAAGCAAAATATGTAGTCATGTCATTTTACGGAGAACGATATTAATTATTATTAAATCAATTTTAAAATCAGTTTACTTTTATAATTCATGTCATCACATTCAGTATTATTTTTTCAATAATATCTAGGAATTCCAACTTATATTATGAAACAGTATTGTTTGTAAGGTTCACACGAAGTAATAATATAAATCTATACTAACACATATTATAAACGCGAAGTTGGGATGTATGGGTGATGTTGTTTATCATGCCTAAACTGATCTGTATGAAATTTGGGACAAAGATAGATTATAGTCTGGAATAACATGCCAGCTAGTTTTTATTCCGGAAAATTCAGGAGTTACCGCGGGAACCAAAAAACCTCATTTCACGCGGACGTAGTCATGGGCATCGGCTAGTTCATTACAAAATACAAATCTAGTATTCGTAATTTATGTATACTAGTATTTTTTCAAAATATTATGTTTAATTATTTATTAATTTTATTTGTTATAATTTTATATCGATTATATAAGTATCGATAATACCAGCCCTAACCCCCAGCTTAAGCTCCGCGCATACGCCATTTTTACTTACCGGAAGCTTCAATTTAAATATGATGTTTCATATCCTCTCATATACGCGTATATAAAATCCACAGATTTATAAAGGGAAGCAGATTCAATATATAAAAAAAAATAGCGTGGCAATTTCAAACACACGGAAACATTACGCACACATAGACAAAACACAGGGCCGCACCTTCTTGATGCATAACACATTATTATGTAGGGTTAAGTCGTGTGGGAAAACAACGACCTAAACATTACCTATCATTTGGAAACTATAGTTTGTAAGGGTTTTAAAAATAATAATAGGTCCTTTTATGATTTTTTCATCACAAGCGATCACAACTGCAATGTAGTAACAAAATTGAAAATTGTAATTTCATCTAGCTTTTGCCTGCAGCTTCGCAGCTACGTTAAATTCAATTTTCATACAAATTTCAAATACCAGTTTTACCTTTTAACCGGTTTGTAGTTGGCTAAGGCCTGCCTCGATAGGATAGAGGCCTGTGCCAGATGCCTATTTCGGGCTTGGGTCCGCGATGATAATCACCACCACGTGCGGGACCCTAGTCAATGTGATGAATATAGTTATAGGCAGAGATAACACGAATGTGAACTCCGCGCTGCGTGTTATAACGTCACTGTGGACTCCGTCAGTTTCATGGCCAGTGGTTCTCGCGTCGTTCTCGCTCTGCGTCGATGCGCAGGTTCTGGAGATATTATTTAGAAGCACAGTACCAACGGATATCGTATAAATACCGCCAGATTTTAACTCAAAGTTCCTATTGACAATAATTTCTTGGCAGTAAGCCAAATAAATGTTGTAAAACAATCGAATCAAATCGTTATTCCACAAATTAGGTTAGAAGTTAAAATAAAAAAATTACAACAGGTTAAACTCAAATGTTATTAATTCAAATAAACTTTACAATTAGTGTTTTTGAATCGCCAAGTGAATCTACCTTTAATTCGCAATATCATTTCTAGCGAGAAATCATATTAATATTATAAATGCAAAAGTGTGTTTGTTTGTTGGTTTATTGGTTTGTTGGTTTGTCCTTGAATCACGCCGCAACGGAGCAACGGATCGACGTGATTCTTGGCATGGGTAATAGTTGAGAACCTGGAGAGTGACATAGGCTACTTTTTATCCCGGAAAATTAAGGAGTTCCCGCGGGAATCAAACAAAATTAAACCACGCGGACAAAGTCGTGGGCATAAGCTAGTGTTACAATATGTACTATAAAGAACCAGAAGTGGATTAAAGTAAAAAGTAAAAGCAAACAACAAACAAAACTTTATCCTACAGCACAATTTTTACAATCTCAAACTGTGAGACTGCGTGTGTGATTGTGACTCGTGAGTGTCAATTTTTGGCTTAAAAAAATTAATGTTCTGCCTAACAAACAATATATGAATATTATTGTAAAGACGCCATAAGTATAGCATTCCCTTTAAATTTTTACATACGTTACAAGTATTACACGGACTTGTGGTAATTTTGCTGGTATATTTAACTGATAAATCCATCCATCCATCCATCCATTTTTATCCATAGGTCCCTCAAGTATTCATCCTCGGAAACCTGAAATTAAAAGTCGAAGTTATATACTTGAAATAAAAGGGTCGTCAAGTCCGGCCCTGTAATTTATTAACATGATAGCATGAAATTTACTTACCGATGGAACGTTATTTCTGGGGTTTTCCTGTACGAAGCGTTGTAACACTGGGGGACACAACACTTCACCATTTTATTTCAATAAATATTGGCTACTAAACCTCCAAATTACACAAAAAAATTATGACAACACAATGTAAACAAACTTCATATGTCTTCTACATGTCTTTTAACCTATTGAAATTGCCACGAATTGAAATTTTGTCAATGTGTGCGTTTGTGTTGCACAGTGTTGCAACAAATAAAAAAAATAGGAACATAGACATTTTTGCTTGGAGGGAAAAGGACACAGATTCCCATACACGTGTCTATGTGGGTGTGAAATTTAAGCTATAGCTGCTTTTCTTTATTATGTCTGTGATAAAATCAAAGGGGTCATCGACATCTCTTACTCTATGGTCAATACCAATGATTGACAAATCATTTTTTCACTTTGTGACTTTGACATTGGGATGTAATTAATTCGTTTCTTTTTCTGGTCGGTGGTATTTAGTATTTTGACAGAGACAAGTAAGTAAAGTAGGTATTCTGACATGTTTGATAAAAGTAAAAATCGTCTTCATCAACAGTGACTTTCTTTTGTTTAGTGATTTTTAAAAGAAATTGAACCGATAAAATCGTGATTGTTTTTGTGAAATAATAATAACTATTACCAGTGTCGATTACTGCTATTTGCATCACCATTCGAACGGTGAGTGTGTGCGTTTTTTCGTTTTTTTGTAACATGTGTACGGACGCCGCATGAGGTCATCGACTTGTCCCTGATAAATTCGCAGTGGTGTTTTTTCTGTAGTGAAAGGTACCTGTTTCCATTACTGGGCTATTTGGGAATAAATGCCTAAATTATCCTGCTGTGCCTGGTTACCACACTTTTGGCTGCTGCAGCCTACAATCTTGTGCTGCCAAGCGATCCCAACCTTGTGGTATTTAATAGCATATCCTAAGATTATGCCATGAAATTTCGCAACAATGCTCTACCTATTCTGATTATTGGTTATATAACATTTCAGGCGCTCAAAGTTACAAAATGGAGCAAGTATTGCATCAAGTGGCCCAGACTGTTGAGAAACAGTTGGACAATGAACTAGAAAGGTAATAACTATATGAGTTTTCAAAACTCCAAAAGAAATGTTTTTTTTTAATAAAGTGCTTTTTAACTGTCAAGTGACTTTTGAGGGTTTGAAAGCCATTACTACCGAGAAGAACTAGTAAGAATCTTTTTTTTTTATCTAAAATATTTTATAGACGGTTTGTTCAACAGTGGACATGCCACCACCACAATGGAACAAAATCATCATTTTACTTCCTTCACTTAAGATAATATATGACTTATATATGTCACCGTAAGATTGTAAAAACCGATAGATTATAATCTAACTCGCGAAATTCTAAACTGTCGAAAGATTGTAAACTGTTCAATGTTCTGAGTGTCAATTTTTGAAATGTTCATTTTATTTACGTTTTCTTGTCTCTTTCTTGTAGATTAGGTTAGGGTTCGACATAAATAAACAAGTAGTGCCCAGTAGTGGCACTTAGGTTTTATCGGGTTTGAATACCTATCAGATTACAATCTACCGGAAAAGAATGCGTTAAATTTTAATCTTTCGACAGTTTAGAATTTCGCGAGTTAGATTATAATCTAACGGTTTTTATAATCTTACGGTGACATATATATCTCATACAGAGCTCTGGCCTCCCCAGATAAGGGGTAAGCCAGGACACTGTTGCTTGTAAAACTTATAGGTGATAGATTGTAAAATTCCAACTTATTCCTTGTCCACATTATAAAGGGAACCTGTGCAAATTTACAGCTTTCTGGAAAAGTTTGTGCAGTAGGAAGTAGTCAAACTGTTTTTTTTTTCTTGTTTTAATTCCCTAGCAGACAAAATTCCTCACTTTAAACATTATTGGCATTATAATCTAAGTTTTACATTGTAAATTCGAATGATTGTAATCAAGCTTTTGATCACAACGGTGTCAGAGTAAAATGGACCTAAAAGATCTTTATTTAAGTCACAAATTTAATACACCCAATTTAAATTTCGAAACATTGAAGTGCTGATGGGTTGATTTGAAATGAATGATATGCATATGATGACCTGCAGGTTGGACACGTTGGACAACAGTGATCTAGAGGCCATCAGACAGCAGCGCATAGCTGAGATGAAGCAGCGAGCCATACAGAAGCAAGAGTGGCTTGCCATGGTGGGTACAACACTAGCCAGACTATCGTACTCATCAATGCTAAGGGCTGTCTGTCTGTTTGCCTAGAGTCTACACTGTTAAATGTTTTTTTATTCAAATTAGCTAACTGTACTCTTATTGACATCTAAAACATGATGGTGATAATCAATAATTATTATGGTATCTTAAACTAAAGCTATAAGGCAAATGAAAGTGTGTTTTTTAAAGTGATTATTGATTAGCGATGAATGCATGATTATAACTATACAGTCGTACAGACTGAATAGTTATAATCTTTCCTTCTTGATAATCTGGCATCAGAGTGCAAGGTGCGTTGACAATAATTTGGAAGATGTGTCCTGGTGTGTTGCCAGTGCAAATAGCTGACTTACCGCAAGCTGCATGCTGTAACACAAAGATCTGTCTGCTTTGGCGGATTGTCTATACTTATATTAGGTCTTTACCTATGAAATTGCCTTTCTTCAGTACTGGTCATTTCAAATAAAAAAGTTTGTAATGGCTCTGTATTCTAAATTCAAATTAATTTTATTTTAAAACCATGACATTCTTTTTACAAACTCAGTCTTTTGTTTTTTGATTAGCGTTGTATTTTCATTACATTTCGACATTTTTCGTCATAATGGATACTTTAAAAATTCGTGTAATTATGGAATATGAGTTCCGTCATGGCACCAACGCGACACAAACGGCACTTAACATCAAAAACGTTTACGGAGAGAACTGGACAAACGAACGCACAACCCGTTATTGGTTTTCCCGGTTCCGTTCTGGAAATTTTGACTTGAAAAATGAAGCTTGTGGTCGTCCGGAAACTTTGGTCAACAATAATGAATTAAAGGCGATTGTGGAAGCTGACGAAACTCAATCTACAGCTGAGCTAGCAGCAGCTTTTGATGTAAGCATCAAAACAATATTGATCCATTTGCGACAAATTGGCAAGGTAAAAAAGCTTGATAGATGGGTGCCCCACGACCTTAACGATCGCAAGCGCAACGTACGCGCCGAGACCTGCCTTGCGCTGCTCAACAGGCAAAGAAATGAAGGAATTTTGAAACGAATTGTTACGTGCGACGAAAAATGAATTCTGTTCGACAATCGAAAGCGCTCAGCAAGTTGGTTAGATCCTGGTTCAGCACCAAAGCAATGCCCTAAACCAAAAATGACCCCTAAAAAGGTGATGGTCACTGTTTGGTGGTCTAGTACGGGTGTGATTCACCACAGCTTACAAAACGGCATGAGCATTTCTGCAGATGTGTACTGTGAAGAAATGGAGAGAATGATGGACAAGCTTGCACATCTGCAACCAGCTTTGGTCAATCGGTCGTCCCCACTGCTCCTTCACGACAACGCGCGACGCCATACTGCGCAACAGACAGTCTCCAAGCTGCAAGAGCTAGGGTTGGAAGCTCTCCCTCATCCGCCATACTCACGAGACCTTGCACCTAACGACTATTACTTTTTCCAAAATTTAGACAACTTTTTAGTGGGTAAAAAATTCAATTCCCGAGAGGCAGTACAAAATGCCTTTGAAGAGTTTGTTGCCTCCCGTCCAGCTGATTTTTACAAGAAGGGCATCAATAAACTGCCAATGCGTTGGCAAAGATGCGTCGATTGCATGGGTGATTATTCCGAATAAAAAAAGTTGAGTTAAAAAAGTTAGAAAAAATAAGTACTTTCACTTATTCCATACAAAACGGCAATTTCATAAGTAAAGACCTATTATTATTAATGTGAAAGTTTGGATGGCTGGATGTACTCAATCACGCCAGAACCGCTGAACGGATCTGAATGAAATTTGGCACAGAGATAGATTATAGTCTGGAATAACACATAGGCTGCTTTTAATCCCCGAAAATCCTCAATCAAAGTCTGATATAAATTATATAATTATACGTATTTAACAATGTCTTTGTACTGTTTCCTGATGTCTCATGTACATTGAGTATGGTATCTAAGAATATAAAAGGCAAAGGTTATTGACTGACTGATCTATCAACGCGCAGCTCAACCTACTAGACGGATCAGACTGAAATTTGGCAGATTACAGATAGATTATGACGAAGTCACAGGAAGGAGGAGGAGGAAGGAGTCCCTTCACATTGGCTCCGACTTTCCAAAGTATATCCATCCCGATAAGTGATTATATTGAGCTCTTGGGTATTGAAATCTTATCAAATTTCGGGAAATGAATCGAGTTAAAGGCCAAAACAGCTGCCAAAGAATTTGGCATCTTGAACTAGGTGAGGCGGTACTTCACACCGAAACAGTGCCTCACTCTTTACCAGGCCTAAGTTCGTACTGTCATGGAGTATTGCTGCCACCTTTGGGATGGATCCGCCAAGTACCAACTCGCATTAAACTCGATTGATCGCCGGGCCCGAAGAATTATTGGCGATCAATCACTTACGTAAGCGAAACTGCATAGCCTACATCACTGACGCAATCTCGCCTGCTTATCGGCTTTTTATCGGATATACTTTGGAGAGTGTGCTCAGGAACTTTTCAACCTTGTTCCCCCTCCACCGTTCTACCACAAAACAGCAAGAAGTCGTCTGCGTTGGCATCCTTATGTGGTTGACGTCTATTCAGCTCGAACGAAACGGTTCTGCTCTACGTTTCTGATTCGAACCGCCAGAAATGCCCTTCCAGCGCATGTATTCCCTGCCACATATAACTTAAGTACCTTCAAGACAAGACTGAATAGGCATTTTCTAAGCGAGCGCGCTTCAACCTAGACCTCATCATTGCTATGTATTAAGCGTGGTAGTCGTCAAGCGCAAGCTTATCTTGCAATAAAAAAAAGAAAACCGCTAAGAATTCAACCAACCCTTAAGGGGATAAAATAGGGGTTTGAAATTTGTGTAGTGCATGCGGACGAAGTTGCGGGTAAAAGCTAGTTCCCAATGTAGTACCATATTCAATGTACCGAAATGATCCAGTTTCAGTTTTATTGTAAGTATATTTTTGAGTCGGTATTTTATTCCAGGGTCACGGAGAATACACGGAGCTGTCAGACGAAAAGGAGTTCTTCACTGTATGCAATAAGAGCGAGAATGTGGTGTGCCACTTCTACCGCGACGACGCGCCGCGGTGTCGCATCGTGGACATGCACCTCAAGACGCTCGCCAAGAAGCACGTGGAGACCAGATTCGTGAAACTCAACGTGGAGAGAGCTCCTTTCCTCACAGGTAACATATAATATTACAGGTAACATGTTACACTACAGGCAACATATAACATGTCATATCGTGAGCGCAAGGTGCTACGCATTTATAACTGGTTCCATAAGAGTTTCTGGATTTACTTTTGCATAAATTTAAAATCTGTTAAATAGCATCTGTTAGGTCGAGGTTATTATACTATCGATGATTTCCTTACTGATAAAGTTGCATGGAAGCAACCGGCCTCGCATCCACAAGTCAGTATTGCAGTATTGTATTGTAGTCGCGTACTTGTAACGTAACATAGGTAGTGTATTGTTTACTTATTGTTACATTTTTCTTTTTGAGAAAGAGCAACTGCTGAGTTTCTTGCCGGCTCTTCTCAGTAGATCAATTTTCCGAATAGGTGGCTAACGTTGAAGTCTTTATTATAAGTGTCCTACGGTACGTGAAATAAATAAATCATTTCATTTAGAGGTAACATTTGATATTAATTACAGGTAACTGTAATGTAGGTATTCATAAAATAAAGTTTTGTCGGGACAATCGAATGTCAGGTCGTTGACCGCCATTCCGATTCCACGATTCACGTAACGAACGGTGTTTTATTCCAGTAATCCCTAAATTTAGATATTAAAGTGGCGACGAGGCCTATCTAACAAGTCTCACGCGTGTTTTGTTTGGTGTGTGGTACAAAATGTCGATTGGGAAAATAGCTGAATTTAAAGTACAAAGCGATAACTGGAAGTTATACGTGGAACGCATTGAACAGTACTTTCTAGTTAACAAGATTGCATCAGATTTACAAGTGCCTACGCTAATTACAGTTATGGGAGCGGAAAGCTATGAACTATTAGTAAGTTTGTGCACGCCCGATAAACCAAATACAAAATCCTTCAAGGAATTAACAACAATAATGGCGAATCATCTTCAACCGAAGCCGAGTGAGTTAGCGGAAAGGTACAAATTGTATTGTATTGTAATGTGACATTATAGGTTAGAATACTAGAACCTCACGACGTATGGGCGGAGCAGATTTTTCAAAATGCTAGTAATTTCATTATATAGTTACAATAATTGGGTATTTGACAAGTGAAGTCAGCAACTTTTTTTTTCAAGTCAAAAAGCGCGCTCAGTGTGCGATGTTGTATGTTATACCGAATTGTGATGTCAACGAAATTCGACGCACTTTACTTCAATCCATAAAATATGGGACATGAATATTACGACTTTTGGGACTAGATCTTCATAATCATAATCATTTTTATTTTTGCAAGAATATTAATGTTGGTACATGCAACATTAACATATAATTACATAGGTGTTAAAATAAAACTTATCTACATATTCTTATGTAGATAAGTTTTATTTTAACAACAAACGATAGAAACACATAAACTTGCAATTTCATTACTACTTTGAAATACTCAAATTCATTACATCATGAAAAAATTCAAATTCATTCCAACATGGAGACATTAAAATTCATTTTAACATGTAAACCTCTATTTTATAGTCACTAAAACTAATTTATTTGTCTAGCCGTCAAATACCCATAGAATATCTTCCTTTGTGTGTGGCAGGTCGTCTAAAGGTGCGCGTGATTCCCACCATCGGTCTGGTGAAGGCCAACAAGACCACAGACTTCATCGTTGGCTTCACCGAGCTCGGCAACAGAGACGACTTCACCACTGACCTGCTCGAGTGGCGGATAGCCAGGTGACTGGGACTTTTGTTTATCGATCAATCAAATATTCCTTTATTCAATTTAGGTACACTGTAGGTACACATAGTGACGTCAGTTCCTTACTTATAAAATATGATGGTGATAATATTAGTCACGGTATCTTAAAACTAAAGCTACGAGGGTTCCAAACGCGCCCTGGTCTAAGACGAGACCACAACAAACTCAGTGGGGTTTTTTTTCATTATCACCATCTCACAAATCATCTTAACCTAGGAACTGTCAGAGCCATTAGAGCAAATTATTGCCAGAGTCAATTTGGGAATTTATAATTTCTGAATTTTCCATGGTCTGGCCTAGTGGAAGGCTTCGGCCGTGGCTAGTTACCATCCTACCGGCAAAGATGTGCCGCCAAACGATTTAGCGTTCCGGTACGATGCTGTGTAGATCGATGTGAATCGAATAGGGGTATAGGTTTAATATAACTACCATGCTTCTAACAGGTTAACCAGCTACCATCTTAGACTGCATCATCACTTACCATCAGGTGAGATCGCAGTCAAGGGCTGACTTGGTTAAAAAAAAACCAACACCTGGGAATTTAATTAACTACTATTTTTTTCCAGGTCCCAGGTGATAGAGTATTCGGGCGATCTAACAATGCCGCCCGCCGAGGCGAAGAAACAACGCGCCCTGCAAATCCAGAACAAGAAAACCATCCGCGGACGAAGGGACGAGGACTCTGACCTCGACAGCGATTAGCGTTAAAAAAAATTTTTCGTTACCTTCATGGGCAAGCTTATCAGTGTGTGTCGCGCAAAATTCGCAAGTAACAGAGTGGCTATAGTAGAATTTTTAATTGGGTATTTGACAACTAGTCAAATCAGTAACCTTTTTTCAAACGTCAAAACGCGTGCTTAGTATGGGATTTTCAAATTTAATTTTTTTTTATGAAAAATAAATTGTGCTGTGGACTAAAGAGATTGGTAAAATGAATCGCTTCACCTACTAGGTACAGCAGTCACGGGTAACTTTAGAAACGTTTTTTTGAAGTGAAACATCTTTAGAATCGGTGTGATTAATACAAATAATAGGATTTATTTGCGAGAGATTGAAATAGAATACAAGTTATATTTATCTCATTCTCTCGTAGGATACTTTTTGAAGTTTCACTTCTGCCGTGTGTGAATTGCACACACATATTTTTTTTTTCGAGTAGACTTTGACAAGTGCTTTTGAATAGTCGAGTGAATCTACCACTGATTCGTAACGTAACGTAGTCATTCCTACCGAGAAGAACCAGCAAGAAACTCGGGAAAAAATTGAGAAGCAGGAATGGTTCATTTGACACAATTGAACCACGTCACATCAATATTGTTTTAAATATGACATCATTATTTTACATTTGACACTAGGTAATGTCAAAACGTATTGTCTTATAAAAAATTCGAGTATTCGTGGGAAATGCTCTTCTACGATTTGTAAGAAATCGTCGAGGACGGCTGGCGCTCGATCAATAAATAAATCAATCAAATCAAATCTAGTCATAGTGTTGGTCCTAGAACGTTGATTTTTTTGATAGACAGTGGTGCCTCCGCCACTACAAAAAAAACATTTAGCAACACAAGTTTGCGCCAAGCTGTAGGCTCATGTCACGAAAAAGTTTCACGACAATTGGGTATTTGACTACTATTCAATAAATTATTTTTAGTGATTATTAAATAGTCGTAATATCCACGTCCCCTGATACTTTTATGTTGAATAAGCATTTTAAACAATCGATTAAAGTAAAATAGTGCGTCCAACTTTAATGACGTCGACGTTCAATATTTCATACAAAATCCAATATACATACAATATTGACGTTTGAAAAAAAGTTGCTGATTTGACTAGTTGTCAAATACCCAATTAGTGGAACTAATACATTTTACATGCAATACTTGCGTAGACTATGGAGGGTAGAGGTAAGGAGGATCATCTGTGTATTTGAAATGTGCCCGGCGAAATGCATTAAATTGGGGGCGCCACATTAGCATCAGGGTAAAAAGGAAGCGCAAAATATTATTAGAGTAGGTTTGAGAAATTGACAAGTAAAGAAAACATTCATCAGTATTTTGTACAAGGTAAGTTGTTGAAAGGACATTGACCAAATTCGCCTAAGAATTGTAAGTTCGTTAAATTCTAATATTTGGAATATAGCCTTTATTCCAAATATTAGAATTTAACGGACACTCCAAATTAATTAAAAAATAAATAAATGGGTATTAAATTGATTACTATACATTTCCGTCTCTGGATTATTAACCACAGATCAATAATTTACAGGTTAAAATAATATACAATACCACCGCTTGAGCGTTAGATCCGTATCGTATGAAACAACATAAAAGCTGCTTAAAGTGCTAAGTGCGCTAGTATTCTGAATCTCGCAACGTCATCTTTTGAAAGTACAATAATTTAATATTTTTAGCGCCATCTGCGAAGTTCTCGATGAACTATGGCGATACCTGCATCCTTATTAATTACGCCATCTGTAATGTTTTTGATGAACTACGGCGAATCTTGTTTTATTTACACACTGTTTACAGCTCTATTACAAATGGATAAAGATGATATTTATTTGTTGAAGCAGATTGATAGTGAAAGCTGAAATAACCGCAAAATTGAAAATATTTTTGGTAATAAGTAATTTTTTAACAAGTGTCCATAGTTTTAATCTGTTCTCAAATATAAAAAGGTTTTAATTTGAACCCAGTAATCAATGTTTTACGATGGTTGGTTCTTAGGCGAACTATGTATGGGGACGGAACAATGTCATTTATATTAAATTTTTTAACTCTGCTTACTTCACTTCATCCACAATTGCTATATTCATTCATTCCCTTTGCCTACACCAGCGCCACTATGGAAGGTTTTTGAACTGTCATTTAATGCAACCACTGGACACTTTTTCAACTTTTCTCCCATAAGAGATGATTCTCCTTACCTCTACCCTCCATAGCGTACACATTTGACCACTAACGCCGCCTCTAGCGGACTTGTTTGGTGACGCGTACTATACACGCGGTTTGTCTGTCTAATGCGGTATTACCGTGGGTTTCTACTGACGCAACAATAAACATATAATGTCTCGCAACTTGTAGGATGTAACAAATCCAAAACTTGTTTTGTTGAGACTGACGTTCACACTGCAAGAAACTGGGTAAATCATGTATACGACAGATTACGAACTATTTATTAATTATTATCTTAGATGCAAAATATATATTAAAAAATCCTTCATCATGGTGCAAGATTTGTGCAAAACATTTGGAATTAAACATGTCTCAGTCTATGAAATGTCAAACAAGTCTTCACGCAACAAGTTGTGTGACAATGGATACGCGGCTCGATAGTCGATACATAGACAGAAAACAGAATTTTCAACATGTTTTATGTGAATGTTGCGTCAGTGGAAACTCAATACAGTAAAAAGTAGTATACCATAAACGGTATTGCAATTTGCAATTACGTGCAATTGAGTATTTGACAATAGGTTAACGCCCGATTAGTATGGGAATTTCGTATGAAATACTCAATTGTGACGTCATAAAAGACAATGCACCTTTTTAATCTATAGTTTAAAATTGCTAACAAACATAAATTAACAGGAGATGCGGATATAACGGATATTGGATAGAAGCAGGCGCTACTTTGTGGAAGTCCATTTTAGTGAAAGAACTTGAAATTTAATTCGCTATATTCCGCCACAGTAGGTAAATCTATGTGGGTACTGTCATATTGTGTACTGTGTATCTTGCAATATTCACCACACCAAATAAATCTTCGAAATTATTCTCAACGTACGTTTCACTCAGACACCAGAGCATCTTCAGGAGATGTTGACTCGACAATGCACGATTGTTGAATTAAATTTCAAGTTCTTTCACGCGGATATAAAGTCCACAATTTTTTTTAAACCGATGTTTGTTTTAGTAGAAATGTATTTATAGTGGCTTACTTTGCTGCTATAATATATGCCTTCAAGCATTTATATAAATCATTAAACATCCGCCTTTGCTCATATGGGTTGAATTTTATAACACGTGCTCTGACTAATTTATGTGACAGCTCATGTCCATGAATTTTTGTATTTTTATGATGATACAAAAATCATCCCTACTTTACATACGTATAGGGTTTATTTTACTAATTTGTCGGCTATATACATTCTGTCTCACTCATACCCCATACACAGGTTAGCTGTGCCAAGTGAGATCAAATAATTAACGACGTTTTTTATATTATACTCTAGTCCCACAAACTTATCTGACCCGGTGACAGCGTCGCTAGTATATATGAAAAATAATAATAAACAGGCATAAAAAATAGACTATACTTTGAATTGAAGAAAATGACCTCCAATGAGCTTGTAGCCTACACAAAATCTAAATTACTAATTTATTTTTAAACAATTAATTTAAGTTTTATATTTAAATTGTATATGTGTGTACGTATTATTACTATTACAGATAATAAAATATGTTTACCCAATTATTTGGTAATCTTTGAGTTGGAATTTGCCTGAAAGTTTTGTTGCAACCCTAAATAACATGTATAGCCAAGACGTTAGCCAAAGATTAGCAATTATTTATTGATATTTAAGGCGTTTATTGCCCCTCACTAGTTCTATGAAAAAAAAAGCAAACGACGACGTCCCTGGCCTCATTCATGGTGGGAGGTCCCGGGTTTGATTTCCGGCTGGATCGCTTTAGGAATTTATCATTTCTAAATTTTCTCTGGTCCCGTCTGGTGGGAGGCTTCGGCCGCGGCTAGTTACCATCCTACCGGCAGAGACGTAACGCCAAGCGATTAAGCATTCCGGTACGATGGCGTGTATAAACCGAATAGGGTTATATAGTTAGGAATATAACCGCTGCACCGGTTAGCCCGCTACCACCGTAGACTGCAGGATCACTTACTATCAGGCGAGGTCGTAGTTAAGGGCTAATAGGCCTATTTCACTGCACTTTCCACAGGGCCCTGTTGGAGGGTGGGCGCGGCCGCTAGTTAGAGCGTTGCTTATCCCTTCGTCTGGCGCGCAATTTTATTCGGTTACCGCGGATCTGCGCCAATCTCAAGGCCAATCTCAAGATATCAAGTGGCGGTGTCGAATTTCGCCGGCCGGGCGTGTTTATTTAAATCATATCGTATCACTTGTACGAGCTACGTAAACACACAGTACGTCATTCAAATCGTTACGAAACATAGCTATAGATTACAGTTAAAAAGGTTATCGCACTTCTAATAGAGTTTACACAAAAAAATAACAAAAACAACAACAAAAAATGACCCCGTTTTTGAAATAAAAACATCAACAAAAAAAAAAATATAACCTCTAACTTTGTTTATAAAGGTTTATTGACACTATGATTAGTCATTCCAGAGTAAAACAACAAGAACCAAAGATCAATTCTGAGTCCGAAACGTTTCCGTCGCCAAGGTTACAAAAAGGCATCCAAAAATAAAAAATAGAGGGTATCACCTTACATTTCGTGTTTCACTCGCACGAAATTTCTACCCATAAATTCATGTCATAGATCAGGTTCTCCAAAAAATTCATGAAGGGTAGAGTAGATGAGTAACATCTCGGGAGAAAAGTTGAAAAAGTGTCCAGTGGTTGCTATAATTAACCGTTTAAAAACCTTCCACAGCGACGCTGGTGTAGCAAAGGTTATGGTATGGATGAAGAAATTGTTGATTGAAGTGAAGTATGCCGAGTAAAAAAATGTAATGTTATTGTCGACTAAAATAGTTAATTATTGATTTATACAACTTACGTTGTACGAAATAATGATGAATGTCTTCTTTCCTTGTTTATTTCTCAAACCTATTATATCCCAAATCCCTAATATAACCTAATACATATATCTAATAATATTTGGCGCTTCTTTTTAAATTTTCCCTGTGTGGCGCCCCCGATTGAATGCATTTCGATGGACACTCTTTTTATACAGAGATGTTACTCTACTCATCTCTACTCTACCCTCCCATTACCCATTACCCAGTATATATGTCATCGAAAGATTGTAAACTGTTCAATGTTCTGAGTGTCAATTTTTTAAATATTAATTTTATTTACGTTTTCTTGTCTCTTTCTTGTAGGTTAGGTTAGGGTTCGACATAACAAATCAAGCAGTGCCCGGCCGCAGGCCTGGCACTTAGGTTTTATCGGGTTTAAATACCTATCAGATTACAATCTACCGGAAAATAATGCGTTAAATTCTAATCTTACGACAGTTTAGAATTTCGCGAGTTAGATTATAATCTAACGTTTTTTACAATCTTACGGTGACATATATAATGTACTCTGTGCCCATTACCCTCCATACCTACCCAAAATCCCTATATACAGTAAGCTGTCAAAGTCACTGTCAAAGAAGGCTGTCACTTCAGTATGTTCCGATATACACTGTGAGTACTATATGGTATGACGTCAATCATAGATAATACATATAGACTGGGAATTCACGAGTAAGACGTCAATTTAGTATGCAGCGAAACCGTACCTATGTTAGCTGTACTAGTTTTTGTTTATAACGGAACGCAGTCCAGCTGTTGATCACGTGATCTAAGCACTGAGAGCACCTTACCTCGAGAACGCCAGTGCTTGCAGTGGTGACGATTTATGAGTTCATTATATTTCCCTAGGAAAGTAGCATACTGTCAGTCCTTATCGTAACGTAATACAGACATCTAAAGGAAAGGAAGAAAATGGAAGCTACATAATAGCATGAAATTTACTCGACGGAACGTTATTTCTAGGGTTTTCCTATACGAAGTGTTGTAACACAGGAGGACACAACACTTCACCATTATATTTAAATAAATATTGGCTTCTAAACTTCAAATTTAATAATATTTCACAAAAAAATTACTACAACACAATGTAAACATACGCCTTAAGTCGCTTAAAAATGTCTAATAACCAAATTGCGGACGCATTGAATTTTTTGTCTATGTGTGCGTTGGTGTTGCACAGTGTTGATTTATGTTAAGTCTGCTTCCCTCTAAATGTTTGTTGGAACGAATTTCTCCCCATTAAGAGCACTGAACTGTGCTTTGGCGCTTGCAGTGTATATCGGAGCAAACCCTTGCTATCACTTGTCAGCTGTAGCTCGTGTCTCTGGAGACCTGTGCTGGAGACAGACAAAGACCATAGACAGCGACAAGCTCTGCTCGAATCTCGATGGAGCTGTAGATTCCTGGTAGATTCTTTTTTACTTTTATTGTTCACGTACTAACTACCAAGGAATATACTACTCTCTACCGAGCTAACTACTAAGACAGAGGAGTCAGAATCACAGATCACTCTTAAATTAGTCCAGAATTTAATTTGAATAGTCATGCGAATGAACATAACGCCTTGTTTTGTTTATTTGTAAATTATAATAAGTGTGATATTAGTTTAAAAAGTATTTCTTTCCACTAAAAATCTTTTAGAGTGCAAAAGTGATTTTGTGTCTATAATATAGTCAGTGCTAAAATTCCAGAAGTTACGTCCCATGGAATATCGTAAGTTTATAGTATCCTTATTGAGGTAAGCATCATCACTCATCACTCATCAGTATAATATAATTATTTAAATTGCAATTTCAAGGTTAATTCCTTGTACTTTGGACTTTGTACCTTTGCTTAATTATTAATGCACATGAAAAGAAAAACGCAAATATTTACTGCGTTCTATTTTTAAAATTAAGGTTATGAGTTATCTTATTCGTTTGTATTACGAACTCGCGAATTTTTTATCATCTGTATTTTTTATTTCAACAAGATTATTGTACTTGAATTAATATTTAGAAATTGTATGCCTAAATTACTACAGTAATATTTGTCTGAATAGATTTTCAGGATAATGAATAAATATACAAATAAATATGGGTGCATTATCAGTACAATAAGCCTTTGCTATCTTGAAGTAGTAAAACAATCAGTTGACGGTTATTTGCTGAAAATATAATGACATACTGGTGAAGCTGAATGGCTTTAAGCCTTGGTCCTTTGCCAAATTATATTTAGAAAAATGAATTATGTAAGTAACTTTTTTAGTACCTACTCTCAGCAATTCCCTTAGTAATTCATAACACTAGGGGGACAAAATTAAGAAGCAATTTTTAAGAAGTTAAGCTCTTCGATGAACATTAGGCATTTGACTGAAGTTTTGTTGTGAAATCAAAACTGAATAAATTGAAATACAATTTACTTATCTAGTTTATATAGTATATATATATATATTTATTTATAACAAAATTGTTTAATACTAAAATCAATATCCATCCATACTAATATTATAATTGCAAAAGTGTGTATGTCTGTTTGCTACTCTATAACAGCTGCAAGCAATTTGTTATGGGGATAAACTGCATCCCGGGGTTAGAAAATAGGTAGATATTAAGACTTCCTGCAGGAATAAATAAATAACATGCAGATGAATTTGCAGGCATCATATAGACACTGTTTTTTTTGTGTGTCTTATCATGTGATATCAGTCGGTGGGCTATGAGCAGATTTGTTATAGGATGGGTTGGCGATTAGAAAAATCTTCCCCAGCGGGAAGCACTCTATGTCTCGCCTATATATTGTCTAGGAAATACTCTCATATAGACTCTGGTGTAACAATAATAATAATTCAAAACTCTTTAACTTAGTAAATGAAGGCTCATATTAATAAGTAGTATCTTACATAGTTGTTGGAAAATTATTTATCTATATGTTATTCTTCAAAGAATAATAATTTCTGTTAATTAAGAAACTAAGAGCAAAGATAATGAAACACAAAGGCTGTATAGTTCAATGTGCTGTTTATAATTAGCATGATTGGTATATGTGTTGTTTACCTGTTTGACTTTGGTTACACTGTATTATTAGGAAACCATGCTAATATTATACTTAAATACAAAATTGTGTCCATCTGTTGCTTTTACTTAAGTAATTATTTTTGCTAAGCAAATGGGTTATCCATTAGCTGTACAAAAATAATTTCGTAAGTATTTATTAACTAGTTAATTATAATTTCCTAGATGATGGCCGTGCGTTAGCGTAGATTTAATTAGGTTCAGTTCAGCATTCTTTAGGTACTTGTTCAATGTTATTTTAACTTATTCTAGGCAAATCTTATTATATTACTTACTTCCTTACATTTTTATTATTCCACTACAATTTACGTATATAAAATGTGTAACAAAAATTGCATTTTAAAATCGTTTAAAAGTCGGAGAGGTGATGTGAATGGTATCCTCTTGTTGTTGCAGCGGGCGCCATGTGAGCGCGCGTCGCGATGGCGGTGAGTGAGGCGCGCGTACCACTACTCCGCGAGGAACGACATGCGCTTCATGGTACGTACACAAATACATGTGTACCAGTACCCTGGTTTTTCTATTTCACTACAAGTGAAATTAAGAAACTAACCGCAGTTCATGTCAACGACCTAGCATATAAATTGGAGGGAGAAGGCAGCCTCCGATTCTGGAGATTGAAACACAAGTGTCTCTGATCTGAACGGTAGATTCTTCAGCAAATAGGGAATTCCGTCAGTGGACGGAATACCTTGCTCTGAAATACAAATCCACCACCCGCAATAGGCAAGTGTGCTCTAACCAAGACCTCATCATTGCTTTGTATTAAGCATGATTGTCGCTCAAGCACATGCTTATTCTGAAAAAAAATATAGACTAAATCATTGCATCACTAAGATATTAAATAGTGTTTATTTTAATTATAAACAGTTAAACATTTGACTACCTTTGCAAATAAGTACTTTACTTTAAATTTGTACTAATATAATACATGCAAAAGCGTGTCTGTCTGTTTGCTACGCTCTCCCGGCCCATTTTTCAACCAATTTTTATGAAATTTTGTAAAGAGGCATATTGTGTCCCAGGAAAGGGTATAGACTATACTTTTTATCCTGGAATATTTAGAAGATCCCGCAGGAATCGAAAAACCTTAATCCACGAAGTCGCGGGTGTCATCAGTTTATTATAAAGATATGCAATATCAGAACAGGGAGCTCCTCTGATCTGTTATCAGCCCGCTTGTTTATTATCACGCCTACTTGATGATATACTTGTTAACACCATATTCATTCAATATTTGTACTTGTTATCGCGATACTTGTTTACTATTATCCAGTAAACAATCTCTCAGTTGTCTGACTGATACGCGGGGCTAGTTTAAAAATACTTCACTATGTGATACTGAAAACCTTTTGTTCTAGAACCTTTAACATAACAATAGATTCACTAAAAAAGATTATTCTTTTCACTGAACACTCTAGAAGCTCAACTCCGCCGGCAGCGTGTCGCATGGAGTATTGCTGTCTAAGAGCAGCCAATTTCAATATTTTTATTTTTTTATAAAAATAAAAACTTGTTTTTTGTTAGTATTTTAAAAAGTCGTAGGACAAAAGTTACCTCAAATAGGTTTTTTTCAAATAAACTTTTACAAGTGCTTTTGAATCGTCAAGTATTTACCACTAAAGTTGTGTAAAGTCTAAAATTGATTGTGGACTTTTATTAGATCAAATCTTGCAACTGAATTTTTAAAACAGTTATCTCTGAACTGATTGAGTTGAAATTTGGCATGAAATTTGGCATTTAGTTTGGATGATATTAACTAAGTGACGTAATTCTAAATTCTATATGACCGACTCCCAAAGATGGCAGAATAGTGATTTCTATGCATCTCCATGGGTGTCAATCCATATGGGTATCCATTAAAAGGGTTTGGTGAGAAGAATACGAAAAATTAAATAACCAAAGATTGTATCTAAAGATGTTTTCCAATAATTAAAGACTTATTTTAAACTAGACTAGCTGACGCCCGCGACTTCGTCCGCGTGGATTAAGTTTTTTAATTCCCGCGGGAACTCCTTAATTTTCCAGGGCCTATGTCTTTCCCCGTGATACAATCTATCCCTGTACCAAATTTCATCAAAATCGGTTGAACCGTGAAAGCGTAGCAGACAGACACACTTTCGCATTTATAATGAGTATGGATTAACCCCGTATGGTTAGTACATATAGGCCTAATACACTCCACTTTTCTCAGGGACCCTTACACTTGAATCAGTGTAGTGTAATAGGATTTAGAGAGTAAGGGTCCCTAAAATGGTCCTTATTGCTGGGTAATAAGCGACGCTCTAACTAGCGGCCACGCCACCCTTACCACAGGGCTCTGTGGAAAGTGCAGTGTAATAGGCCTAATAGTGCTTGTGTGCAGGCGAGTCGGCGAGGGGTGAGCTCTCGGGCACAGCGCTAGTGGTGACGTCACTGCTGGCGGGCGCAACGGCCGGCGCGTTCGCCAAGACCACCATAGCGCCGCTCGACCGCACTAAGATCAACTTCCAGACCAAGTGAGTAAAGAAAGAAAAGAAAGAAAGAAGACTTGACTGCGTTCTCACCTTATGATAAGTGACGATGCAGTCTAACGGGCTAACCTGTTGGGTTATGGCAGTTATATTAAACCCATACCCTTAGTCGGTTTCTACTTTCTACACGGCATCGTACCGGAACGGCAAATCGCTTGGCGGTAAGTCTTGCCGGTAGGGTGGTAACTAGTCACAGCCGAAGCCTCCCACCAGGCCAGACTAGGGAAAATTCAGAAATTATAAATTACCAATTACCAAATTGTACCTGCCGGGGATCGAACCCGAGGCCTCCCACGTTAAGGCAACAACGCACTGCGGCAGGGAGGTCGTCAATCAACGATCAAACATGTCATCATAAATTGATGGCGCTGTATGATTTCACGTCCCATCTGTCCGGCGCGCTCGCTCAAGTCAAGTTAAATTCCAGACATTATGAGAAGATATATATTACATCGAATTATAGGATTGTGACTTTTTGTGATTTCCACAAAAGCTGAAGATAAACTAGGGTCAAATATATAGATATTTAAAATTGTTATTTGACGTTAATTTCTTTGGTAGTTGTCACAGTAAATTGTAACATTGCAATTGTTTTGTGTGCATGGTAATAAATGGTTACTCAGATTACTTGTCACATTTTAAAATATATAGGATAAAGATATAGTAGGTTGTTCATCAAGGGACTAATTATTTCTTCTTCTACTTAATTATTTCTTTGTCCCCCTGTTAAATTTTCATATTAGGAGTAAGATTTTTATATTTACTTCATGATATTAACAAATAAATAGTCATTCCTGCCTTCACTTTGTACTTATTAAGTAACTAAACATAAATTTTTTTGGTTGTTGATAGTAACCTTAGACTAAACATTTTAGATAATGGAATTCAATGAGGATATGACGCATGACCGTTATGAGAATAGTACGGCAAAAAAAAAATGCTTTAATCCCTAGAAGCTAAATGCTAACCTATGCAAAGCTATAGTGACATCTTTTTAGAGCATGAGAGATGAAAAATTATAATAATAGGCATGATGACTGATTTTGAAATATGGTCAGATTATGTTCGGAAGTATCTACTATTTCGAAAAAATATCTTATTTCAGCAGAAAATTAAGGTTTGGTAGATAAAATTGGCATTTGAAATTTAAATTTTAAAATTCACGCCAAAAAGCTCGCCGGTGTCATGGCGCCGTTTGTGACGTCACTATTGGTTTTACCAACGTACTCTGTGCAGTGTGCAGTAAACAATAGTGTGATTGTCAAAGCTTGAAAATAAACAATTGTGACGTCATTAGCTTCTTGGTGTTTAATCCATTATGGCGGATTGCTGTATTTTATAGTTTTATTTTATGAAAATAAATAGCAATCTCACTCGAACTAGAAAAATAAATACTACGGTTTTTATAATCCATGAATCCTATTTCATTAGATAAATTAATAATTTAATTGATTCTTGGTAACTGTCATCATGCCCATTATGGCATAGTTTATGTTCTAATAAATTAATCTAATAAATCAATCTAAGCAAGATTGCCTGTTACATTTTGAGATGTAGTGTAGGTTAAAGTTTGAAAGGTAATGTTGGTAAAACATGATTACCGAGATTACCTGTCACATTTTTAGGTGTTTAGGTTACCTCATAGATTCACCGTCGACATAACCGAGACCTTCTGAATACATATTGAGTTTTTTAACTCACTTGTAATACATTTTTATTTATTAATTTAGTCAGATCCCGTACACTGCGCGTGCGGCGGTCCGGTTCATAGCCCAGAGCGCGCGCACTGAGGGGTTCCTAGCGCTATGGCGCGGCAACAGTGCCACTATGGCGCGCATCGTCCCCTACGCCGCCATACAGTTCACTGCGCACGAGCAGTGGAAGCGCGCGCTCGGCGTTGACACGCCGCAAACTGCTCAGTAAGTGAACAGCTTTATCGTACAACTAGCTTTTGCCAGCGGCTTCGCTTTGAAGGGTTAGTCCGAGAAATTAAAAAAATAGGTGGATTAACTTGAATCTATTCTGGTAGCACTTTTACAGCCATGTTAGCGGGTCGTCAGTCATAGGCTAAGAGTATGACTCTTTTATGTGACTTTGGCAACAAAAACAGTGGGATGAATTCCCAAAACGAAACAGACAAACAACCGTGTACTATAATGATTTGTTTACACTTCCAAACGCTCACTTTAGGTTGGATTTTCATACAAATTTCAAAGCCCTATTTGAACCCCTTAGGGTTTGAATTTTCAAAAATCCTTTCTTAGTGGATGCGTACGTCATAATACCTATCTGTATGCCCGATCCCTAAATTTCAGCCCGATCCGTCCACTCAAGTGGTTTGAGTTGTGCGTTGATAGATGTCAATGTATGTATTAAGATTAAGACTAGATGATGCCCGCGACTACGTCAACATGGATTAGGTTTTTGAAGTGAAATCTTCTTTATTCGCGTTGAGCACTTTTTGGCAGGGGGTAAAAATTGTGGTAATGCGTGACCGACACCACGCTTTGTTAAATATAAATATAGTACATTCGTAATTCAACTTTAGTTTTAAGGTTTATATTTTAAGTATTTTAAATATTTTGAGTCCCGCGGGAATTTCTTAATTTTCCAGCATAAAAAATAAAGGCCTGTGTCCTTCCCCGGGGTCTAAACTACGTCTATACCAAATTTCATCAAAATCTGTTCAAAAGATGGCCTGTTAAAGCGTAGCAGATAGACAGTGGCGTGCACAGATTTTGAAGCTAAGGTAGGCATAAGTTAGTGAGAATACCTATTTACGAGATGTTTAGTTGAAAAATGAGCATTGACCTATATCCATTAGGGTAAGCTGTGCTTTTATGCCTCTATGAACCGCACGCCACTGCAGATTGACAGACAAACACACTTTCACATTTCTAAATAGCATTTCGCATTTCTAATTTGTTCCAATTTTGGCCACTGGGTCAGATAAGTTTATCGGACTGTAGCTATATTCATGTAAACTACTGTGTCGCAACACCAGACAGTCGCCCGTGAGGCTGCTGGTGGCGGGTTCTCTGGCCGGCGTGACGTCACAGAGCGCCACGTACCCGCTGGACCTGGCGCGCGCCCGCATGGCGGTGGCGGACTATCGCTCACTGAGAGCCGTTTTCACCAGGGTACTGAGGGAGGAGGGGCTCGTCACACTGTACAGGTGAGACATATCTCATAGCCACACCGGAGTGTCTAATGCTGGTGTTGATATTACAGTAATGGAATACTCCGGTGCGTTAATACTACATTACTGCCCAGACCGGAAATAAAGCAATTCACGCCTGAGGAATATTGGAAGGACATGGCGAAGCCGAGGACTTGCCGAATGATTTAAAAAGGACTAGCCGAGGCCTTTTTAAGTAAATGAGGCCGTGAATTCCTCTTCGGCCTATTTGCGAGGAAGAAGCTTTTTTACATTGCCGTTAGATGGCATTGATTTATCTTAACTTACGCTAAAACCTTACGCTGTTTGGGCTATGAGCAAAAACAACTTTTGCTCACAGGTTATAAATTCAAAATACTTTTTCTCACTGGGTGACCAAAAACAACTTTTGCTCACTGGTTTTGAGCAGCAAAGCCGCTCTTTTCGAGCTAGTGAGGTGATGAGTATATTATTTTGCTCCGCAGAGGCTACCCGGCGACGGTGCTGGGCGTCATCCCGTATGCGGGCGTCTCGTTCTTCACGTACGACTACCTGAGGCACTGGTACCTTGGTGAGCCCACTTAACTTATATTACCTTTTCTTTAGCCACAGCATATAATTTATACTAATATTATAAATGCTAAAGTTTGGATGGAGAGATGTTTGTTACTCAATCACGCTTGAACGGATCCGGATGTTTGAAACAGAGATAGATTATAGTCTGGAATAACATAATATAGGCTAATTTTTACCCCGGAAAATTAAAAAATTCCTACGGGATCCGAAAAGCCTCAATCCACGCGGACGAAGTCGAATCAGCTAGTATCACTAAAAATAATCTATTTGCAATTTATTGGGTATTTGAGTACTAGTCAAATACCCAATAAATTTCATAAATGTTGTATATTGTGTGTAAGTATCAAGGTTTTCTGACTAGAAATATTCAATACTAGTCCAGAGTTTGGAAGTTGGTTGTGTTTCTTCATCCACGTGCCTCGGAGAGCACGTTAAGCCGTCGGTCCCGGTTATCCATACTAATATAATAAATGCGAAAGTGTCTGTCTGTATGCTACACTTTCACGGCCCATGTGTTCAACCGATTTTGATGAAATTTGGTACAGGGATAGGTTGTATCCTGGGGAAGGACATAGACAATTGCCATTTCCGCCGAGGCATATATAGTGCTTTTCTCAAAAGAATGCAGGGAAATAAAACATACTTTTTTACCTTTGTCGCTAAATATATATCACCTGGGGCTTTAATTAAAAATTGCTTTATGTTTTCGCCAGTAAAATGTTTCGATTTCTTGCTTTTGAATCCGGTCGATTGTCGTTTAAGAAAACTTAACTAAGTTCCCATAATTTTTCAAGTTAATGCCGTTTTTAACATGAACTGTACATTTCAGCATGGAATAAATTGCCCATAATGTAGATGGTTTTTTAGTTTTAGAAATCTCATTAAAATACGCCAAAAATACTGTTTCGGAGAAAATGTTCACTTTTTTCTCGTTTTTCCAACTCATAAAATTTTCATATACTTTCATGTATTTTTCTTTGGACTTCGCTGGAAGCAGATTTTCCATTGCCAATTTGGCTTCTGATCTTAAATCTGGTGGAGTACAATAAATCTCCATTTCACTCTCTGAACCGTTGGAACTCATTTTACTTATTATTAAATTTATATTTAATAAGTATGTAAAGAACAAATCAAGACGAATTTTCAGCTTTGCCGGCAATTTTTTTTTATCATCTGTGCCGACAAGCAAACGCATTTATGGCTATACAGCCACCAATTTGTACTAAGCAAAGAGACTATGGTATGCCACGAATGACAAAAGAGATCCGATCAAAGAGTATTAATAACCCCAGCACGCCGTTTCATACAACATTGCAGGAGCGTTGTAATGTTCCAAATTCAAAAAACGCTCCTGCAATGGATTTGATTTTCTTTGTCTGAAAATTCGATACTTCGCGTGTTCTTTTTTCGAAAATAATGACAATATTTCCATGCATGTTTGAGAAAAGGTTATTTTATATATGTGTTATAATATTATATACTTATTGTATTGATTCTAATTTAGTTTTAATGTTATCACTATATTGTATGTACTGTGTATGTTTCCAAATTATATATTGTTCAATGGTATATATTTGCAATATGTAGTGTATGTATGTATGTAGTGTAATATTCAAATTTTATATTTATGTATGTAAATAATATTAATTATAATGTTATATATGTGCATGTCACCCACATCTAAGCTCTAATTCCTTCTCTACTATGAGAGTGGAGGCCTGTGCCCAGCAGTGGGACGTTAATGGGCTGTAGTGGGGATGATGACCCAATTAACACCATTGCTACCATTGTGCAGAGTACACGGGCTCGAGTCCGCGCGGTCTCACCAGCATGGCGTGCGGTGGCGCGGCGGGCGCACTCGCTCAGACCGCGTCCTACCCGCTCGACATAGTGCGCCGCAGGATGCAGACCGCGCGACGCCGACCGGACAAAACGTATCCCTACCCCACCATACTGGATACGCTTGCTACTGTGTACAGGTGAGCTTGATACTGACAGGTAACTTTGGTAAAACATGGTTGGTTAGTCCATAGATAACTTCACGGATCGGAACTTAGTTTAGGCGTATTTATCTATCATTAAATAAAAATAAAAAGTGGGCTTCATCTGATAAACAGATCGGTGAAGGTCGTTGTGTTTCCGGCTCTTAGTCCATAACCCGTGTTATCTTTGATCATAACTAAACAAGCATAAAAATTAGTTATTCACTGGCTTGTTACTACACCAGTATATAGCGTAATAAGTAATAATATCCAAGCCCGACATCGTACGCCGAATGCAACTGGACACGCTGGCTACTGTATATAGGTCAGTTTGATACTGACAGGTAACTTTGGTAATACATTATTACTAGGGTTGTAGCGGAACCACGCAAGAAATCGTACCTTCGCTTCCACATTCGCCTCCGCAGTTTTTTTGCGGAGTTATAACAGCGGTTTATAAACATTGACTTACAATTCGAGAGGTACAAATCGAAGCAGGTGACATTAGTTACACCATTACAACAAGAAAAAAGGCAACTGTCCTAAGAAGAATCCTCAAAATAAAATCAAATGTGGTATACATGGCATCCTAAAGTTTCCATTTCCCACAGAAAATGGACGATGTGCGCGCCTAACCTCCGCTTCCGCGGAGGTAAAGCCCCTTCACCTCCGCATCCGCCTCTGCTTCCGCTAAGAACGCCTCCGTTACAACCCTAATTATTACCCATGTTACCTTTGATCAAACATACTATGCAGTACACACTTTCACTGGCTCACTACTATACCAATAGAACATGCTTACCACTAGATGACTAGACCAACGAGGCAGTTAACAATCAACAACGAGGCAGGCTGACGAGGTCCCGGGTTCGAATCCCGGGTCTTAATTAGGTATTGGTTTTTTCTGACAAGAAATTTTCGATACAAGACCGGAAGTTGCTACTCCTGATCTCTCTATCTTTCTCTCTTTCTTTCACCACGTAGTAAATATAGATAATACACAGATAGTTCTTAAAATGTAACAAATTATTATTAAAGTCTAAAATGTGTCGTGCCAACGAAATGGCCCGAACTCATCTGAATGTTGTGGGTACAAAATGAAACCACGACGCTGTTATTCTGATAGGGCCAGAATGAGGGAAGTTCAAGTGTAAGTGATATAACTATTGAAGTTTAATTTAAGACAATTATTTCGCTTTTATATTTTTATATAGATTTTATCAACTTATAAATTTATTTATTTGTTAAATATAATATGTACTGACATAATGTAATGTTATATCCAGGCTGGAAGGCTGGCGCGGCTTCTTCAAGGGCCTGAGTATGAACTGGGTGAAGGGCCCCATCGCCGTGGGCATCTCATTCTCGTCGTACGACGCCATCAAAGCCGCACTCAGGGACGCCGCGGTCGCCGTCACCGCGTGAGACCCGGACTGGAGGTAATCGGTAATAATTACTGATGTTACCTGTCGTTTACTCTTTATGATTCAAGTGTCATGGGTAATGTTGGTAATCAGTGATTAATGAGTTTGCACCTGTTGTGTCTATTACGAATTGTGTAATAGGAATGGTATTGATAAAATCATTGATTGCTGTTGCGAATAATTTGGAAGATTTATGTGGTGTACCTAGTAATATTGCAAGCTACAAGTGCAAGATACACACTGTACCACATAGATTTACTTACTGTGGCGGATTATAGCGAATTAAACTTCTAGTACCTTCATTACCTGTTGTTTTGATGGTATAATATAATATGATTCGGAAATAGTTGGTAAGCAATGCTTGCTAATGGTAATCATTGATTACTGATATTACCTGTCAACACTTATAACAATATATCATCACACTATGTTATGTTGGGTAATGTCTAATTAATAATATTTTTCACTTAAAAATCATAAAATTGCATTGGTGTTATACGGGTTATGTTATATTCGTAGTAAATTATGATTCAAGATGAAAGTTAAACAAAAAATGTATCAATCACTTTACGATGTACCATATGTGGATAAGTGTTGTTCGTGAAATACTATATATTCTAAGCTGATAAAGATTGTAGATTGGTATATGCTTTTGTAATAAATTGACAGCCTGAAGTTATGTAAGATTTAAAAGATGTTAATGTTTTTTCAAATGTTGCAAGTTAGGTAACTTTTATATTATATTTTTAGAATGGAGCTTTGGGTAAATAATTGCAATGTGTTAATGTGTTAAAGTGCACTTTGGGGATAGCTAAAGATTATATTATATATCACCGTAAGATTGTAAAAACCGTTAGATTATAATCTAACTCGCGAAATTCTAAACTGTCGAAAGATTACAATTTAACGCATTATTTTTCGGTAGATTGTAATCTGATAGGTATTTAAACCCGATAAAACCTAAGTGCCTACTTGATTATTTATGTCGAACCCTAACCTAACCTACAAGAAAGAGACAAGAAAACGTAATAAAATTAAAATTTCAAAAATTGACACTCAGAACATTTTACAATCTTTCGACAGTTTAGAATTTCGCGAGTTAGATTATAATCTAACGGTTTTTACAATCTAACGGTGACATATATATGCTAATATTATAAATGCGGAAGTTTGGATGGATGTTTGTCACTCAATCAAGCCAGAACGGCTGAACGGTTTTTGATGAAATTTGGCACAGAGATAGATTATAGTCTGGAATAACACATAAGCTACTTTATAGGTATCAACTAGTAGGATATATATTTTAATGATCTAATATCAATATTTAATAAATAAAATAATATTTAATACTTATATGATATTCAACGAGAAATGTTATTTAATAACATTATTTAATTATTTATTTAATTTTAAGTGTTGATTTATGTCATGGGCGTAATGTGCAATTTACAATATTTACTTACTTCACAAAGTGAAAAAAAAGAAATGTATTGTAAAACGTTGTTTGATTGTATGCACATTGAAAATTAAACTTTTGGCGCTATTTACTGCTATTGAAGTTTGCGCCTCGGATGCAATTTTCATCATGCTGCACTTGTAGCATAAATTAATATTTTATTATTTTTTCTCATTGCTTATTTTGATTTTTATATATTATAATTTAAAAAAAAATTATGAATTTAATGGCCTTGGTTGGACATATGGAATACTTCTAATTTCGATACGGAAATACGTTTCATCCAAATCGGCTTAGTCAATTAATTAATTGTAGAATCTTTCGAATATTCCATCTTTTATCTCAAATGTAAATAATTATTATTAATATAACATATGAAAGCTTTTATTAAATTGATAATTTTAGCATTATTATTTTGTTCTATTACATATGTTTAGTTATTTTTTTCATATAAGTTTTGAACACTGAATTTAAAAAAAAATTACTTCAACACATAATAATATGGACTGTAAGTAATCACTGACAATAATAGTTATTATATTACAATAAACTAATTTAATAAATAGTACATTACATCGCGAGAACGGGAAGTACGCGTTTGCTGGTCGAGTGTTAGTTAGACTATGGCTATCGTATATGGCTATATACGAGACCAGAAATGCTCTCCCGGTCGAGGTGTGTATAGTGCTTTTCTAAAAAATGAAACAAGTGACTTTTTTTTAAATATATTTTTTTGCGCTGTGAGTGCTGAACGCGTAATACGGTAGAGTTCCAAATTTAAACTATTTAGGCCAAAGAACATTATAACAAGTTACAAGATATTCAGGAAGAAAGATTCCAAATTCAAACTTATGTTATGTAATGAAAATACATACATTCTTTACTGGCCTAGGCCGGGAAGTTTAACTTTCGAACTCATATACAGGGTATGAAATGTGCACATTTCATATCAATTTTTAGAAAAATAAATTTACCTATTTAAAAAATTACAATTTTTGTTAATGAATTCGAATCGTATCGTATCGTGTTTATTTATAATCAATGTTTTTTTCCATGTTTTCTACAGAATCGCTATTCGATTTTTTAAATATAGTATATTATATGTTCATATTATATTTACTTAATAAAAAAGCTGAAAATAAACCTATAGAATTGTGATAATTTTAAAAAATATTTCGTATTTACTAGTCTATGCACACAGTTTTATATAATATTCAACTTTGTTACTGTACATACATAATTATATTATTTAGATGAAAAAATGTTGAGCATTAAAAATACTTACTGTTTTAACTGAATACCTAAATGCTATTACGAAGATATTAAATAAAACTTTGCAGTTTTTATTGTATTTTTATTTCCATCGATGACTCTTCACGGGTTACCTTATGTAATTTCTAGGAATTTTCCGGGATAAACCATAGCCTATGTCTTTTTCCGGGACACAGCCCGTGTCTGTGTCGAATTTCATCAAAATCGGTTGAAAAGATGGGCCTTGAAAGCGTAACTATCAAACAGACTCACATTCGTATTTTTAACTAGATGACGCCCGCGACTTCGTCCGCGTGAATTCAGTATCGGATTTTCCGGGATAATATTTTCTTTTCATGCACAATTAGAGTAAGATCCCAGAGCGATCACACATTAACTTATTTTCACATGGAAGAAACCTTAGGTTCTCAGTAGTGTGTCATGTTCTTTGAATACCTGCGTGCTTGTGGAGCTCGCATTGTGACGACACCTGGGCACGTACCAGGTAAGAAAGGTTACTAAAAATAAGAGATACTTAACGTAAATTTACATGGCTGATTTTTATATGTTTTGTAGAATATTATTCTAAAATAGTATCATAAGTGTCAGACACTTTCCATGGACCAAAACTTTACTCAGACGTTTTATAAAATAGATACTTACGACGTCTATTAAACTATAAATAGCAAATTAATATTGCAAAACTTTTGGTACTAAAAATACCTGTATTTTTATCCTAAATTAAATCGTTAGTTAAAAGGTAACTTATATAGCAAAGTAACGCCTGCTTCTATCCAATATTTGTGTGGTGTACTGGGCGGTGAATATCGCAAGCTACACGTAAGTAGATTCTGTACCACATTTGTATACTTTGGCGGATTATAGCGAATTAAATTTCTAGTTCCTTGATTATCATAGACTTCACACAAAGCAACACATGCTTCTAACACCTTCTAACCAATATTAGAAAAAGTATTGTCAAAATCGGTTTATTTAACTGAGCTATGGAGAATACTTAATCGCCCAAAAGTTTTATCCCTTATCCCCAAGGATTTAGGTATGTTGGTAAGAAAAAAAAAACTATTTGCGACATTAAAAGCGTGTATGAACTCCATGAACAGTTGGAACTTGGAGTAATACGTTGTTTTAAGCTGTCTGATTTGCTAAGACAATTGGGCCCCAGGTTTGGGAAACTACTTATTAGACATAAGTAAAAACCGTGTGATTAGCAGAAACATTTTAATTTACTATTCACAGTATTTCTTACAAGTAGGTAATTTTATTCAAACGATCTTAAATTCTAATATTGCACAGTTATTTAAAATTAGATGCTTTTTCCAATAGCATTTAAATCTTGATTCTATCCAAGATTATTATTTATTATTTAGACTAGTTTAAATTAAATTTTACTTAAATATATCTAATTATGTAAATACTTAAATACTTACTAACCTTATTATTTTCTTTCAATGAAAACTTAACTATTAATTAGTAAAGTATGTCATACTCAATCTACTGACCTAAATAAATACTAAATTAGTATTTTTTTGTTATTGTTTAAGGTTTTGCTATCGTCTAGGCAATATTGGCGAAACTGTATGAGTTTCGAGTTTCGACAACCTCCCTCGCGCAGTGGTGCTATTGTGGGAGGTCCCTGATTCGATTTCCGGCAGGGTCAATTTGGGAAGTTATAATTTGTGAATTTTCTCCTGGTCTGGTAGGAGACTTCTGCCATGGTTAGTTACTTTACAGACAAAGACGTGCCGCCAAGTGATTTAGCGTTCCGGTTCGATGCCGTGTAGAAACCGATAGGGGGGGGGGGGGTTTAATTTAACTACCACACCCGTAAAAAGTTAGTCTGCTAGCATCTTACGTAGGTAATATTAAGATTTCCCAGATAAACAAGTCATAATTTAAAAGACGACTGCCCTGCTAAAAACCTAAATTAATCTAGTTAAATTAGAATCTTATTGACATTTTGATTAAATAATCGTTTTTTGTGAATCACTGGATATTGAACTATAGTGTTATATATTTTTGGAATCTACTCATCATTTGCTAGATGATGATTATATAGTTAATCTGATTTTCGATATTTTTTTTCAAATTTAGTCTTTAATGCGCGACCATGGTCATCCCATCATTTTTTTAAATATTTTATTACATCACCCGGAATAAGCTAGGGATTCTAAGGATACCTCATTTATCAAAATCGGTTCAGGTGTATAGAAGTTATGGTGGACTATACAAACTCACATACATACATACGTACGTACGTCGTACATACATGAACCCTGAAAACAATATACTCCTTTTTTCAGGCAGTCGTATAAAAAAGGAAACAAATGATGGTATGTAGGTATCTGATTATTTTATTATTATTTGATTTGTTTTGCTATTACTTATGAAGATTCCAAGTTATCGACCTCGAGGTGTAGGTATAGGCGCGTTAGCCGCCATCATGCCTTTATTTTGTAAATAATGCCTCAACAGTTGACTTTATTATTATTTATTATGTTAGCTTCTATGATTATTGACTGATCGTCATGGTAATGGTGTTAAATGATGCGGATGCAGGCGAGAAGTGCATTCAAGCTGGAATTTTGAAAATCTGTTACTAAATTTTTGAATTTTTTTTGAATATTTTTATTTTTTTGAGAATCAACCAAAGCCGAGTGATTATTGACCGATCGTCATGGTAATGGTATTAAAAGATGCAGACGCAGACGAGAAGTGCATTCGAGTTGGAATTTTGAAAATCGGTTAAAAAATCTTTGAAATTTTTTGGAAAAAAGGTTGTTGGACTTGCAACTAATGCAGTTGTGTAATTTTAGGGAAGTAAATCTCAATAAAAAATTCTTATTATCCAACTTGTATTAATGTGTTTATTCAAAATATTTTTTTTTTTTTCGCAAGTTGTTTGTATTCATTTTCAGTAAGACTCCGATTCTTGCAGGGACTGCGAAATCCGTGAATTTTTAACCGACTTCCAAAAGGGGGAGGTTCTCAATTCGGCGCGTTTTTTTTATGTATGTCGGTGCATATCTCCGTGGTTTCTGAACCGATTTGTTTTTTTTGCCAATTTTATTGTAGCCGATGCTATATCATCGCGTTTGTTATAAAATTACCCATATTATGATATATAACTCAAGCGGTTCCGACCCGTGAAGTTACCTATAAAAAAAAATCATACAGTTTTCCGCGGAAATTAAATAATTGCGTAGTAATAGAAATATGAAATAGGAGGATTAAATAACGATTTTTTGGAAATGTATTATTGTGAACTGAAACACTTACCATAAAATAAAAATTATGCAGTGCCAAACCAATAAGACTTTCAGATGTTAACTTAATAATAACAATTTATCTACACGATGAGCGACCGTGACGACGCTACGACGGGGACAAAGACTTATGACAGTTGTGGAACGTGTACTGCAAGTCGGACGCACAAATTTTTTCTATGAAAGGGCCCATCTTTTACCTACCATAAGTATATGTAGATATCGATGGCTACGAAGCTAGGCGTTCATTACTCGTCTGACGTAGCACATCCATTTAACATCTTTAATGGGCACCCTGCCTTAATTATACGATTAAACGTCCATAAACAAATCAACAAAAGTTGAACTTGCATTGGTATGGGCAGGCCCATCTTTCCCTCTGTGCCCAGGGCCCCGCGATCGATGGGGGCCCCCTAGTTACTGCTAGATCACCAACCAAAAGATAGGTAACCGATATTCATTAACGATAACTATACACTTATATTACGTTTAAAATATACCTTAATAGTAAGTTAATAAGATTTTTAAATTGATCTTGAAGTTTTTTTAAAGTAAACTTTTAAAATAACAGTTGAATCAATATTGCTTATATACCTACTCGTTATGCATGTTTTAACAAAATAGACAGACTACGATTTTGTTAAAACAGGCGCCTTTTCATAGGGGCCCCATTATCCTAATGTGCCCAGGGCCTAAAATATGTTAAAGACTATCCTGGGTATGGGTTATGGCCATTACGTAATATAGTTTAATTTAATAAAAGGCCACCATTTTACGAAATGCTTGACTATTTTATGCAAAGATCGTTTAGCTCGGTGAAAAGTATTTTAGTGAAATGTACTTAGGTATTTATGTATCATAGTGCGCGCTGTGCTGGTAGTACCGCCTGTAGTCGGTGGTGGTGGGTACACCGGTGGTGGGCACACTGGTGGTGGGGGCGGGCGGCGCGTAAGGCGGGCAGTAGAGCTGGCTGATGACGTCATAGGGCGCAGGCGCGGATACGCGGCTCATGCTGAACAGCGCTTCCGGGTCGCACACGAACTTGTACACGTAGCGCTCGCCTGCATAACAATAGGGGCGTAGCTTTATAATGTGGCGGTCTTCGCAGTCCGCATACAAGCCAATAGATGGCACTACGAAGTTTTCTCTGAATATACGACTTCCAAAGACAAACGGTCGGACCAGTGGCCCTCGAGCACAATACCCGCTCGGAGGATGATCATACTTTGTTACGGTCGAGCCGCCAATAATGCTGCCGTACAATAATGTAATTTAGATGACGCCCATGACTTCGACTGCGTGGAATAAGTATTTTGATTCCGTCGGGAACTCCTTAATTTTCCGAGATGAAAAGTAGTCACTCTCAATATCACGTCAGTCCGTTGCTCTGTTGCGTCGTAATTGAAGGACAAACAAATTTATAATATTAGTATGAATTTTGGTCATGGAAATGTATCTAAAAGCCTTTTAAAAAACATTAGAATGAAGAATGCTAATTACAAACAACAATTTTTATCTCTTTAAAAAGATTACTCAGTTGATCAAACCAGCGGCAATGTTACGAACCATACATTGAGGAAGTTTGAGCAATCCCATCAATAACCGTTATTGCTATTATTTCACATGTCACCGTAAGATTGCAAAAACCGTTAGATTGTAATCTAATTAGCGAAATTGTAAACTGTCGACAGATTACAATATAACGCATTATTTTTCGGTAGATTTTAATTTGTTAGGTGTATTTAACCCGATAAAACATAAGTACCCGTCCGCATTATGTCGAACCCTAACCTAACTTACAAGAAAGACAAGAAAACGTAAATACAAGGAATATTTCAAATATTGACACTCAGTCGACATGAACATTGACATTGAACGGTTCACAATCTGTCGATAGTTTACAATTTCGCTAGTTAGATTACAGTCTAACGGTTTTTGCAATCTTACGGTGACATATATATTGTTTGATACGAAACTGACTTTACGAAAAAAAATACTATGATAACTAAGTTTAAAGAGATAGGTATGATAGTTCTTCGAACTATATGTCGGTAACTAAATTATCTAGTTACTATTAGACTAGATTTTAGTCGCAAACTAATGTAATTTCTCTTGTGACCCTCACCAGCAACCTTCTGCATTATGCCCTTCTCGTAATAATATCGAAGCGATCTTGACAGTTTGTCGTAGTTCATGGCGGGCCGGTTCTTCTGTGCTCCCCACCTTCGTGCCACCTGAAATGTCATGTTTCTATCATCATCATTAAGCCAACTCTCTACTATCGTATCGCAAGGCATCGTCAGGGTCTGCATCCGTACATAGTCGTATTTCCACGGAAACGTACGAACTACGAAACGATGTGTTTCCTTAATTCGAACCGCTAGGATATGCAATGCCCTCTCGGCTTCCGTTTTCTCCTCTTTGAATATTGGTGTCTTCAAATCAAGAATGTATAGAGATCTTCTAGGCAAGAGCGCTCCACTTTAGGCATTGGGGATGCTGCCAGTGTCGAAAATAAATTATATTTTAGCGATTGTTAAATAATAAACAGAGGATCTTCCAAAGGAAGTGAAGATCCTTCGCTTCGGTCGGTCATTATGTATTACTAGCTGATTATCTTTGTTTTTATTTTATTTTTATTTAGCTGATGACCGCGACTTCGTCCGTTTTTTTGATTCCCGCGAGAACACCCTATGTCACTCTCTAGGTCCTGCTGGGCGACCGCGTATCTCTGACAGCTACAGTGTAACCATCGCAATCACCTCTGATTGGATAACACTCTTCCACTATTGGACAAAATCCATTGATGCAGCAAGAATACCGTAAATTCAGCCAATCACAATAATTAATACTATAACAATGATTAATGCAGAAGATACGCGGTCGCCCCGCTGAATTATACCCATGCCAAAAATCACGTCGATCCGTTGCACCGTTGCGTCGTGATTGAAAGACAAACAAACACACTTTCGCATTTAATGTACGAAGGTATGATGTGTGTGAGTTGTGCAGTACCTCCTCTGGCTCGTGCAGCTTGAATTCGAGACCGCGGCCGGTCCACGCCACGCAACGCGCGCCCTCTGCCAGTAGCGACACCAGGAACTGCCACAGCTGCAGTGCCCCGCGCCGCGTGCCTGCCCCTGCCCCTGCCCCTGCCACCACACACACATAAGCCGTCACCACTCTGTGCCCGTTACCATACACTTAGTTATTAGTAAGTGTATTTACTAAAGTCTGTAGCCCGTAACTTATCACATTTTTACATTATAGGGGCACACACCTACATCATGATGCGATATTGATAATAGATGGCGCTGTTAGATGTACGACGTAATCACGACGCAGTCCCAACAAAATAATAACGTTAGCCAATCACGATTACGAAGTTCTCTCAGAATTGAACTACGCGTAGGTATATATATAACTTTCAACCTACGGCTACAACGAGGACATACAACAATTGGACCAGCTGGGATCCCCGAGCATAACACCGGCTCGGAGGAAGATCTTTCTATTGTTTCGGTGGAGCATACACTTTACGCTTCCACCATCATGCCAACAATGGCATGCGTTCTCCTGAATTTCGGCAAAGGGAGCCAATCTCATAAAGATCATCTGCGCGAAAGTTACACAACACAGAACTATTGTATGTACCTACGTAAAGAAGCGTATTCTCAGCGCGCGTCAGTTTCATTGACTCTAGCATTGGAGCTGACACGGGCTGGTATCTGACTTGATTGCCTTTATTTCCGCGGGAACGCCTTAATTTTCCAAAATAAAAAGTATCCTATGCCTTTCCCCGCGACATAACCTATGTTGAGTAAAGGCACGTAAAAGCTTATTTTCTTTTTTTTTAAACCAAGTTACATCAAAATCGGTTGAAAAAGATTAACCGTAAAGCACACGTACGCACTTTTACATTTGTAATATTAGTACGTGTAAACCGCAAATTAGTAATAATAACGCCTGCATCTATCTAATATTTAATTATAAACGAGTCGCGTGTTGTAACTTGTATATGTCACCGTAAGATTGTAAAAACCGTTAGATTATAATCTAACTCGCGAAATTCTAAACTGTCGAAAGATTGTAAACTGTTCAATGTTCTGAGTTAAAATTTTTGAAATATTCATTTTTTTTTCGTTTTCTTGTCTCGTTCTTGTAGGTTAGGTTAGGGTTCGACATAAATAAACAAGTAGTGCCCGGCCTCAGGCCGGGCACTTAGGTTTTATCGGGTTTAAATACTTATCCGATTACAATCTACCGGAAAATAATTCGTTAAATTGTAATCTTTCGACAGTTTAGAATTTCGCGAGTTATATTATAATCTAACGGTTTTTACAATCTTACGGTGACATAATATATAATATAGTGTATACCCGCGTGCGTGGTGGTGACGTGGTGGTGTGGAGACGACGCCTCAGCGCGCGGCGAAGTGGGCCCGCAGTGTGTGCTGCTGACTGCAACAACAGACGTACATACTGTCATACCAGCCTGTGGAGTGTGGAAGAACACAGGCTCTCTCAACGACTTATTACAATACATATTCGCAGCCATTCTCTAGTGAACATTACCACACTCTGTCCTCACTTTGAATTTTCCGGACACTTCCCGCCATCTTTCTTATATTATCATTGTCCTGACGACCAATTTTGACCAACTTTGACGTCTTTCCTGGCGCAGTGTAGAGCACTGTTGTCTTAACGTGCGGAGGTCCCGGGTTCGATCCCGGCTGGGTTAATTTGAGAATTTATAATTTCTTAATTTTCCCTAGTCTGGCCTGGTGGGACAGGCTAAATTATAGTAGATTTAAAAAAAGAAAAGTCTATCACCACTGGGGGGATGGACGAGTGGGAAAATGTAAGGTCCAATCCCTTCCAATTCAATGGCTTCCTGTTTGACATCAATGTCGTCTGTCCACCTCACCGGTTCAGTTTAGTGGTAATGGTGGTGGGGGGGTTTAGGGTTTAGGGTTTTAGTGGTACTTCCAACGCTTAAAGCCATATTGTTGTTGTTTGTTATAGTCCTTATATTAGGAACGTCAAGGTACGTGACATCAAACTGTCATTAAGAGTAATAGCTTCAGTGTTGCTTTAAGCATTGGCAGTATGGCGCCTGCCATATTATGCCGTTCGGTGTAAAGCAAACGTGTCAAACACTCACCGAGTCTGTCGGCCCAGATCTCTGCGCTGCTGGAGACGGCCTCCTCGCGCGCCTCGCTGGGATCCGACTCCTCGGGACACTTCACGTAACTGCTGCATCTGAAAAATTGTTCCAATATACGAATAAAGTAACTATATTCTTATTTATGTAAGCGAAATGTGCCGCTTAGTTTTACTAACGGGTTCAAACTACAATTCCGTTGTATGCATACATAATAGTGATAATTATTATTTACAACTGCCTCGTTGGTCTAGTGGTTAGCATGTTCGACTGCGACCGACGAGGTCCCGGGTTCGAGTCCCGGGTCGGGCCATAACAAGTATTGGGTTTTTCTGGCAAGAAATTCTCAATACTAGGCCGGAGTTAGGAAGTTGGCGGTGTTTCACCCCCGTGCCTCGGAGAGCACGTAAAGCCGTCGGTCCTGCGCCTGATCTCTCTCCGGTCGTGTCGGATTTCCGTCCCATCGGGCTATGAGAGTAAAGGAACAGAGAGTGCACCTGTGTTTGCGCACACACTTGTGCACTATAATATCTCCCGCGCAGATGGCTAATCTCTCTGGAGATTGGCCGCCGTGGCCGAAATCCGGTCGGGAGGACATTATTATTATTATTAATTATTATTTAATGTAAACTTTTATAATTTAAATCTTAGTGGGTAGAGGCACATTAAGTTTCCTGTTTTATTAATCAGCGTAGTTGAAGATTTACGGCCAGCCCGGTCGGATCAGGCACCGGACCGGTCTGGGACATCGAAGTTCTAGGAGTCAACTGAAAATCAGCGCTGATAACGTGCATCGACAGTCGACACCATATCAGCATTACGCTGAGTTCGATCCCTTTTTGGGATTTTCTACGACACAGATTGCAGTGTTTTGTCTATAAGTTTTTTCTGTATTTTGTAATAATTTTGTTTGTTTCCTGTATTATTAGAAATCCCTATTAAAGATTTTATTTATTTATTTATAAAGCATTCACTCACTCATCACGTTACCTCAGGTACTTTGAAGGTAAGTTCCTTGTATTCCTTGTGTTCCTTGTATTGGTAAGTTCCGTAGGTATCACCTGAGAAACGGTTTGGAGAAAATTCACCCCTATAAGAAACGAAACCTTCGAAATGGGCGTTGAAAGGTTGTATGAAATTCCTGTGTTTTTATGAGAGACATAAATAATCGGCATGTAGGTTAATAGTTTTAAACTATATATACAGGTAGGTGCATATAGCCTCTATAGATTTAAAACCTCTCGCAGCAGGATTTTGTAATCTCATATGAAATCAAAAACTTTACCTGGACGAAGCCGCAGGCGACCACTAGTATTATAGTATAACAGAAGGGTGAACCAAGAAATACGTGTAGATTAATTGCTTGAAAACTACGAACCCCCAGGCGCAGTGGTGAACGCTGTTTTCTTACAAGTAGGAAGTCCCGGGTCCCCGGCAGGGACAGTTTGGGAATTTATAACTTCTCGTCTGGTCAGTGGCTTCGGCTGTGACTAGTTACCACCCTACCGGCAAAGACGTGCCGCCAAGCGATTAAGTGTTCCAGTACGATGCCGTGTAAAAACCAATTAGGGGTATGGGGTTAATATAATTGACGTACCTCTGAGGGTTAGCCCGCTACCATCTTAGACTGCATCATCACTTCCCAGTCCCAACAGCTAACATGTAGTAGAATGTAAAAACACTTACCTGTGTAGATATGGATCTCTGTACTCTGTCCTCGTCTCCTCCACTTCGCCTTTACATCTGAAAAATATTAAAATAAAACTTAATTGGACGTTTGTATGTTTGTTACTCCTTCATACATAATAGCTAAACCGATTTGCCTGAAATTTGGAATGGAGATAGTTTATTACCTACCTGAATTAATCAGGCTATATTTCATCCCGGAAAATTAGAGATCACGGGGGAATCAAACCCCTTATAGGTAGGTAGTCCTCGCTGACGATTTCATATATTTACTTAGGACATACAGGATCTGCTTATAATATGTATATAGAAACAAGTGGGAACCGAAAGCGGCGACTGGTTTGAGTATCAAAATTTAATTTTGTTAAGCACTATTTTCTATAGGTTCAATTTGATAAGCAAATAGTGGGTTTAAAAATCTTTAAAAAAATAGTTATTTCAGCGCCATATCTCGAAAACCTAGCGTGTTTATCTCTCTCGCCTAGTTTTGACTGTACCACAATCTATTGAGTAATTTACAAATCTGACTAATAAATAAAATAGGGGGTCAAAAAAAATTTTTTCTTACTGATTATTAAATAGAGCGTCTTCCAAAAGTCCTAAATTTAACAGCTTCGCGCGGTTAGTTTTAAGTTTGATAACCATTTCAAACTATAGATTAAATAAAGAAAAATCGTGCTTTGAAATTTCATGACGTCACAGTGACTTTGTATTCCATACAAACTTCCAGGCTTCCTTTAAAGTGCGTTTTTAAGTTTGATAAAGAGTTGCTGATTTGATTGAGTTGTCATCATCCCTATTGTTGTGTGCTTACTGCGTCTGGTGCGCGTCCGCATGCGCGTGGTCGAGCGTGTGCGCGTGCCTGTGCGCGTGCGCGTACAGCGGCGCGTGCGGATGCAGGTGCTCGTACGAGTCGCGCTGCGATGCAGGCTCCCTGCGTCACAAACATACGAATTATGAAATGAATGCTTACATCCACTAGGTGGAGCCATAAGCATTCCAAGGCAGTACTTGTACAACGCACTTTAGCTATTCTGTGGTACTACCGCGCGCACGGGATTTTTACGCGAACTTCTTCCCAAACACGTGCTCAATTCAAGGCACCAAGTCCTTACAATAGGGATGATGCCTAGGTAGGTATATCAAAAATAAATTATTTCTATCTGATTATTAAATAGAGGGTCTTCCAAAATACCTAAAATTCACATCCTCGGTTTGTTTGAAGCATGATAACCATTTTAAAATATAGAATAAAGAAAAAAGTGCGTTGAAATTTGATGACGTCACAACTATGAATTTCATACAACTCCCATACTAGAAGTGCGTTTTTAAGTTTGATAAAGAGATGCTGAATTGATTGAGTTGTCATCATCCCTATTATAGAGTTGCCACACAACCTCAATCCGCGCGGACGTTACATACCTACCTAAGTATCTTCACATTAATGTAATTGCTTTTTGTAACTCTTTTTTAAGAGCAACTACCTAGTTTCTTGCCGGTTCTGCTTGGTACGAGCGACATTCCGAACTAGTGGTAGATTCACTTGACTATTTAAAAGCACTTGTTGTAAATGCAAATGTCTACTTGAATAAAAATAGTGTGTGCAATTCAAACACGGCACAACTGAAACTTCAGAATTAAGTGGCCTACGAGAGAATGTGACAAATATAGCTTATAAAGTCTTGTATTTGTTTGTCTTGTGTGAATTTTCAAATCACAACGATACTAAAGAAGTTCACTCTAAAAATAATTTATTTGATTTGACGCGGGCATCAGTTGGTAGAATAGGTAGTGATAGTGATGGTGACCTGTGATGGTAGGGCTGCAGCCCCCACGGCAGGAAAGGAGGCTGCGTCATCTCTAGCGCGCCATCTCACCGCACCGCCTCATGCCGCCACAGCATCCGCAGTCTGTCATGGACATCTGTGATGGACAATACCTATTCTTATTTTATTTTATTGAAAAGGTACACAAAACAGCTACAGTTTGCAAGTTACAACCAAAACATCGACGAAATATATGAACATCAGAGGTTCAATCCAATTGTCTTAGCAAATGGTAATCATTTGACAGCTTAAAAACGTATAACTTATGCCGGGGAAAAACAGATATTATTAAAATAAATATAATTAAATAGATTATATAAAGAATTCCTGTGAAATAAAAAAAACTTAAACCACGCGGACGAAGTCGCGGGCATCAGCTAGTAACTTATAAAACAAGATCATCAATTACGGTATCTTAGAACTAAATCAAGGTGGATTTCAAACGCGCCCTGGTCGGAGAAGAGCCCACAACAAACTCAGTCGGGTTACATTGCTAAAGTTTCTTCAAGTTCCAACAAAAATAGAGCTAAACCTGGGTGTTGGTTGCTGCTCAATAACGACACTGCTATACTGCACTAATTGACATTGTTACACCCCTCACCCCTCCCCCCCACCACCGGCGATAGGATATTGCGGATTGTACAGTGAGTTGATTCACTTACTTCGTTATAACGAAGTCTACGTTGGTTTCTGTTTTTCGAAAGAGTGTTTTTGAAATGAAACTTCTTTAGAATCGTTGTGATTTGAAAATTCGATGAAACGAAAAAACGACACCAAAAAGAGACAAACATTTTCATAATAGGATTTAGCCTGCGAGAGAATGAGATAGAATACAAGTTATATTTATCTCATTCTCTCGTAGGCTACTTTTCTGAAGTTTCACTTCTACCTTGTGTGAATTGCGCCCACACACTTTTTTTTTAAATCTACTACAAGTTAGCCCTTCACTGCAATTTCACCTGATGGTAAGTGATGATGCAGTCTATGATGGTAGCTAACCTATGGCTAACCTGTTTAGAGTTATTGCTGTGATATATTAAACCCCTGTCCCCTAACGGTTTTATTTTCAGGGCATCGTACCGGAATGCTATTTTGCTGGGCAGTACGTCTTTGCCGGTAGGGTGGTAACTAGTCACGGCCGAAGCCTCCCACCAGACCAGACCAGAGAAAATTCTGAAATTGTAAATTCCCAAATTGACCCTGCCGGGATTTCATCCCGTTATACCTTCCCCACTCAATGCGCCGGGGAGGTTCTCAGACCTATTTGACTACGGAACTCTAAGGCTACGATTACACTTGTTAGTTTTTACGTAAGTGGAGCACATATGTCAAGGTGTGCTCGACCGATGCAATAGGAAGATCTTCTATCGAGCCGGTGGCCAACTCATGTGGGTTGAAAGTTCTCTATAAATATGTAGTACAATTCCGAAAGAACTTAGTTATCGTGATTCAGGCGGAGGCACGTGGCTGCGTCGTGTTTACGTCATGTTAGCATGTATAGTTCGCGCGCGAGTTGAATGCAGAGTAAATGTATGGTGACACGTACATTTAATCTGCATTCAACTAGCGCCGAACTGTAGGTATGAGTGCACCTACATTTATTTAACTTACTTTGCATAATATGATACGCGACATACAAGACTAATTTGTCAGATTTGTGTGGTGTGGTGTTGTGGCGGTGCATATTACTGGCTTGTTGTGCGGTGAATATCGTGTTCTGCACGCTGTACCATATAGATTTGTCTGCTTTGGCGGATAATAGCGAGTAGAAAAAGATCCCGCGACGATCAGACCTTCGTTATTTTATTAAAGCTGAAAGTTTTTCTATGTATGTCTCTAATGGAGGTATAAACGATCTCCGACCATGAAGTTTGGATCGCGGTTGCTTTGGAACGTATCAGGTAGTAAAGGTGGAACCTCAAATTCGTTAAAGTATTAAGCTCCGTTTTTTTATATTTTTCTTTGGAATAATATAACAAACCACGTTGTCCATTGTCAGACGATTTTCAGAGAACCCCCTGTCAGACACCCTGTTGTTTTATAATTTAGTGTCTATATTTATCTATGTGTCTGACTGATGATCCAAACTTTGTAGTCGGGATCGTTTATCCATTTCTTTGTAGTCCATTAGAGACATACATAGAAAAACTTTCAGCTTTAATAAAATAAGGAAGGTCTAATCGTCGCGGGATCTTGGACCAGAATTTAACTTCTTGTTCCTTGATTATCATGGACTTCCGCCAAGTAACGCCTGCTTTTATCCAATACTTACAAGACTGTTTACATTTCATAAGTTACCCTATACAAACTCAAACTCAAAGTATATTTATTCCAAATTCCTAGACACATTACATCTTCTGAACGTCACGTTAACAAAGTATAAGACGTGATGGTGACAATTCACCACAGAATCTTAAAACTGAAGCTACGAGGGTTTCAAACGCGCCCGGTCTAAGAAGAGCCCACAACAAACTCAGCCGGGTTTTTGAATTGAAAACTTCTTTAGCCACGGTGAGCACTTTTTGTAGGGGGTAAAATTGTGGATTCGCGCCAACGACACCGACACCTCGCTCCGACATGCTCGCGTTGTTACGAAGACTAATTTAATGAAATTTTAATGGCTTAGTGTTAAGGTTTATATTTTAAACTAGTGGGCCCGGCAGACGTTGTCCTGCCCTATCTTCCTCGCAATTTTCTCACCGTTTAAACCTTCTTGGACTACGACAAACATTTCAAAGCCAAAATCAACTAAATCTGCCCAGCCGTTCTCGAGTTTTAGCGAGACCAACAACAGCAATTGATTTTTATATATATTGAAGATAGAAGATTGTTTTAAATAATATATTTGTTTTCACTTCTATCGACAGTCATTATGACTGCCATTTTTTTAAATTATCACCATCTCACAAATGTCGTAAATTAATTAGATTTATAATTATAGCAATTACATTATTGGTCGCTGGAACAATTCAAACAACAAACAATATTGTTACGCGACTTACGTGAGTAAGTCATGCAAGTGTAGTCCTGCCCTAAAAATATTAAAGCAGATAAGATCGCGCAGTATTTCTTCGCTGAGGCGAATGTTTCATCAAAAGCCAATAACTTAAAATAATAATGTTAGGAAATGAGGCTGACGGCGCGCGGCGGGGAGCCGTCACTAACACACGGACTGATCGAATCTCTTTATCTCTTTATATACAGACAAACGATGGTAGCGTACATTAGCTGTATAGCTTGCTAGCTGATGCCCGCGACTTCGCTCTCTATTTAAATCGAGTTCCCGCGGAAATTTTAGAAAACCTACTAGTTTAAGATATACCTAGTAGTACTTTTGGTAGTTACCTAACAGTAAGTTAGACAGTCGTATTTGACTACTATTCAAATAAATTACTTTTTGTGATTATTAAATACCTAGTAGATCTCCCGAAAGTTGTAATATCCGCGTCCACTGTTAGCTTTATGTTGAATAACTATTTTAAACTATCGATTAAAGTAAAAGAGTGCGTCGAACTTTGATGACGTCACTATTCAGTATTTCATACAATACTCCATACTAAGCACGCGTTTTGACGTTTGAAAAAAAGTTACTGATTTGACTAGTTGTCAAACACCTACCCAATTTTGGTAGTTAGCAATAGGTAGTTAGTTATCGCTAGGAAGGATGATTCAGTATTTGATGGGTGTATGGTCCTCTTTTGGCCCTCTCGTAATATAATTATTTATACTAGATGATTCCCGCAACTTCGTCTGCGTCGATTAAGGCTATAAATTAAGATGTAAGCTATCCTATCTTTCAAGTTGGATCAAACTGCACACGGTGTGCAAATTTAATTTGAAATCGGTTAAGTAGTTTAGGAGTCCATCGCGGACAAACAACGTGACACGTGATTTAAATATATTAAGATTACGAGAGGGCCAAAAGCGGGCCATGAGGAGTGGACCAAGTCGCGGGTTCATATTAATTAATATGAATCTATACGAATAATATTGTTTAATATTATTCGTATAGATTTGATGCGTTTCAATTCAGAAAACACTTGGCACGCGAATCGCAAATCATGAACCTAAAAGCACGAAGGTCTTCTCAACGGGAACGCATAGCACTCAAAACATAAGCTGTGGTAGTCAATTTCCTTGGTCGGGAAATGATCGCGCCGCGACGTTGACGTGATTACGATTAGATATACCTACCGTCTGTCTGACTGTCTGTATATATAGCGTATTGCAAGTCTGTCTGAAGCATTAAGAGTCATCTAGCCGGACTTGTTCAGTTTGCCGTTTTATTTTATGAAGTTACTGTCTGATACCCGCGGCTTCCTCCGCGTGGGTTGAGGTTTTTATAGTTCCCGCGGGAACTCTTTAATTTTGCGGGATAAAAAGGAGCCTATGTGCTTTTCCAGACTATAATCTATTTCTGTGCCAAATTTCATCCAGCTATGTTCAGCCGTTCTGGCGTGATTGAGAAACAAACATCCATCCATCCAAACTTTCACATTTATAATATTATAGTATAGATTAAATTTTTATGCCTGTTGGTCTTTTGGCGAAGATTCTAGTCCTTTTTAGGATTCCGTACCTCAAAAGGACAAAACGGGACCCTCATAGGATCACTTTGTTGTCCGTCTGTCTGTCTGTCAAGACCCTTCTTCTCAGGAATGCATGGAGGCATCAAACTGAAATTCATATCAAATACTCAGGTCTACTGTCCCTTGGAGCTGTGAAAAAATCAAACTTCTAAGCCAACGCAGTCAAAAGATACAGCCGTTTATGCTGCAAATTTTCGATACTCGCAAGGGGATCAAAACCAACTGGAAACTTCCCGTGAATTCAGAATCTAGAAATTTGGTACGAAGCAGCGTCTTATAGCACAGTTAAAGGAAGAACTGCGAAAAGCATAATTTTTTAGTTACATCATATAATAAAAATATTATGTTTAATAATTTTAAACTTACTCCAGGCGGGCGAGTCCGACTCACACTTGGCCGGTTTTTTAAGGATCAATCTTCTCGTCTCACAGAGCCCATAGGTGTTTGATTATTTATATTAACTCGGTCGATCATCAAACCCTTGACGATTTGACGGCCTCCCTGGCGCAGTGTTAAGCGCTGTTGTCCTAACGTGGGAGGTCCCGGGTTCGAATCCCGGCAGTGTCAATTTGGGATTTTATAATTTCGGAATTTTCTCTAGTCCGGTTATCAGTTACCACCCTACCAGCAAAAACTAGCTAAGTACTAAGCGATTTAGCGTTCTGGTACGATGCCGTGTAGAAACCGACTAGGGATATGGGTTTAATATAACTGCCATACCCGTATATAACAGATTAGCCCGATACCATCTTCGACTGCATAATCACTTAAGTAAGTAAGTACTATCTCAGTGGCTGTCAAAAAATGGACACCGGCCTTTCATAAAATGATCAATTCTACGATCTGCTCACGACATACCAATGCAAATCATCAACAGTCGCGACAGTCTTCGAAAATCTAATTGTAATATGTAATAGAATCATAACATTGGTTCCCACCTCACACCTCACACCGCGGGGGTTACGGACGGAATCTTAATACGACACTTTTTCTACTTGACTTTAAAGCAGGCTTTATGGAATTCGGGGTTTTGCCTGCATTGTTAAATTAAAATTGGTAAATTAAACATGTACCTAGGTAATAATTTTGTCTTCCTTTTTTTTATTCCACTACAAGTTAGCCCTTGACTGCGATTTCACCTGATGATAAGTGATGATGCAGTCTAAGATGGTAGCGGGCTAACCTTTTACTGGCAGTTATATTACAGGTATAACACGCTACCGGTTAGCGAATGAAAATAATCGAAGAGGGACGAGTGTCCTAGTCGTGACAACGCATATCAGTCGATTGCGATTGTCAAGCAACATTGACCCAAGTCGGTAACTAGATGGGTGACCGAATTTACCCTTTCCGTTTCCCCCGTGCCTCGGAGAGCACGTTAAGGCGTCGGTCCCGGTTATTATCACTAACATCTGATAATAATCGTTACAAAAACCTAAAATTTGAAATACTCTTAGTTGAGTCGTATGCGGAAGGACGTGGGAACCCACCGCGTTATTATCCCAAGGAAACCCCCTGCTATTATGTGATTAATGGAAAGGGGTCACGACCATCAGTAATGAGACTACAACTAAGCGCTGCACTCTCATTGAAACCCTGCAGCGAAGCGTATATCAAATCTTTGAACATTTGAATCAAGTTTTAAATGCAAATTTATCGTATGAAAACATTCTACCGTAAGCAGGTGAGAGTGAATTATTAAATTATTGGGAAAAAATCCAATCTCGCCGTGATTGTGTAACAAGAGATCAATCAAACGCGCACAACCGCGGGGCAGGCTTAGCGCGACGCGTGACTGGCATTGTAATGTGAACATGGAAATTGTGTACTATTGTTGGTACACCTGTGTGACATTTTTGAAGTGAAACTTCTTTAGAATCTTTGCGATTTGCAAATTCGATGAAAAGAAAAAGCCACACTAAAAAGACACAAATATATTCTTAATAGGATTTAGGCTGCGAGAGAATGATATAGAATACGAGTTATATTTAACTCATTCTCTCGCAGGCTACTTTTCTGAAGTTTAACTTCTGCCGTGTGTGAATTTCACTCACACACTTTGTTTTCTCTGCCTCGTTGGTCTTGTGGTTAGCATGTTCGACTGCGGATGACGAGGTCCCGGGTCCAAATCCCGGGTCAGGTCAAATTATTAGTAGATGATCCCCTCGACTTTATATGGATCTGTTTTTTAAAATCCCAGGGGAAATTTTTAATTTCCGGGTTTAAGAGTAACCCAAACCCTTCCTTGAGATACAACCTATCTCTGTACCAAATTACGTCAAACTCGATAGTACAGATGAGTCCTTAAAGCGTAGCAGACAGACAAAAACACTTTCGCAGTTATATTATTTAACCCCTAAGTAATCATTTTCTACACGTCATCGTACCGGAACGCTAAATAGATGGTAAAGTTCCTTCCTTGGACCGTTCACAAGTCCTCAACACAGGATCTTCTCAAACTCAAAGTATATTTATTTGTTCAAAATAGGCACCTACACGTACACCTTCTGAACGTCATGTTTACAAATGATTAATTATTATTTAGACGTGTGATGGTGATAATTAACCACGGTATCTTAAAACTAATGCTACGAGGGTTCCAAAGGCGCCCTGGTCTGAGAAGAGCCTTAACTGAGTAATAAATTATTACTCACTCAGTCATACTATAAATAATTTGGGTCTTACAGACCGCTCACGATTGAGAACAGGGCTTCCATCTATTTGTATTGGTAGCATTAACTTATGATCAGTGGATTAATTTAAAATCAAGCCGAACGCTCTGTTTATCCAAAAGATCAACTCTGAATGCGATATTAAAGGGAGGGGTGTTTCCGGGGGGTTGGGGGCGTGGCCGGAACCGGAAGCGAGCGGATATCGACGTGTTTGTTGTGTTACGTTTATTTTGTAACTTTGCTTGTAGCAGTTTAGCGTGAAGCGTGGCTAAATTGACTCGAAACTCTTAATATTATATAATGAATGGATGTATAGATGGATGTTTGTTTGCTCAATCACGCCCCAACGGCTGAACGGATCTGGACGAAATTTTTCACAGACATAGATTATAGTCTAGAATAACACATAGGCTACTTTTACCACGGAAAATTAAAGAGTTCCCGCGGGAACGGAAAAACCTCAATCCACGCAGTCGAAGTTGCGGGCTAATGCCCTAGTCTACCTAGCCTGACTAGCTAATGGTAGTAATATTATAAATGAGAAAATGTGTTTGTTTGTTGGTTTATCCTTCAATCACTCCGCAACAGAACAACAGATCCTTGGGTTTCGGAGGTGAGAGGGTGAAGACGAACGGAATGCGTTGGCAAGTCGTCGGTTTATTAATTAATAACAATACGAGCGTTTGTCATACAGCATACCCTGAGATCTCTATGGTTCTGCACAGGGGTGTTAACTGTATGTATTCACTATTTCATAGTTCATACCCGCGACTGCGTTCGCGTGGCTTTGTTAAACCCCGGGAACTCTTTGATTTTCCGAAGTATTTCCTTCACTGGGATACATACAACATATTTCTCTACCAAATTTCATTACACTAGGAAGGACGTAATGCTACTTTTTATCCCAAAGAATTCACGAGTTCCGCGGAATACAAAAACCTCAATCCACGCGGACAAAGTCGCGGGCATCAGCTAGTGTTGAATAATTTTATGTATGAATTTACTTCACGATATTGCCGCCATATTGACACAAATTAATTAAAAAAAGCTGATCCTGGCCATTCTGTAGGTCATCCAATATAAGTAAGATCTTCCCATTGTAAAGAAATCGTAATCGTAAAGGTTTGTCAAGCGGATAATTCGACCTGTTTAAGGAATTCACAGATGCACGTCAAAACGTATGGATGAACTCCTAAAACTGTTCGAGTAATATGTTTTAAGCTATCAAATGATTACGATTTTCTTCGACAATTGATAGCCAGACCACCTCTTTGGCAGCCCTGACTCGTAGTACCCGGAGCTAATGCGCGGCGCTCCCGGGGGTATGCTAGCTACACTGGCGGCGCTCCCCGGGGACAAGTGAGAAGGCCCGGGTTCGATCCCCGCCCCCAGGATGTACTTAACGCGATTAAGTATTTACGTAAACAAAACGATTTTGATTCACTTACTAACATTATTAGTTTACTAAAAGTTACAAAGGGTGCCAACGGGACCCTATTACTAAGTCTCCTCCGTCCGTCCGTTCGTCCGTCCGTCTGTCTGTCAGCGGGCTGCGCCTCATGAAGCGTAATAGGTAGGTAGTTAAAATTCTTACATTGAGTAAAAATTTCCGCTATAATAATAAATTAGGTGATGCGACTTTGTCCGCGTGAAATGTTTTTTTCAATTCCCACGGGAACTCCTTAATTTTCCGGGATAAAAATAGCCTATGTCACTCTCCGGGTTCTCGACTATACCCATGCAAATAATCACGTCGATCCATTGCTCCTTTGCGGCGTTATTAAAGGACAAACCATCAAACAAACAAACACATTTTAGCATTTATAATATTATTAGTAGGTATAATCCATCTACATAATATATGAAACTGAAAGGTCACTCACTGATTCATCACGATATCTCAGGAACTATAACGCATATAGACGTGAAATTTGGAAGATATAGGTTCCTTCTATGGTGTAGAATTCACCCCTAAGGGGTTGAAATGGGGGTTGGAAGTTTGTATGAAAGTCCTTTATTTTTGAAGTTAGAGACTTGAAAATTGGCAATTAAGTTAATAGAAAATAATAAAACCCATATAAGCAATTCTATGAAAATTCACCCCAAACAGGGTGTAATGGGGGTTGTAAGTTTGTATGAAAGTCCTATATGTTTGAAGTTAAAAGACGTGAAAATCGGCATATAAGGTTATTAAATTTAAATCTATATATATAAAAGCGAAAGGTCACTGATTCATCACGATATCTCAGGACCTATAAAGCATACATACAGCTAAGAAACGGTTTTGAAAAAATTCACCCCTAAGGGGTTGAAATCGGGTTTGGAAGTTTATATGAAAGTCCTTCGTTTTTGAAGCTAGATACATGAAAATTGGCAATTAAGTTATGTAACACGTCGTTCGAGTTGCCCCTCGCGCGTCCTCTCGGCATCGGCATGGTCCAACCGTTCCCGACTTCCTCTTTCCCTCTCATCCCCGCTGTCTACCCCGTCGACGCCCGCGCCGCCGGCAGGGACAGCGTTTTAGTCGGTCTCGAGCTCCCACACGCGATACCTGCGCTCTCTAAGGCGCGACGCTGCGACGAGATTTACGATCTATGTCGAATGTTATTATTAAAGTAGATATCACTTACAGTTATTAGTTATAAATAATAAAAACCTGTATAAGCAATTTTACGAAAATCTACCCCACAGAGGGTGAAATGAGGGTTGAAAATTTGTATGCAACTCCTATGTTTTTGTAGTTAGAGACTTGAAAATCAGGATTTAGGTTATTAGTTTTAAGTAATAATAAACTGCATAAGCAATTTTACGATTATCCACCCCAAAGGGCGTGAAATAGGGGTTGAAAGCTTGCATGAAGGTTATAAGTTTTTGAAGTCAGCACTAAGGACTTATTAGTTTTAAATAATAAAAACCTGCCGATGCTATATATGTCACCGTAAGATTGTAAAAACCGTTAGATTATAATCTAACTCGCGAAATTCTAAACTGTCGAAAGATTGTAAACTGTTCAATGTTCTGAGTGTCAATTTTTGAAATATTCATTTTATTTACGTTTTCTTGTCTCTTTCTTGTAGGTTAGGTTAGGGTTCGACATAAATAATGAAGTTGTGCCCGGCCGCAGGCCGGGCACTTAGGTTATATCGGGTTTAACTACCTATCAGATTACAATCTACCAGAAAATAATAAGTTAAATTCTAATCTTTCGACAGTTTAGAATTTCGCGAGTTGGATTATAATCTAACGGTTTTTACAATCTTACGGTGACATATACATATAGCTGCTATAAGTAGACCTTTTGCAGCGGGAAAATCTCATAGGAAATCAGAAATTGTACGCGGGTGACCGCTAGTAAATAAAAACCTGCATAAGCAGTTTTACGAAAATCTACTCTAATAGGGGTGCAATAGGGGTTGGAAGCTTGCATGTTGGTTATAAGTTTTTAAAATCGGCATTAAGGTTATTACTTACTAGTTTTAGCCGCTACATGTATCTAGGCTTTTTGCAGCGGGAAAATCTCATATGAAGTCAGAAATTGTACGCGGACGAAGTCGCACGCAACCGATAGTGATAATGTAAAAATAATCCCTGTTTCCCGTGGCCACGCCATAACTTGAGAACGACTTTAAGTTTTCTTAAGTTTTTTAAAGTTTTCTTATACTTTGTAGAAGGTTCTTACGGATAGAAAAATTAAGAAAATTGTATAATTTCAGACAACTTAACGAACGGCTGAACGGATCTGGATGAAAGACACAGCGATATATTATAGTCAGCAATAACGCATCTACTTCTTATCTCGGAAAATTAAAGAATATCCGCGGGAACCAAAAAAATTCAATCCACGCGGACGTAGTCGCGGGCGGCACAGAATACATAATAGGTAAAAGTCGCGCGCATCAGCTAGTTCCTTATTAAACTTTAATTTAAATTACAAATAATTCCAATGAACAAGTACTTTTGAATTGTCGTGGTAAAAAAGTAAAACTATAGTCGTGTTTGGTTCGTAAAAGAGCCAAGAGGAAGGATCAGTAAGAGACTGCGGTTGTTCCTTTGAAAAAAACACCCAAAACTCTCAACTATGAACTCGGGCCGTTTGTTATTATTGTGTATCACTCTAATCCGTGTGGTCATTAACTAATGAGGTCCCGCGGCGCGCCCCGGCCCCGCTGTGAGCTAATACGTCGAACGTTTCGATTGTGTCCGTGACACGTGGGTGTCATAGTGACAACCGTCCCGACGCAGTGGTGAGCGGCGTGGGCCATTGGAGTGGGAAGTCCCGAGTTCGATCCCCAATAATTGTAACTGAAAACAATACAATAAAACTTAAAACTAGCTATCCTAACGGCTATCCTCCTAGCTATACTACATAAATCATGCTCGCGTGGAATGGTGGCTGCATTCCCGCACTGGACAGCCAGGCTGATCCTTTGCGTAGAATATGAGCCAGCCCTTCTGTCACCAGATGAGGCAATTAACCACGGTGAAATATCTCAACAAATTTTTTTTGCCACTAAATCTCCACGGCCCCGGGGTCTCCACGGCAAACGGAACAAATATGTTAATCTCTATGAGAGAGGCATACTTCCGCCGCTTGCCGGTTTCAGCGTTTTCTGCTGCGGCTCCCGGCCTTGATGCTGTCTCCCTGATATGACACGGGGCCAATGTGTGTACGCATGTTGCGCCCGTCCCCGTTCCCAGTTCCCATAAACCCGACTTATTATCCCGAAGACTTGAAAATCTGTCCCCAATATTGAGGGAAAATTCCTAACGTTCAATCTAATTTGTTTCCTTCCAAATACAGAAAGTATAAATTCCCAAATCGACCCTGCTGGGAATTGAACCCAGGATAAGACCACTAGCGCTCACCATTGCGCTACGGAGGTCTTCACTCAGTATAGTGAGTTGGCATTTCTTTACTTCTTTTTAGTCGAAACTAAAGTAAACTGTTGAATCAACAAATTAGTTTTACACCTCGCTTCTTTATTTCTTTCCACAGGTCACTGCAGTCTTAAGACTAAAATGTCGTCAACACATTTATAAATTCAATTGTAAATCGCAGAGCAGCCGTCTATGGTCGTCATTTCGGTTCAGAAATTAAATTCAGTTACAGACGTACCTATCATCATACTGATATTATAAATTTACAAAAGTGAGTTTTTTGTTGGTCTGTCCTTCAAAACTTCGCCGCAATGGAGCAACGGATCGAAGTGATTTTTGGCATGAGTATAGTTGAGGACCTGGAGAGTAACATAGGCTACTTTTTATCTCGGAAAATTATCGAGTCCCCGCGGTATAAAAAGAAACTTGAACCACGCGATCGAAGTCGCGGGCATCAGCTAGTCGTACTATTTAATACTTATTATAATATTGATATTTATTATGTTTGTTAGTACTCCTTCCGCCACAAAAACGGATCTGAACCGAACTTAGAAATCAACACAGTAAAAAATTATGGCAATTTTTGCCGTAGGTATATTTGACACTCGCCAATGAATCAAAACCAGGATATATTCTATAGGGTTACTTCCCGTTGAGCCAGAATCATGAAAAGCAAGAAATAAGAACTTATTTCTTGCATTTATTGTTTCATTAGAACTCATAGAACAATAAGTAAAGGAGAAAATCCGAAAATCATTAATGTAATCATGTAGTTAGATATAGCACATAATCAGTGAAAATAATTTAAAAACTAAAAAAACTACATTACACTCCTTTTTTGGACGGTCATGTAAAAAAAAAAGTTCTAAAGAGGCTATTGACGATGAATTAATAATTGATCTCCGGAGCAGTCTCGGGTCTGCTATGTCAGAGGCTAGGGCGCCGCCCGCCGCGCTTTAGGGCGGCGACAATGACGTGTATTGTCTGTGTTGTGTTAGCGGGTCGCAGGTTCAATCCCGCTAATTACACGCAGTCAACAGTGTGGCTGTTCCGATGTATACAATATAAAAGGAAAAGGTGACTGACTACTATCGATGCACAGCTCAATCCACTGCGCGAATAGATCACGCGGACGAAGTCGCGGGCATAAGCTAGTCTTAAAACTAAAATAAAATTACACCATTAAATATTTTGCCACCCCTTCTCCTATGATAAGTTAATCATTGTTATACCTGCGAAAGCGTGTTTGGTTTTCCTTCAATGACGCTGCAACAGAAGAAAGGATTGACGTGGCACTGGTTTTTTTATAAAAGCCAAGAAGGCAGGGCGGTCGAGCTTTTTGAAGAGAAACTTTTTTAGAACCTGAATAGTTGTGATTTGAAAATTCGACGAAACGGAAAAGCGACACTAAAAAGAGACAAACATTATATTCATAATAGGATTTAGCCTGCGAGAGAATGAAATAGAATACAAGTTATTCACACGGCAGGAGTGAAACGGAAAAAAGTAGCCTACGATCATAGAGGTATGATATAGGTACATATAATATGTGCCTACGAGAGAATGAGATAAGTATAACTTGTATTTTATATCATTCTCTCGCAGGCGAATGAGATAGAATACAAGTTACATTTTGTCTTATTACCTCGTAGGATACTTTTCTGAAGTTTCACTTCTGCTGCGTGTGAATTGCACACACACACTTTTTTTTAAAATTATGTTCACATTTTTGTTTACCAGTATGTGCGTCAATATTTCTACAAGTATAATATTAACAAGGGTATGAATTATTAACCCTTCTATCAACATAGCCCCTTGTCAGTGAGTCAGTAATAGCTGCTAATCTCTTCATGCTAATTGTTCCCCTCTGTTCCACTTAATATTCAGTGGTCATTTCACGGTGGAGCGGCTGTAGAGGGCGCTAAGCGATGTTGACTTTGGCATTTAATTTGATGGACCTTTTTGTATGTTTTTGTTCATTGATTCGAACCCGGGACCTCGTCGGATACAATCGAACATGCCAACCACTACACCAACGAGGCAACGACCAACGACCAACGAGGCATGACTTAAATACTAGTTTCAATATACTAATAGTTTTAGGTATTTTTGAAGACCTCCATTGGACTTATTAAATGTGACGGGGGATCGAACAGGCGGACTTACATGATGGCGCTAAACTAAGGTAGCGCCTGACAAACAATTCGACACCTATACCTACTAATATATACTGTGAGTACGGAACCTTAATTATTGATTTTCGAATTTTTCTCTATTAGCTGTGAGACCTTGTTTCTTGCCAAATTTCATAATTCTAAGCAGGGCCATCTTGAACCCATTGGAGGCCCTGGGCACATTGGGATAGTGGGGATATGAATTTGACATAGGACTATTTTGTTAAAACAGGCTTAAAGGAGTAGTTTGATAAGCAATATTCTAGATTTATTCAACTGTGATATTAAACCCTTTCTTTCTTATTTTCTTTCTTGAGTATCTGTTATCTATCGGTAGGTGATGTGGCAGGAACTAGGGGGCCCCATCGATTGCGGGGCCCTGGGCACGTGCAAGGAGTGCCCAGTGGGAAAGAGGGGCCTGATTCTAGGCCAACGGGAAGTTGTATAGGTTTTGATTTATTGGCGAGTGGCAAAATATGCGGCATTTCGTACTTTTGATTGCGTTGACTTTATAGCAGCTTGATTTTTTACAGCTCTAAGTATTTGATATTAACTTCAACTCGATACTTCATGTTCTCGAGAAAAAGGTAGTTGACAGACAGACAGACAGATGGACAGCAAAGAGATCCTATAAGGGTTTTTCCTCTAGAGGTATGGAACCCTAAAAACCCTAAATAAAACCTAGTATAATAAGTACTTATTGAAGCGGACCAAGTCGCGGGTATCGTCTAGTATTTCCATCAAAACGGTTCCCACAACAAATTAACCCTTCAACTCGAGGACGGGTGTAGACCATGGGTGTGTATGTTTGCTTGTGTAACGCTATAGCTGATAGCTCCCCAACGCTGCGCAAACAGCCCGCGAATTAGATACTTACATTAATTGCTCCATTTATTGACGCGCTTAGTTATTGCCTGCTGCTCTATCTGTTTGTGTACAACTAGATGATGCCCACGACTTCACCCGCGTGGGTTAAAGTTCTTTGATTACCGCGGGAGCTCTTCTTTTTGAAGTGAAACTTCTTTAGACTCGTTGTGATTTGAAAATTCGATGAAACGAAAAAGCGACACCAAAATGAGAGAAACATAAAATAGGATAAAGCCAGCCAGAGAATGACAATACAAGTTATGTTATTGTTCCGCACTGTTGCCTACGGAACTTGTGCAAGTATATGCTTGGGTCTCGGATAGGATTTACCAACAGTAAAACAGTTCTCTATATACAAATGACACATTTATTAACAACATAAGCATATACAACAAGCAGTTTTAGTTTTACAACAGACTATCGCATGGGTAGGTTTAGACACGACCTACACATGGATAAACACAAACATAAAAGAGAAGAACTTATAACTATTAAATTACACGATACAAATTATTGCACGAGTAGGTATCGACACTACCTACTCGCGGACACACAGGTACGTTATACAAAGAAAGTTTATAAATGACAACATTATAAGGATGATTAATTACTTATAGCTATACAGGTATGAACATATGATTGTGGTAAGCACACGTCAATAGAGTCTAGTCCCTACTAAATAAAGAAGAGGTATACATCAACTAAATTAATACACATCAGCTAAGATTAATACCTATACCTAAACAAACAAAGATGTTATTTAAAGTTATTCACCTTGGTTATGTGGCTTCTTGCCTATTCACTACTGAACCATTACAGCCGGCGTCTATACTGCGAACGCAATCGCATACGGTGACGCAGCCTTACTATTGCACGTCGCGATTCTCTACGCGTGGAGACCGTCACGGATCGTCGTCGCCGACTCCATGTAACGACACGATGCCTACGACGCTGTATGCGCCGACGCACACTAACCGCACGACGTTCTGAATTGAGGGCGATACGCAACTCAGGAGCACGTACTTGATGACTAGGGGTCGCTATCCGCACGGTTCGGGCATAGGGGTTGACTGGACGCGATAACACGGCTACGTTCCGCCTAGGTCGGCCCACCAAAGCAGCCGGTCTTGGCAACCGCGGTAACTGCCGGGGTAGGTTATTGACCCCGGTCTGCGAAGTAGGTATATAGCGAACCCATCGCGGAGGGCGGTGACCCCTACGAAGAAGCGGCCCGACCGCGGACCGTGGACCCGTTACGGACGACAGCTTGTATAGAGATCAGTGGCCCCAGAGCATGTACCTATTAGGCGATATAAATATCACAGCCTTCCGCGGCCAGGGGTCTGGCGTTGGAGAGGTACTCGGCTAGCAGCCGCTCTGTTAGTTAGGCCACTTACCCTGAGCTGTTTTTCACTGAATTTAATTAACGTTTTAGCCCTGCTTTTGGGCTGTTTATATTCCCATATTAGGACTCACATATGAGTGTGGACTCTAACGAGCGAAGCCGGTCATTCTCCAATCAGGAGCAGTCCCAGGATGGGTAGCAGGGACACCGGTCCAAAGTGCACCAACGGTCCCGATGTATACACTTTCCCTGTCTCGCCTGGCTGCCCGTCCCGGTTCCACATATGCTTTCCCTTTCTCACATGTGGTCGCTCGCTCACTCATATGTTTCCTTTCGGCGCACGCGCCTCTCTTTTCCTCACTAGCTTAGCTGTCCGCAACAGTTATCTCATTCTGAAGTTTCACTTCTGCCGTGTGTGCCGTGTGTGAATTGCTCACACACTTTTTTGTTTACATCGCAAGTTAGCCCTTGAGTGCGACCTCACGTAAGCGTTAAGACTAAGATGGTAGCGGTCTAACCTGTTATATTAGCGGGCGGCAGCTATAACCTCACAATCCAATCTCACCTGATGATTAGTCTTAGATGGCGGTGGGCTAACCGGTTAGGGGTATGGCAGTTATATTAGACCCAAACCCCTATTCGCTTTATATACGGCATCATATCGGAATGTAAAATCATTTGTTGGCACTTCTTTGCCGGTAGGGTGGTAATTAAATCCACAGCCGAAACTTCCCACCAGACCAGAGAAATTCCAGAAATTATAAATTCCCAAATTAACCCTACCGGGAAATTAACCCGGGTCCTCCCACTGTAAGAGCGCAGCGCTCACTACTGCGCCAGGTAGGTCGTCAAAAGGGGTTTGTCAGTAACATCAAAGTGACGAAAATCATTGAAAATCATCTCGAGACTTTAGCTTGTTATTGACAGGAAAATCAGAAAATCAAGTGATAAACCACAAAACTACACAAAATTCAACTCTAATCACTTCGATTAAGAAACAAAATTACTTAAATCTCGACAGCCCTGCAAGAAATTACGAAAATTGACATTTAATAAAAGTTACCAGACATATATGCGGTTAACAAATTGATTGTTGAAAGATTTTCACCCTTATTTCATCTACAAATAAGAGATACATTAAAAAAATCTTTTACAAAAAACATTTATGACATGGTATTTAACCGCGAACATAACTTGTTGCGTTTCTATATCTATTTTCTTATAAAATATAGCTCTTATGTTGATGTAATAAGAGTACAGTATTTGTAGAGTGGGCGTTATGTAAGTTTGTCAGGTGAGACAAGCAAATAACATATTTTTGATTCGACACCGCAGGACGCCTTACGCGGGTGACCATGAAACTATGTTTTATGGTAACGTCCTCTTTTGCCTAAGGTTAAAGTTAAAACATACAATTTGTAATACCAAAGTGAGTTTATCCGCCTTATTAATTGTAAGTGCGGAGATAGTTGGTTCACTAGGACTTGTGTACCCGAAAGCAATGACATACCAAACCAAATACGTACTGTGGGATTTATAAAAAAACTTAAATGTGGAAAATCGTGGAAATCCTTGCAAATGACTAGTAGAAAATATAGTCAAGATGGTAGCTGGCTAACCTGTCAGGGCATGATATTAAACCCATACTTCTACACGGCATGGGAAATTATAAATTCACAAGTTGACCCTGCCGGGGATCGAACCCGGGACCTCCCACGTTAAGACAACTGCGCTCAACACTTCGCCAGGGAGGTCGTCATCGAGGTAGTTACACATATTCAAACAAATAAATTCATTTCATTTGTCAATAATGTGAATTGCTTGTTTATAGAGTGGGAAGAAACTGTCTCCTGTAACCCAGTTTTTACTACCTTAGGAGGCAGGGTTTCACACTATTGAAATTTTGTAATTAGTTAAGGCAATTAAAAATTAATTTATTTACTAGCTGATGCCCGCGACTTCATCCGCATGGATTAATGTTTTTGATTCCGCTGGGAACTTTGAATTTTCCGGGATAAAAAGTAGCCTATGCTAGTCCTTTCCCGTTAAATTGTTAGGTATTGGGGTTTTCAATTAAGAAATTCTCAGTGCCAGCCCGGAGAGCATGTTTCGCCCCCGTGCCTCGGAGAGCACGTTAAGCCGTCGGTCCCGGTTATTATCACTAACATGATAATAGTCGTTAAAGCCCGCCAACCCGCATTGGAGCAGCGTGGTGGGTCTAAACTCCTAATTCCCTCTCTCCTATGAGAGTCGAGGCCTGTGCTCAGCAGTGGGACGTCAATAGGCTGTAGTGGCTTTCCCGAGATACAAACTATCCCTATACCAAATTTCATCAAAATCGGTTGTAAAGATAGGCTGGGAACGCGTAGCAGACAGACAGATAGATAGACAGACACTTTCGCATTTATAATATTAGTATGCATATGGATTCCTTTAATTTTTGGACTCGTCCTCGTGGTGGCGACAGCGCGGTCGCCGCGTGGTTGCAGGTGACACAAGTGACACACAAAGAGCGCGGCTCGTGCCGGACTCGGAGTTCACGAATTGAACCGAGATTATACTGTTACCCAACTGTTACCCTTCACTATTTTAAGCACTTTGGTTTATTAAGTACAGTCCGCGCACGAGCTCCGAGGAATTGGGGTCTGAAGAAGCGACGGCTGTACACCACCCCCGATCGTCGCTCCATATCCTGCTCGCTCCCAGCACTAGTTTCGAGCTGGAAGCGTGTAATTTTGCGATAGCAGTATTGTTTTGTACTTTAAACAACTCTAGGTCATTACTTTATCATTCCATATGTTCCTCGGAGCTCGCGCGCGGACAATACCTACTTTGAATATTTAAAAAATATAAAACAAAGTCGGGTTTATTCGAACACTTACAGTGACAAAATTTAAAAAAAAAAAAAAAATTTTGGAGCACGGTTGGATTTATTTTATTTTCTCATTTTAAACTAGCTGATGCCCGCGACTTCGGCCGTGTGGATTGAGGGTTTTTTGGCTCCCGCGGGAACTCTTTAATTTTCCGGTATAAAAAGTAGCCTGTATGTTATTCCAGACTATCTATCCCTGTGCCGAATTTCATCCAGATCCGTTCAGCCGTTCTTGCGTGAAAGACTAACAAAAATCCATATATCCATACATCCATACATCCATACTTACAAACAATTGTGTTTATAATATTAGTAAGGATTTAAGGCGGATAAGTCACCGTAAAATTGCAAGAACCGTTAGATTGTAATCTAACTAGCGAAATTGTAAACTGTCGACAGATTACAATTAAACGCATTATTTTCCGTGTTTTCAGGCTTTAAATATTGTCACAAGGTTATAATGGCTCAGGTGGAAAATCGGGCGGTCCCGAAACCAGAAGATCCCGGTTCGAGTCCAGATGTCTCCAGTCCGATTATTTTTTTAAATATCATATAATATTTTATTTAAAAAGATAAAATATAATTTATTATTTAAATATCATTTCCGAAAAACATGATTTACCAAAAAAAAAAGAGCAAAGCTCGGTCATCCAGGTACTAAACTTGATTGTACTAACATTTAAACTAATGTTAAAAATGTGAAAGTTTGGGTGGATGAATGGATGGATGTTTGTTACTCAACGGCTTGTACGGCTGAATGGATCTGGACGAAATGTTACCGTAAGATTGTAAAAACCATTAGATTATAATCTAACTCGCGAAATTGTAAACTGTCGAAAGATTGTGAACCGTTCAATGTTCTGAGTATCAATTTTTGAAATATTCATTGTATTTACGTTTTCTTGTCCGTTTCTTGTAGGTTAGATTAGGGTTCGACATAAATAATCAGGTAGTGCCGGTTCGACATAAATAATTAGGTTTCATCGGGTTAATATACCTAACAGATTACAACCTACCGAAAAATAATGCGTTAAATTGTAATCTTTCGACAGTTTGCAATTTCGCGAGTTAGATTATAATCTAACGCTTTTTACAATCTTACGGTGACATATACATACATGCATGCATGTATACACACATACATACAAAGATACACATAAACATAAATACTAAATAATTCTAAATAAAATATAGGACCAAAGTGAATTAACTGCTACCTGATAGTAAAAGGAAATCTATATCGACTTCTGAAGAAGAGTGACTTAGACATCTGTTTACTGTGCTTAGACTGTAGTATTATAATATCCGCTGGAAGGCTGTTTCACAATAATACGGATTTACGGGTGAAAGATTTATCATAATATCCTGTGCGACTGGCAGGAATGTGCAAGCGATTATCCGTACATGACCATACATGTTGTCGTTCGTTGTTAGAGCCAAGGAAGGAGAAACGCTGTTTGAGCAAAGAAGGAGTATGAGGATTGTAAAGATTGGTTAGAGGAGTGTCAGCATGTGCAGATTGCAACGGAGTCTGATTGGGAGCCACTTCAGACGAGCTCTGTACCCGGACACGACAGTTCGCTGTGATAGTTTTACTTTTAATTTCGAATATATACCTATGACTGCCGTGTTTTTTTTTTAAATCCACCTTAGGGAATGCAGGCGGACGAAGTCGCAGACATCGTCTAGCTGAGACTAAAGCCTCCTCCAAATTAAATTTAATAAAAATTAACTTAATTAAGAAATCGTACAGCCACAGCTTTATTATTTAAGTAAAAAATAAATAGATACTTATTTGCATAAAAACCTCAAGAGATTGCTGGGAATTCTGGTCTTTACCACAGGTGCTTAAGAAAAATATAACATTTGCATACCTAACGTAACTACATAGCTACTTATTTACATTTTGCTAAGTTATTTACATAATGATCTTATATATTTTTATTGTGGTAGTAAAAACCCAGGTGTTCCTTCTACGATACCACATTTCCAACCAGCGGCAGATTCCGTGCCGACGGACTGAGTGTCGATTAGTTACTAGATGATGCTCGCGACTTCGTCCCCGTGGATTGTTTTTTTTTTCCCGCGGAAAATCTTCATTTTTCCGGGATAAAAAGTAGCCTATTCCTTCCCCGGGATGTAAGCTGTCCATGTACAAAATTTCATCAAAATCGGTTGAGTAGATGGGCCGTGAAAGCGTCGCAGACAGACAGACACACACTTTCGCATTTATAATATCAGTATGGAAGTATGGATAATATAGAGACTTGAATGCTGCGGAAGATTTGTGTGGTGTGGTGTTGTGGCGGTGGGTATTGCTCGCTTGGCTGCTTGATTTTTTATTATACTTGGTAGGTACTACAGGTCGCCCGCGACTTCGTCCGCGTACAATTTCTGATTTCCTATGAAATTCTTATAAAATTTACCCCCTACAAAAAGCCTTCATATAGAGACTTTACATAGCTTATGCAGATTTTTATTATTTATAACTATAATAACTTAAATGCCGATTTTCAAGTCTCTGACTTCAAAAACTTAGAACCTTCATGTAAGCTCTACCTTACCCCGATTTCTAAACCCTTGGGGCGGATTTTCGGAAACTGCGTATAGAGGTTTTTATTATTTAAAACTAATAATTAAATTGCTAATGTTCATGTCTATAACATCAAAATGATTGGATTTTATATACAAACTTCCGACCCTCATTTCATCCACTTAGGGGTGAATTTTCTCAAAACTATTTCTTAGCTGATGTCTACATCTTAGAAAAGGAACTTACCTTCAAAGTTCCAAGTTTGTATGTCTTACAGTTCCTGAGATAATCAGTGAGTGGTATTTCGCTTTTATTTACGAGTATATATGTCACCGTAAGATTGTAAAAACCGTTAGATTATAATCTTACTCGCGAAATTGTAAACTGTCGAAAGATTGTGAACTGTTCAATGTTCCGAGTGTCAATTTTTGAAATATTCATTGTATTTACGTTTTCTTGTCTGTTTCATTAGGTTAGGTTAGCGTTCGACATAAATAATCAGGTAGGGCACTTAGGTTCTATCGGGTTAATAAACCTAATATATTACAATCTACCGGAAAATAATGCGTTAAATTGTAATCTTTCGACACTTTGCGATTTCGCGAGTTAGATTGTAATCTAACAGTTTTTACAATCTTACGGTGACATATATACCTAGATTATTATTGAAGCAGTGCGAGTGAAGCGAGCTTATACCTAGATAGTACCAAACGGGGGCGCATGTTGAGTCCGTTACGGCGCTTTCCTCAAATATAAGTCATGCTTGCCCCTTACGGCAGTGGCGTTTAGGTCATAGAGGCATTCAAGCACTGTATATAGTGCTTGGATGCCAGTAAATAGGTTCCTAAATGACTTAATTATGTCTACCCTGGCTGCTAACTCTTTGCACGCCATTGGCCATAACCGCTGTCCTAGAGGAGCGACGATACGACGCTATAGAAAATGATAAACTTACCTACGCGACAACGTTGGCCACGTGAACGGTCAGCTACTGTTTTCGTAAGAAGTCGCGTTGTCGCGTTTGGCGCTCACGTAGGACAAAACCTTCGAACCGGGCTCAGAGAAGACAACAATTCACATTCACAAGAAAACTTACCTCATAACAAAACAAAACTAACGCACTATAGGCTCAAACACACAATAATACGCGTACTTCAACTTTAAACCGTCTTTCCTTAAGTCACACAAACACACTAAAACACTATTTTGCACCAAACCCACTAGCACTTCCACCCTTCGTCACACTGGTTCACCAACTGACGTAGGGGGTGGATTCCTCGAGGGAGGGGCTTAGAGTGGGCGTGGTCGGCACACGCCCTCAGCCCGGGGGTTGGGGGTTGAAATATTTATAATGTGCTGCATTTGTAATGTACACTCAGCTGAAGAGATTTGCGTAAAAGACGAAGGGTTAGAGATGCTTTCGTAGCTTTGGTTTTGACATACCTGCCATAATATTTGGAAGGTTTCAAATCAATACGACAGTTTGAAATTGGTTAAAAGTTAAAATCAACCTCCAAATCGTTTTTACATACTTATTTACTTAGGTAGAGGATTTTTTTATTCCAGGACAAGTTAGCCCTTGACTGGGATCTCGCCTGATGGTAAGTGAGAAGGTCAGAAAGTGCAGTCCAAGAAGGTAGCGAGCTAACCGGGCGTAACGTGTAGCTGTTAGGGGCATGGCAGTTATATTAAACGTACATGGCATCGCACCGGAACGCTAAATCGCTTGGCGGTACATCTTGGCCGGTAGGGTGGTAACTAGCTACGGCCGAAGCCTCCTACCAAGCCAGACCAGAAACCAGACCAGAGAAATTATAAATTCCCAAATAGACCCTGCCGGGGATGCAACCTGGGACCGTTAGCGCTCAACACTGCGCCTGCAGGGAGATCTTCAAACCTTGGCCAGTTATTATCCTATCTGTCTCAAATACGTAATATTTATTAATAAATATCTCTACATTACGGGTGAAATGTTAGCGAAATTTTTTGAAAACAAATTCAAATATTATTTTCTCCCTCGCTGTTCATTCATCCTAACTTTTCTAGAAATTTCGTCGGTACTAATAAGTAATAATAATTGCAACTAACCCGCGACTTCGTTCCCGTGACATAAGCTTTTTTGATTCCCACACTCAACTCCTATTTTACCCCTTCGTTGGTGGAATTCGGAAAAACTTTTTGTTAGTGAATAAGTACTCTTCACAAAGAACACGCCCTCCTAATTTCATGTCTCTAGGACCAGTGGTTTAGGCGTTGATATGTCAGTCAGTCAGTCCGTCAATATCCCTTCAATACATTTTTCTAAAATGAAAGAAAGAAAGAAGAAAGAAAAGCAGTATATTCGACAATGGTGTCACAGACAAAACACAGATTACATTACACATGTATAAATGTTGTTTGTGACATCACCCATCAGGGGTGTCCAGCTTAGCATTAAGCCCTGCATTGTACGCTAATAAATTGCATACACAAAGCAGGGCGCTGGTTTTCGGCTGTGACCCGAAAACGGTCAAAGCCGGTGACAGCCGATGTAGTTTACACTATAGACATTCTATTCTGGTTGTCGCGGGTTCGATCCCCGGGCACGCACATCCAACTTAACTGAGTTACTTATGTATGTGCGTTTTAGGCAATTTTATTAAATAGTAGTGTTTTTCATCCGCGCGGAATTAGATTTAAAAAAAATAAACAAAAAAACCTTTAAAAAATATACAATTATTCATTTTTCACTGAAATCACAAAATAACAAGTTTCATGGATATAATTTGAATCGTCTTTTTAATCTCCTTGGGGGTGGAATTTCGAAAATTCCTTTAGTACACCTCTAGAGTGCACAAGGAATATTCTGTCAAAAATTCAAATTTCAACGTTCAAGCGTTTGGACTGTAGCCTGCATAGGTAGGTCGTCTGTCAGTCAGTCAAGTCAGGGGACAAAGCCTTTTAAAGCGGATATTATTGATGGTGACCACTTGTTAATAATTGCTATTAATATCGGTTAAGTAGATAATAAATAATAATAATAGTTATTCAACAATTAGCTTGTTTTAAAGGTGAAGGAGAACATCGCGAGGTAACCTGCATGCCCGAGAGTTCTTCGTAATGTTCTCGAACGTGTGCGAAGTCTGCCAATCCGCACTCGACCGGCGTGGTGGACTAAAGCCTAAACCCCATTCTGAGAGAATACTATCAGGAGGACTGGACGCAAGTCACGTACTATACACATTAGAGTATGTTGTTCTACCACAGAATAGGTAATAATAGTAAGTAATTATTAGTATTGGGTTTTTCTGACTAGAAATTCTCAGCACTAGCCTGGAGTTAGGAAGTTGGCGATATATAATCACCCCTGTGCCTTTGAGAGCACGTTAAGCCGTCGGTCCCGGTTACTATCACTAACGTGACAATAGTCGTTAAAGTTCGCCAATCAGCATTGGAGGAGCGTGGTGGGTGTAAGCTCTAATTATCTCTTTCCTATGAGAGTGGAGGTTAGTGCCCAGCAGTGGGACGTTAATGGGCTGTAGTGGAATAGTACCACAGGTTTTACAGTGGAGGCGTAATAAAAAAACCTCGGTTAATATTCTTTTCCTCTTAATATGTATTTGATATTTCCGAAGACGTAGATTGTGGCGTGTTTATTTGGTTTGGTTTCGTATCGTATTATTATTTTGTTAATTAGCTGTTTCTGAAGCGGGTTTATACCGAGATAAGGTACTTACCTACCTAAAATAAATCGCTGGTAATTAATACATACTAATATTACTACATACTAATAATGCGATAGTTTGTTTTTTATTATTTTATTTTATACTTCAAGTTAGCCCTTAACTGCGATCTCACCTGATGGTAAGAGACAATGCAGTCTAAGATGGTAGCAGGCTAACTTGTTAGGGGCATCGCAGTTATATAAAACCCATACCCCTGTCGGTTCCTTACATCGTCCGGAACGCTAAATCGCTTGGCAGCACGTCTTTGCCGGTAGTGTGGTAACTAGCCACGGCCGAAGCAGACCAGGCCAGACCAGAGAAAATTCAGAAATTATAAATTCCCAAATCGACCCTGCCAGGAATCGAAACCGGGACCGCCCACAATAAGACCACAGCACTCACCACTGCGCCAGGGAGGTCGTCAAGTGTTTTTTTGTTTTTGTTGGTTTTTCCTTTCACGCCGCAATGGAGCAACGGATCGATAAGAATTTTTGTATATATTAGAGGATGGAGAGTCACGTAGGCTTCATCTTATCCCGGAAAATTGAGGAGTTCTCACGGGAATTAAAAACCCTATCCCTACATCCCTACCCTATATAGGGTACCCTATATAGATACCACGCGGTACAATATTATAAATGTGTAAGTTTGGATGAATGGATGTTTGTTAATTCATCACGCCTGAACGGCTGAACGGATATGGATGAAATTTGGCACAGGGATAGATTATAGTCTGGAATAACACAGCTACTTTTATTACGGAAATTAAATAGTTCCCTCGGGAATCAAAAAACCTCAATTCACGCGAACGAAGTCTCGGGCATCATCTAGTTTAATAACAAGTACCTACCTAGGTAATAAGTAATAACACAATTTTAGTCTTTTAGACTTGATAGGTAAACAACTGGGTAGTTGTTGTGCCTAAAGCGCGTTTGCCGCTAGGATTTTATACCTATGACTGGGGTTTTTATTGGAGTTTACCTCCTGTGTACGCCTTGTCCCTATCGGGTGTTATTCGAGGAGCAGCGCAACGGCAATATACCCACCTAATTGCTTATTACCTATCCTCAAAGTTTCCCGTTGATGGCATTACCTCTTATACCTATTTTAGGCGTTGGCAGTATGGCCCCTGATGGGTAGGTACTTATCCTAAAGATACCTATTCGTCCTCGAGATATTTAGTTCCGTGAACGGTCAATGATACGCCCACTTCACAATACGCACGTACTCATCTGCTTAGCATAAAAATACTTAAATAACGCTATTCGCAACAATTTAACATAAGTATAAATAGTAACAACGTTTGCTTGAGAAGACCCATCGATACAAAATAAGAAAACCCAATAATAGTTTATTACCCCAGTTTTTTGGTACCCCGAATTTAAAACCGGTATATCACGACCTTCTTTATACGACACGATCAGGCGTCGATCTATCACGACTTTTCATCTGATATAGGCGTAAATCTGTAATCATGCTCACTCATTTTGCTCTCATTTTACCTAATTTACGGCTTTATTTTATACCCCGGCTACGCAAAGGTGGAGCTTAGCTTGGGAAGAAAGTTGTAAATGGTAAAACAGAGATAAGTAGGTTACATCCCAGGGATGCACTTTTTATCCACGGGGGTTTTCATTATTAGGGTGCCTATAAATTAAGTAAATATTGTAATTATTAACTAGTGGTTCGCCCCGAACTGAGACCTCGCGGTATCTATAAGATAGTTTTAACTATAGTAATAGTTAACTTCTAACATTAGACACAAAAGAGCTAAAGAGTTATTGGAGAAACGAATTAGTTATTTATGCAACAGTTGTGTAATAAGGGGTATTAAAACACGAATGTGATAATAGTATCATATGAGTGTTTTAATACCTAATTATCAACAGTTGCATACAAGACTTTATCTACTCCCATGCTATGAGGCTAATTCTCAGATTTCGTGCAAATCGGACGAAAATGAGAAAATTTTTAAAATGTTGAAATTGCTGATCCAAACCAAAATATAGGTAAAATTAGACATAGTCACCAAGTTATAATGAATTGCACCAAAGGATTTCCAAGATAAATGCATTTGAAACTTTATGTCACTGAAGGTAATGAGATCTGCTGTGCTAGTAATGATTTTGGTGAGGAAAGCGTTGATATTAATGTGATGTTAATGAAATAAAACTTCACCTCCAACAATAAACCCATTTTTATTAATCAAATACATACATAATTTAATACATATATAAGCAATAACCGAAAATACTGTCGCAAATTCGCAATGCTTCGAAAATTTTAATGCAACAACCAATAATATTGCTAAAGGGACTCTCATCTTTCTTATTTAATGCTTTAGAACCCTCTTTTAATTGTTTAGTGAGATTTTTTTCTTAAATTAATCTCTTTTTAACTTTTCTTTTTTACCCTCATTTATATTATTGTCTATTAGGCCTATTACACTGCACTCTTTACAGGGCCCTGTGGTAAGGGTGGCCGCTAGATAGAGCATCGCTTATTACACAGCAATAAGGACCAATTTAGGGACCCTTACTCCCTAAATTTTATTACACTACACTGATTCAAGTGTAACCGGGTCCCTGTAAAAGGTGCAGTGTAATAGACCTATAAAGCGTCCACCTTACTTTTTGTTGCTTGGTTCTCTTTTTGAGACTTTTTTTCCAGTAATTTATACAGCCTTCTCTGTATTTGATTTGTTTCCATTAGCGCTTTTTCAAGTTCATTTTTTTAAACATCTTTTTTGTTTATGTATTACGTATTCTTCTCAACTTTTTCTTCTATATTCTTGTCAATCGGTACATAAAATGTTTCGCTCTTGTTCTTTTTCTTTGATTGTCGATGGTCAACTAAAGGTCACTCTTTCTTATTTTTGCTGTATGCTTTTTTAAATTTTCATGCCTATTTTTCCTTTCTAGTCTTTATTGTCTTGGAGTCATCTCTTTAATAGATTCAATTTTCTTTTCTTATTTGCGTTTTAAATATCTTAGTCTTTCTTTTTCTTTCTTTCTCGCATATTTTTCCGGATCCTTCTTTAATTATTCGTATTTTTGTCTTTTATAGTACCTAAAATCAAAATGGTGTTATATTCATATTCAAATACGAAGCACAATGATTTTAAATGGTAATTAGGTTAGTTGGTACAGTTTGTATTATACGATTTGGCCGTCAAAAATAGTACAGCAATATTTACTGAAAAATTCATCATTTCCTTCAGTTCAGCATCATTACCTTCAATTTTAAAACTGAAGGTAAATGAAGGTAATGATAGTGAGGGAAGTGAGATTTTGGCATTTTTACCAATTTATCAGCGTATTTTAAAAAGCAATAAATATAAATAATAAAATACATACTCACATCGTTTAAAGTTCAATATAAAGAAGATAAAATTATTAAGATAAACTAGTTACTTACCCTAAAATGATTACGACGGTAAAGAGAGATTAATCGTGACAAACACCATCCTCGGACATAAACACGAAAATAACTTTGTTTCAACAAGCGCACGGCCACTGTCTGGGACGTGCCTGGATAGATTGAGTAGCACTTAGCATGGGGCAGAGGGGAAAGAAGTGCAATAAGTACACTGCAAGGATATTTTGGAATAACAATCTCAGCCGAAGGTAATTAGTTTTTATCCGTGACAAAACTCTTGTTATTTTTTTATAAATGAATAAAGGGATTCGTACGTGTGAATATGCAGTTATATTACTCCTCATAGTGTAAGTTATAATGTGTGAAAAATTTAAGCTCGTTTAAAATTGGTATCTTGGAAAATCATAATGATGTATCCTAAGACTCTTGTTTTCCCCCCTGAAGGTGGTGAGTTTTAGATATGAAAATCGTGATTTTTTTAATAATCTTTTATGTTACAATTTAGATTTTTGTGGCACTCTTAGCTGATTATATGAGAGTTCATTTATAATGCAATTCACATTTTTAAAGTAATTGGTTATTTTTTTATTCGAATTGAAATGCGATTTGCACGAAATCAGAGAACTAGCCATGAATCCTCTTTAGCAGATTCTGAAATAGTTAGCTTACTGCTAACATTAAAACATCCAGTCCTAGTAACCTAATATCATCCATTACTGAGTATATACAAATAAACTAAGTATTAATGAAAGAATTATTTATTGTAGTAGTAATTAACATTTTGTACAGTGCAATTATTAAAATTCACTTGATGTTCTTTAATGTTGGAAAGTCCTGATCCTGATGTACTCGGCGGAATATTTATATTTTCCACTTCACTATTTTTATTTTCTATGGAATTCGAAATTACATTCGACACTTGGATTTTGTTGGTTATAGAGTCATTAATATAGCCCGCTGCAACAGATGTAGACTTCCATCCGCCGTGCCGTTTTAAACTTATGTCTCCTCCGGCATCTACTAATATTGTGGCAGATGTTCTGCGAAAGCAATGTCCTAAGTCCTATAGACAACTCAGGATTAGGAAGTTGTAAATAGTTAGCAATTGTTTTACCCAAACTGCAAAAAACTTGAATCGCTATTTTTTTTGTTAACGAAACAATAAAAAATAAGAAGAAAAATGGCAGGGAAAATTCTAATTTTTTTTTTCAGCGCGCGGCGTTCTGGTAGTGAAACGCGCGTGTATGACAATGTTCTTTTTTGAAATTCGCATAGATGTTCTTTTTTTGTAATTCATACAGATACCACGCATCGAGCAGATGTGGCTGACTGTTGAGTAAACCCTTTGCGCAGAGGGGATCGAAAAAAAAACAAAGGAGTGTTGTTATGAAATTCAGTACAACATTACATCACCCGTTTGGATGATGTTATGGTTATTAGGACATTGGGTGTTTTAATGTTGGCAATAAGCTAACTGTTTCAGCACCTGTTATAGAGGATTTATATAACATGGGAGTAGATAAACACTTTTACAGATCGATTGACATCATTGTGAAGTTCTGTTAAAAATACTGAAGTTCATTAAAAATTTAAAAAATTCGTTTCCATTATAATATTTATCTAATTTTAGTAATTGTTGTTCAAGTACAGCATATAATTCAAATAATTGATCAAGTTTCAAGCTCAGCCATTCAGAAAATTGAGAGTTCAGAAAATCTCCACTTTAAAAGCTCCCCATTTCATAAATTTTAGGGGAGAAATTTAAAATAAAAATTTTGGACTCTACTCCTAATTATCTTTAAAATGATATACCGCAACCCTATGTAACGCTATAAAAAATATTTTACATCGCATTCGCTTCTATGGGAGCCCCCCTGAAATCATTTTTTTTATAAATTTTTAAGCCATATTCGGCTGGAAACCATTGGTTTACATATTATATTTATATTTGAAGTAATTACGTTCAGTAATTCAGAAGTTATAAGGCTCTCACAGACGGACGGACAAGTGCAAATTCACTCAAGTAGACTCAGAGACCTTCGCTTCGCTCGGTAAATTAAGTAATGATGAAATTGTACATAAACTAATGAAATATCAATACTTTATTAATTCACGTACACATTAGCTAGTAATTTAATCAATATTAGTTAAGTCCAAATGACTTAATAAATAATATTATGTCTTATTTATAACCTAGAGTTCCAAGCCAGTTTTAGAACCTTGAACCTTCCTGGGAATAGAACCTCCGAACCTTGATAACCATTTAATAGCGTAACCATATGGCTAAGGATTGGTAAGACCGTATTAATTATTTATTTAGAAAACCGGTCAAGTGCGAGAACTCGCGCACGAAGGGATCCGTACCACTGCACAATATAAATTACTAGCTGATGCCCGCGACTACATCCGTGTGGATTGAGATTTTTTGGTTCCCGCAAGAACTCCTTAATTTTCCGGGATAAAAAGTAGCCTATGTGTTATTCCAGACTATAATCTATCTCTGTGCCAAATTTTATCCAAATCCGTTCAGCCGTCCGGGCGTGATTGAGTAACAAACATCCATCCAGTCAGTAAACAACAAGATAAGATCACACCACGTAATCAGCTGTTAAATAACTGGCTTAGATAATATGACGCTAAACTCGTCATAATAAGACATAGATCTCGATACTCTATGAATATGGAACCGTAATTATCGATTTTTGATGTGAAAACTTCTTTAGCCGCGTTGAGCACTTTAAGGTAGGGGGTAAAATTGTGGATTCGCGGCGTCATCGACATGCATGTCGCCGACATGCACGCGTTGTTACGGAGACAAAAGGTCTTAAATATAAATATACTACATTCGAAATTAAACTTTAATGCCTTAGTGTTAAGGTTTATATTTTAATTGTTTTTTTTTAATATTCGTTTTCACTTCTATCGGCAGTCTCTATGACTGCCAATTTTTTTTATTATACTTGTGCTGTGAGACCTTGCTTCTTGCCAATTTTTATGATTGTAAGTCAACAAGAAGTACACAGTACACTATAGGTTTTGAAACTTTTGATGCCCTATATTGACGAGGTACCTACCCTATAATATAGGCGAGTGCCAAATAAGCAAAATATGCGACATAAACCGACTGACAAACTGACTGACATTGCGCTGACTTAGAAGCTTAATTTTTCACAGCTCGAAGACCTGAATATTTTAAATTAATTTCAACTTTATTACGCGTTCCCGAGAAAAAGGTGGTTGACAGACAGATAGACAGACAGGCAGACAGACAACACCGAAGGGATCCGATGAGGCTATGAGGGTTCCTTTATTCCTGTTGAGGTACGGAACCCTAAAAACATTCTCAACGTGGCTCTTTCATTGAAAAGGCAAATAAAAACGCTTACAAATACCACAAAAAAGGAAACATTCGTAAACCAAATAAGGTATAACGTAACCATTAACTTTGTTATTTCGTAATGTCTAATCAGGTTAACGTAACATCGTGATCTGTAAATGTCCGGATCAAAGATGGCGGTCATAACACGCGCCTTCGCCGTAAGTGTGACAGAAATAGCGACATATCTATATCTTGCTTTGTTCCGGATCCTACTAGTACTACTACGTCACACGTTGCGAATTCGCCAAATATTGCCAGACTAATTATTTTTTCCTTTATGAGGGTAAGTAAGTATACCATAAATTTTTATAATAAGTATTCATAATAGAATTTAATTAATAATATTAGAGTTAAGTAATATTATAAAATTAATAATTTACTTGAAAGTTGAAAGACAGTCCTATGACTGTCTAACTAATAATAAAGTATCACTCCGCGTTCTACAGTCGCAAACTAACCATAATGAAATTATTACACGATCAACCTTCCTCTAATTCAAACTATTGATAACAGTTTCAATTAAAGGAAGCTTAAACTTTTGTTGTTCTTCACCCAAATTTTTGAGGTGACTGAATTTGGAAAGCCTGGAGATCAGAAATGACAATTTGTTTTAAATGAAATGAAAATTTAGAGACTATTGGTTATTTGAAAAATATACATAATTCATGTTTTATAATTCCAAAAAAAGTTACCAGCCAATTTTCAAAAAACTTGTCTCGATAAATTCCTCAACTCGTGGAGCTATTCCCATCACGATTCTTCCAAAATCCTCGGAGCTATGGCCAAAAATATGCCTCAGGCGATTTGCATCTGATAACCATTTTCAATGGTAAAATTGTTGGATAGAATCAGGCGTTACTTTGCGGAAGTTCATGATTTAGCTAGAAAAGATTACAATTATTTTGCTTTAATCCGCCAACAGAAAAAAATACAGAATTATTTCTGCTGGCGGATTAAAGCAAAATAAATTAATTAATCTGATTGTAGCATTAATAATTTTAAAAAACCTTTCAATCATTTTGTAAATAATTACCTAACTGGGAAAATCCCAACTCTACATGTGGCAGCACAGTTATGTCAACTCAAAACCAGTTTCGGTTTCAATTTTGCCTTCAAAGTAAAGAGTTGTGTGCGTGTAAGATAAGGATTTGTTTTTGTTAAAATCGTGTTTAATAAACAAAAGTTCAGTATTCAAAGCTCGTCGTAGTGCTATTCTATATTGTTTTAGTGCAAATTGAGTGTGTTTCTGGAGTTAATTAGATGGGCAGGAGTTGTATTGGCTCGTTCTGTGGAATGTCCAATTTTGCTGATTGCAGATTGTTCTGATTTCATCTAAAGGTACTCTTACACTAGGCTTGACGTCCTTGCCAGTGTTTTTTTTATAATACAGTTTAATGTCCGTTTACATTACAATAAAATAATTTCTTTGTTTTTAAGCCATTTAAATTCATAAGCAAGAACTTCTTCTAAAAGACTGGCTCAATGTTGTGCGCCATGGTCTATGCCCAGTCCTTATAGGCATATTACACTGCACTTTTCTCAGGGACCCTTACATTTGAATCAGTTTAGTGTAATAAGATTTAGGGTGTAATCGTCTCTAAATTGGTCCCTAAAATAGCGGCCACGCCCACCCTTACCACAGGGCCCTGTAAAAAGTGCATTGTAATAGGCCTATTACCCCCTACCATCTTAGACTGCATCATCACTTACTCAGCAAGGCAGCTTTTTACTTACTCACTAACAAATTTACTTTGCATACAAATTCAGAGCAAGTTCTATTATTAATGCTGTGGAATGTATTTATTTAACTAACTGCATTATTCTAAGACGTAATTTGCACTTTCACTGTCCTGCTTGCGTAAAATGCAGTAATTCACAAAACAATACATCTACTTAACAAATAAAATAATTCAGTGGTTGGTGTGACTACTTCTATTCCACTCTATATTACTCTAAATTACTTAATATAAAATGATAGCTCTAAATATATTGCTGTCCCCTCCATAACTTTACCTGCAGCAAGGCTTAGGCCGGCCATACACGGACTGCTCGAGCAGTTAGTAGGTGATCGACATACACGGACCGCTGTTGCAATCATAGTCAACAGCTTAAAGCTACCATTGATAACTGCTGCCAACAGCCTGAAGCAGTTGCAACAGCTCGAGTGGTTCCATGTATGTGTGTACATAGAAGACTGTAGTTATGCAGTTGCAGCTTGAAGCAGTCAGAATGGACTGCTTCAAGCTGCGGAATGGACAGCTGGAAGCAGTCCATTCTGACTGCTTCAAGATGGCTGTGTATATCAGACCTTAGCACTAATGAAATGGTTTATTAGGGCATTGTCTGTCACTTATGATATGTCAAGACTCTACCACCAGCTCGGAAAGGAGATTCCAGTAGATATAGAACAGTTAATTAAGTTTAGCTTTGAGATTGTGTTCAATAGAATTAGCTACAGTTGGGAATTTGCCTGTGTCAACAAATAATAAGATACCTACTTACTTAATAATTAAGTAAATGAATAACTGGCCAAACGTTATAATAGTAATAACCTTGACACCTGTTAATTTAATATTTGATAACCATTTTAAACTAAGTAAAAAAGTGCATTGACTTGTGATGACATCACAATTCAGTATTTCATACAAGATCCTATACTAAGAGGGTGTTTCTATGTTTGAAAATAGTCCCCGATTTGACTAGTTAAGTTAGTTGTCAAATTTCCAGTTATGGTCCCACAAACTTATCTGACTCGGTGGCTAAAATTGGAACTAGTTTTTATGCCGGTTTAGTTTTTTATTTTATTTTTCATACTATACTAGTGATGCTGTCACCAGGTCAGATAAATTTGTTGGACTATCCCACACTTGGCTAAGCTATATATATTTAAACACCAATATGTCAACAGAGTGTATGTATTGCTGTAGAGCTAGACTTATTTACATAAATTGGGTTGTTTATTGGAAGACTGATTTTTCTGAGATGATTCTTACTTGTTGCTACTGTTCTGTGGGTGAAGCATTAACTATCCGGCTGGTGTAGGCATTTTGAAATTAGTTAGGGTTATGTACTTTTATTTAATGTCTAAAACCACTTGAGATGCACGCAGCGGCGCCGCACGTAGCGGCACAAATTGATTGTATGAGTTTGTGCAGGGTCGCGTACGTGTCGCGTCGCCCCAGTGCGACCTCTTAATAGTTGCCGCTGCATGCCGCGCCTCTGTAGTGGGGCTAGACCACTAATTAAACCAGGGACTTTTTTAAATTCTCAATTTAATTTATATCACAATGTAAAAGTGTTTCATGTTTTGGTATCATGAGCCGAAGGTTATTGTATTGTTGTGTTGAACGTTTATGAAGATAACAGGGTCAGATGAGACAGGCGTAGTTTAACCTGATGCTGCAATTATTAAGTTATTTATAGTTTTTTGCATTCCACTAGGGTATTGCTCACTTTGGCCTAGCAGGGAAAGGCATGATTCCCAGAGAGCCCCGAGGTTCAAACCCTGCCCATTGCACAGGTTTTGATATGAATTTAAAGTTATTTAAGAAATTTTATTTGAAAATGTCAGTCTGTTTGTATGCTGGGTTGTTTCACTCCCATGTGTTCAGTTGATTTTGATGGAAATATGTAAAGATAAGTAAGTTACTAATTTACATACATTCCAGACAAGAACGCAGGTTACTTTCAAGGATATGAATTGAAAAATGACTGAATTTCATAGAAACTTTCTTCCCTTATATACCTATATACCTATATAGGCCAATAATGCAGAAAGATCCAAGAGGCGCAAGTATGAAATTAAAAAGTAATTATCCATACTAATGCGAAAGTGTGTCTGTCTGTCTGTCCGCTACGCTTTCACGGCCCAACCGATCTGCTCAACCGATTTTGATCAAATTTGGTACAAGGTAGATTGTATCCCGGGGAAGGACATAGGCTATTTATCCCGGAAAATTAAAGAGTTCCCGCGGCAATCAAAAATCCCTAATCCACGCGGACGAAGTCGCGGGCATCATCTAGTAATATTATAAATACGAAAGTTTGGATGTATGGATGGATGTTTGTTACTTAATCACGCCTGGACAGATCTGGATGAAATTTGGCACAGAGATACATTATAGTCTGGAATAACACAAAGGCTACTTTTTATCCCGGAAAATTAAAGAGAAAAACCTCAATCCACGCGGACGTAGTCGCGGGCATTAGCTACTATTCTATAAAAATGACAAATTTCTACATTCATCCGTTTGGGCTGTAGGTTGTCTGTTAGTCACTCAGGACATAGCATTCTATATAGTTAATGATTGATTGATGTTGGGCAGTTTTCCTGATAACTGCTGGGGAAGTGTGTGGGTTTGTTGCACTGGAAATTTTAATTTAGATAATTAATTAAGTGTTCAAAAAAACTTCACTTCAATAACAGTATCGCTTATCAATGTGACCCGCGCGACCCCGCCTCATTGAAATAACCGCGGACCACCATGTCTGGAAAACTGACTGACTCAACATTAGAATTACTAGATGTTTTTTATTTTTATCAACTACAAGTCAGCCCTCGACTGCAATCTTACCTGATGGTACCTAATTGATGATGCAGTCTAACCGGTTAGGGGTATGGCATTTACATCCAATCCATAACCCTAATCGGTTTCTAACTTTCTACACGGCATCGTACCGGCACGCTACATTGCTTGGCGGCCGCAGCCTCCCACCAGGCCAGACCAGAAAAAAATTCAGAAATTATAAATTCCCAAGTTACTTAACTCTGCCGGGGACCGAACCCGCATATGCCCGCGACTTCGCCCTCGTGAATTAAGTTTTGGATTAACTCCTTGATTTTCCGGGATAAAATGTAGCCTATATAAGGACATAGGCTACATTTTATCCCGGAAAATCAAGAAATCCCGGTGAAGGCCCCGGGATGAAACCTACCGCTATACCAGATTACATCAATATCTGTAGTTTCACATTTATAATATTAGTATGGATATGGATTAGGGTGGATTTACATGGGCCACGAAACGAGGCGAATTTCTAAATCGTTAAATTGTTGTTTTCATGTAGACCTTGACCAGTGCTTTTGAATCGTCGAGTGAATCTATAACTGGTTCGGAATGACATTTCTACCGAGAAGAGCCAGCGAGAAACTAGGCGGTTGCTATTTTGAAAAAAGTACATATATATCAACATAAGTAACCGCAGTCCTAACTCCTAAGCATTACTAGAGCGAGTCAAATCCATGCTCTTTTGTCATTTACATAATATTCAACAGTATAAGTTTTTTTTTCCACGCGGAAACTCCTTAATTTTCTGTCCTTAGTGGATCCCCGGGATGCAACCTATTTCTATAGTTACCAAAGGACATTGTTCCGTCCCCATACAAAGTTCGCCTAAGAACCAACAGTCATAAATCATTGATTACTGGGTTCAAATTAATACCTTTTTACACTTGAGAGCAGATTAAAATAACGGACACTTGCTAAGAAATGACTTATTAGCAAAAATATTTTCAATTTTGAGATTATTTCAACTTTCACAATCAATCTGCTTGAAAAAATAAATACCATCTTTATCCAATTGTAATAAAGCTGTAAACAGTATGTAGATAAAAAAAGATTCGCCGTAGTTCATCAAAAACATTACAGATGGCGTTATATATATTAAATTATTGTACTTTCAATAGATGGCGTTGCGAGATTCAGAATACTAGCGCACTCAGCACTTTAAGCTGTTTTTATCTTGTTTCTTACGACGCAGATCTAGCGCTCAAGCGCAAGTATTACATATTATTTTAACCTGTAAGTTATTGATCTGTGGTTAATAATCGAGTGACGGAAATGTATAGTAATCAATTTAATACCCATTTATTTATTTTGTAATTAATTTGAAGTGTCCGTTGAATTCTAATATTTGAAATAAAGATTATAAAATAAGCTAAGAATTACTGTATATTTTAAACACATTCTTAGGCGAATTTGGACAATATCCTTTCATCAAAATCGATTGAAAACAGATAGACGTACAGACAGATAGACACACTTGCGCATTTATAATATTATTATTATGGATTACAATCGCTCGTGATATTATAATTATGCTGTTTATCTAGTTGTCTCTTACGTGTGCGCGTGGGGCTCTGTCCCGGTTCCACGCCGGTTTTCCCCGAGGATGTAGGATAATGAATTTATTGGAAAGATGATAGTGATTTTATTATCTGCCTAGCTTTGAGGGACGAGTGGCCCAGTTGTGACAATGCATAACGGTCGATTGCGAAAGTCCGTAATTGGAAGGATGACCGAATTTGGAGGTTCAAATTTGGCCTTTTCGTTTCCTTCGTGCCTCGGAGAGCACGTAAAGCCGTAAGTCCCGGTTATTATCACTAACAATAATATAATAATCGTTACAAAAGCCGTTGAAAAGAGTTTAAAATTTAAATACTTTTAGTCGAGTCGTATGCGGGAGGACGTGGTAACATGCGTGCTATTGATATATTATGTTTTTTAAATATACATTTGGACCAATGTCATACATGGGATTCTAAATAATATAGATAGGGAGGCTTTGACAATCATAGTTAATATTATAAATGCGAAAGTGTGTTTGTTGGTAAGTCCTTCAATCACGCCGCAAGGGGTCGACGTGATTTTTGGCATGGGTATACTTATAGTTGAGGTCCTGGAGAGTGACATAGGCTACTTTTAATCCCGGAAAATTAAGGAGAATATAACTAAATCATATGGCAAGTAGGTATTAGAAACGTATCAATGGGGGTAGGCATACGGTTAACTACCTATGAGCTACCGGCAGTTAGTCATACGAGGCTACGAGGTACATAAAGTTTTATTTGCGTTGTATCGGTTGTATTGCGCGTTTGGCGCGTTATCAGTTGACGCATCGATTCCCATTTCCCACCTCGCTTTGTAGGTATTAAACAAAACCGGCCAAGTGCGTGTCGGGCCGCGCGCACTGCAGGGTTCCGTAGTTCCCCAGCGTCGACTGTTACTCGTTAACTTTGAAAGCCTTCTTAGCTGTGATAGTTTTCCTTTTAACTTCGCGTCATTATATGCTACTGCACATTGAATTCTTTCACGTAAGTATCCAAAAACAACAGTTCAAAAATAGGTAAATCCATACTTCCATACTCCATAGTCCATACTTATATTGTAAATGCGAATGCGATAGGTTGTATCCCGGATAATTAAAGAGTTCCCGCGGGAATGAAAAAAATCTTAATCCAAGCAGACGAAGTCACGGGAATCACCTAGTCTAGTAGTAGGTATAAAGCAACACTGTGAAAAAATCATCTATGAATCAAACAAAATGTGGGTAACAGTCTAACTGTTCAAAAGTATCTACTTGATAGCAATTATTGGTGTCGTCAGATCAGAATGCGATTTTAAATTTTTTCTAAAACAGTTGCGGGTTCTTCTCAGTAGAACAGTTTTCCGTACCGGTGGTAGATTCTTACGACTTATCATAAGTGGCACAAGTTGTTCTACCTGAAATAAATCTTCGTGAAAGTGAAGTGAAAACTTCTTTAGCCGCGTTTTTAGTACGGGGTAAAAATGTGGATTCGCGTGACCGACATGCTCACGTTGTTACGAAGACAAAAGGTCTTCATATAAATATTACATACATTCGTACTTAAACCTTAATGCCTAAGTTAAAGTTTATATTCTAAATATTTGAATATTCGTTTTCACTTCTATCGGCAGTCCCTATGACTGCCATTTTTTTGACTCTATGAGTTTGTGCATGGAGTTGGATGTGCTGCGCGGCGCGCAGAGGTTTAAAGCTGATAACACATGGCCGGACTTTTTTTAAACTGATAAAAATACTTTCCTACTTAAGTACCTAGTTGGGTAAAAAAATAACTTAATTACATATTTTGTTTTCTCATATGCTTACTTATAGTTATTTGTTGTCGTTATCTCAAATGTATGGTTTTACCGTTTAATTTAGCGGCCTTTTATAAATGAATGATAAAGTACAGTTCGCACGCGAGCTACCATACATTTGCTCTGCATTCAACTCGTGCGCGAACTATATATCGATAAGTATTGTTTGTTTAAATCGATGCTTCAAAAGAGAAGGTTCATGTTGTAAACTAAGTTTGTAAACTATCATGAATAGAAGAAAATTTATTACTTACTTCAAAATAATATAAATTATAATTTAAAACTACATAACTTGCAAAAAATAAAGATCTATTTCAAGTTTTTCTATGTTTCCAAGATGGCGCCGTTCAGCCATAGAGCCGGCAGTGGGCGCGAAATCTGAACATATTGTGAAACAGGCCATAACCCAAATAGGTAACTAATATTATATAGAGGAATGATTAGTTTGTTTGTAATGGATAAACTCAAAACTACTCAGCCGATTTTAAAATTCTTTCACTTATAGAAAGCTACTATATCAGCAAGGAACGTCTTTAAAAAAAAAAAAAAAATAGAGATCCCTACGAAAATTACAATAATGTGAATTGAGTTGGAAAAAATCGGCTCATCTGAGAGCTGCCGTGGCGTGCGCCTGCGTAAATAGTAAAAGTTACACGAAAACAATGTATAGTAGAATTGTTCTTCTCAAAAATTAAAAAAAAAAGTCCGCGATAGGTTGTTTAAGGTTGTCTCACAATAACAATTTTTATGATTTTAAAATTTGGTCTAAAACAAAGTTTTACTTTCGAAGGTGTTTTTCCTGACATTGTATTAATCCTTATCAAAATAAAATGGTTGGTCATCTCAAGTATTTAATATACACCAAATTTGCTCTTTACACCATTTAATTCAGATGAATATCTTAGAAGATATCATAGAAATTATCAACATTAATATGGGCGGCCGAGACCTGCAGTGGCAGGAGGTGATATCGCAGTGCTAATGTTAAACCTGATGTGCTGCCCAGTGCCGACTGGTCATTATTGGGTATGAACTGTTATGATGATTAGTGCTATCCGTGCGAAGCCGGGGCGGACCGCTACTAGTGTAATATTCTCGTTTATTTGCTCAGCTGTGCTTTAAAATTGAATCATAAAACTATATTTCCGCTCCCGTTCGTCCCGTGATCTCATCGCGGGTAAAGTGTAAACCGGTATAAACAAGCCGGGGCATTGCCTCGTTCAGCCGACACAGGGGGCATACTACCATCGCTTCAATCTGTATTGTTTTAATATTGTTGACGTTCGCGTTTTACAATTATTATAATCCTTATTCTAAGGACGTCGAGGTACGTGACATAAAACTGTCATTTTGAAGTAGTACTGATAATAATAGCCCTTTGGTATAGTTAGCGGAAACATATTATCAATGTAGCCGCCTCTATGCACCTGTACGGGAGCGGGTGATATGGCTCGACCGTAACAAAGGATGATCATCCTCCGAGCGGGTGTTGTGCTCGGGAACCACTAGTCCGACCGTTCATCTTTGGAGGTCGTATATATAGCGTAATTCAGAGAACGCTTCGTAATCGTGAGTTCGGCTCTTCGTGGTCGCGTGAATCGTACTAGTAATGCCATCTATTGGATTATGTGCGGACTGCGAAGACCGCCACACACCTATAAGGATGATCTAGGGGTCAGTTCTCTTATAGTACGATGTCCAGTGTCCAGGTCACGGTCCCGGCGTTTTGTAGTCCCAAGAAGAATAAAATTAGTATTGTATTCGCGAGAGAGACACCAGCTCATAGAGGCGTTCCCTCAGAGTCACTTAATTCAGGAACATCTTAGTCTAGGAGAGGAAGCTAGTGGACGGACCCCTACAGTTAACATCAGGCGACCAAACTTTATAGTAACAGAATAGAGTATCATGAATTATGTAAACTTGGTTTATGGTATGGAGGCAGGTCATATCCCGGGGAAAGGACATAGGATAATTTTCATTCCGGTAAATTAAGACTATCAAACAAACAACCAAAATACCTAGTTATACAAAAATAATAATCTATCAATACATATGAACCAAAAATAATCAACTAAGGAACTCAGGAGATGCTTTAGTATGATTAAGCGACGATTTTTGTATATCAGCGTTCTGCATGTACTACTCGTACATATTATTTGTATGTGCTCATGTAGTATTTTTATGTTCCTCGCAGAGATGTGGTCCAGCGCGTGAGATGCTGCGGCTGCTGATGATAGCCGCTGTGGTGTGCGCCGTCGACGATGACTTCTAGTGAGTATCCACTATCCATATCCATACCATCCATACTAATATCTGTATTTTCATACTACTTAATATTATAAATGCGAAAGTGTGTCTGTCTGTCTGTCTGTCCGTCTGTCTGTCTGTCTGCTACGCTTGTAAGGCCCAACTACTACTTTGATGAAATTTGGTACAGAGATAGGTTATATCCCGGGGAAGGACATGGGATATAGGACATAGTCCTAGGGGAAGGACTGTTTAACCCGGAAAATGGAAGAGCTAGTAAACATACTGATAGCTAGAAGGTATGACGTAGACATTCACTAAAAAACGATTTTTGAATATACAAACCAATAAACGCACTTTCGCATTTATTATATTAGTATGATATAGTTATGTCACCGATTGTTACACGGATCAGTCACGTGCGGGTGTTTGTCGGAATATGTCCGACTAGTTAGTTTTGAACCCGTCCTTGATCAACCTTAAATATTAAGGACCCCGCCTCCTAGGATCCTCAAATATAAGGATACTTTTATTCCGGAAAATTAAGTTCCGGTGGAAATAAAAAAACGGGACGAAGTCGCGGGCATCATCTGGCAGCTATACACTTATCACATATCTGTAGCTTAGCAGAAAAAAAAAAGTCTTTTACAAGTGCTTTTGAATCGTCAAGTCAATCTACCACTGGTTCGGAATGCCATTCCTACTGAGAAGAACCAGAAAGAAACTCGGCGGTTGCTCTTTTGAAAAAATTAATTCACAATTTCATTAATTTGTCGTAACACACCGTATAACCTTGTGCGTTTCGCAGGCGGGTAAAAGGTGTTTTGTATTAGTGTTTTTTAAATTTTTAATTTAATTTTAACGACCTCCGTGGCGCAGTATTGAGCGCTGTTGCCTTGACGTGCGGAGGTCCCGGGTTCGATCCCCGGCAGGGTTTGGAAATTTATAATTTCCGAATTTTCCTGGTCTGGCCTGGTCTGGCCGTGGCTGGATACCACCCTACCGGTAAAGACGTGCCACCAAGCGATTTGGCGTTCCGGTGCGATGCCGTGTAGAAGCCGAGGGAATGGGTTTAATATAACTGCCATGCCGCTAACGGGTTGTCCCGTTGTCATCTAGGACTGCATCATCACTTCAGGTGAGATCGCAGTCAAGGGCTAACTTGTAACGGATAAAAAACAAAAAAAAAACCACCGGGTAAGATCGCAGTCAAGGCCTAATAGGCCTATTACACTGCACTTTCCACAGGGCCCCGAGGTAAGGGTGGGCGTTAGCCGCTAGTTAGAGCGTCGCTTATTACACAGCAATAAGGATCAAATTTGGGACCCTTACTCCTTAATCCTTATTACACTACACTGATTCAAGTGTAAGGGAAATCAAGGGGATTCAACTGAAAAGTGCAGTGTAATAGACCTATAACTTTTAGTGGATTTAAAAAAAATGTGTCATGAACGTTGTTGCCTACGCAGCTCGCTGAGCTGGCCGGGGCCTGAGCGTGGCTGCGCGGGAGTGGCCGGGCAGCGCGGGCAGTTCAGCGCTGAGTGCGCGCTGCCCACTGGCCGCCTCACTGTCACCGTGGACGCCGCAGGCACCTACCTGAGGATCGTCTGCCAGGATGTGAGTACCACTGACTTGAGTATTACCACTACAGCTCACTAACGTGCCACTGCTGGCCACAGGCCTCCACTCTCATTGAGAGAGGGACTACTGAGAATTTCTAGTCTTCTTCTTCTAGTAGTTGTTTCAATAACAGAGAATTTCAAAATGGCGGTGATTTTTTTAAAATTTCGGTACTAGTTGCCTGTTTTGTGATCCTAGGGATCCTAGGGATAGGGAGGCAGCTGCCTGAGGATCGTCTGCCAGGATGTGAGTACCGCTGACTTGAGTATTACCACTCCAGCTCATTAACGTGCCACTGCTGGGCACAGAGATCCACTCTCATTGAGAGAGGGACATAGAGCTCACACCCACCACGCTGCTCCAATGCGGATTGGCGGGCTTTAACTACTATTATCATGTTAATGATTATAACCGAGACCGACTTAACGTGTTCTCCGAGGCACGGGGGTGAAATACCGCCAACTTCCTAACTCCGGGCTAGTACTGAGAATTTTTAGTCAGAAAAATCCAACACTTAATTATGGCCCAACCCGGGACTCGAACTCGGGACCTCATCCGCCGCAGTCTATTTAAAGCAGTATTATTTTAATATTGCAGTTTTATATGACGTACTGTAACATCCTTAAAACTGTTAAGGTCTATAATTCTGAAGCAAGAGCGCCAACAATATTAAAATAACACTGGTTTAAGCGATTGTAGTAAGCACGTGTGTGTAAATTAAGGTCGTTGTTCACAGGACACCACATTCACGTGTGAAGACTTACAAGAAGCGCAGCAGCTCATCTCAGAGCACGTCACACCGCCGCCGCACAGCAACCGTACAGTGGATCGCTTCGAGCTGCGCAACTGCCCGCTGCCCGCCGCCCCGCTGCGCTGCGCTCTGGCGCTGGCGGCCGCGAGCGACGCCACACTGCTCGTGCTGGATGACGTCAGCGGCGCGGTGACTGCCCGCAGTGTGGATGGGATGACGGCCGTGCAGAAACTGAGGATATACTACAAGAGGGGTGAGGGGGGACACTTTTTTTTTAAAAGTGAAACTTCTGTAATATCGGTGTGATTTGAAAATTCGATGAAACGGATGTTGTCGCCACGGTACAAGTGGCGCCACCGGACAAAAGTGTATATGTATGCCACCGTAAAATTGTAAATACCGTTAGATTGTCATGAAAAGACTGTGAACCGTAACAACTGCTTACATTTTAAGGCATTATTTTTCGGTAGATGGTAGTTGATGGTTTTAGGTTTAGGTATTAACCCGATAGAACCTCTTTATTTATGTCGAACCCTAACCTAATTTACAAGAAAGAGACAAGAAAACGTAAATACAATGAATATTGAACATTGAACGGTTCAGTTAGACAATAGTTTACAATCTATCGACATAAAAAGCGTTAGATTGCAATCTGACGGTTTTCACAATCTTACGGTGACATACAAAGCGTTCCAGTTTTGTAATTTTCTGTTTGATTGTTAAATGTAGCATAAATTTTTATGTTTTACTAGCAAATGCCAGCGATTTTGTCTGCGTGGTTTGAGGTTTTTTGGTTCCCGCGGGAACTCCGGGATAAAAAATTGCCTATGTGCTATTCCAGACTATAATCTATCTCTGTGCCGAATTTCAGCCAGATCCGTTCAGCCGTTGGGGCGTGATTGAGTAACAAACATCCATACATCCTGTCTTGTGGGCTCTTAAGACCGTGTCTAATTAATAATTATAACTTAACTACTCGTTAATCTCTACTATTAGAAGGAAAACACTGTAATCTCTGTGGTGCAGTGTTGAGCGCTGTTATCTTAACGTGCGGAGGTACCGGGTTCGGTCCCCGGCAGGGTCAATTTGGGAATTTATAATTTCTGAATTTTCCTTCGTCTTGCCTAGTGGGAGGCTGCGGCCGTGGCTTGTTACCACCCTACCGGCAAAGACATAGCGCCAAGCGATGTAGCGTACTAATATAAATAAAAAAATTTGGCAGTCATAGGGACTGCCGATAGAAGTGAAAACGAATATTTAAAATAATATAAAAAAATAAAAAATTCAAATGTAAACCTGAAAACTAAGGCGTGATAGTTTAATTACGAATGTACTATATTTATATATAAGACCTTTTGTCTTCGTAACAACGGTGTTGGTCTCGGTTCCACAGCACTTATTGATATAAACCTTAAAACTAAGGCAATAATAGTTATTTATGCAACAGTTGTGTAATAAGGGGTATTAAAACACGAATGTGGGTTTATCACACGACGCGAAGCGGAGTGTGATAATAGTATCATATGAGTGTTTTAATACCTAATTATCAACAGTTGCATACAAGACTTTATCTACTCCCATGCTATGAATCCTCTTTAACAGATTCTGAAATAGTTAGCTTACTGCTAACATTAAAACATCCAGTCCTAGTAACCTAATATCATCCATTACTGAGTATATACAAATAAACTAAATATTAATGAAAGAATTATTTATTGTAGTAGTAATTAACATTTTGTATAGTGCAATTATTAAAATTCACTTGATGATCTTTAATGTTGGAACGTCCTGATCCCGATGTACTCGGCGGAATATTTATATTTACCACTTCACTATTTTTATTTTCTATGGAATTCGAAATTACATTCGACACGTCGATTTGGTTGGTTATAGAGTCATCAATATAGCCCTCTGCAACAGATGTAGACTTCCATCCGCCGTGCCGTTTTAAACTTGTTATGTCTCCTCCGGCATCTACTAATATTGTGGCAGATGTTCTGCGAAAGCAATGTCCTCTATACAACTCAGGATTAGGAAGTTGTAAATAGTTAGCAATTGTTTTACCCAAACTGCTAAAAACTTGAATCGCTCATTTTTTTGTTAACGAAACAATAAAAAAAAACGAAGAAAAATGGCGGGGAAAATTCTAATAACTTTTTTTTACAGCGCGCGGCGTTCTGGTATTGAAACGCGCGTGTATGACAATGTTCTTTTTTTGAAATTCGTTTAAGTAGATGTTTTTTTTTTGCAATTCATACAGATACCTCGCATCGAGCAGATGTGGCTGTCTGTTGAGTAAACCCTTTGCGCCGAAGGGATCGAAAAAAAAACAAAGGAGTGTTGTTATGAAATTCAGTACAACATTACATCACCGTTTTGGATGATGTTATGGTTATTAGGACATTGGGTGTTTTAATGTTGGCAATAAGCTAACTGTTTCAGAACCTGTTATAGAGGATTTATAGCATGGGAGTAGATAAAGTTTATTACGAATGTACTATTTATACTTAAGACCTTTTGTCTTAAGAAGAACGGTGTCGGTCTCGCGTATTCCACATTATTACCCCCTACAAAAAAGTGCTCAACGCGCCTTAAGAAGTTTTCACTTCAATATGTACAGCAACTATTATTATTATAATAATATATATGTATCAAGGAAATATTTTTTGGAAATTTCAATTTAAGGTATGTTTCGTGTGTGGATTCCAGGCGAGAACCAGACCACAATGCCGTACGACGTGCTCGCGAAGCTGCCCGCGCTCAGTAGCTTCTCGCTGAAGCGCGGCGCCGTGGTGCTGGCGCCCTCGAGCGCGGGGACCCCGGGCGCCACGCCCCCGGGCGCTAGGCCCCCGGGCGCCACGCCCCCGGATGCCATGCCCCCGGGCGCCATGCCCGCGCTGCGCTCGTTGGAGCTGGCGGAGGGGGGCCTAAGCGTGGTGCCCCGGGGCGCCTTCCGCATGGCGCCCGGCCTCGTCTCGCTCGCGCTGTGGGGGAATGAGATCGACAACTTAGACGAGGACGCGTTCGCCGGTGAGACTCACCACCACACTGAGAACACTTTATATTAACTGCATGTTATTATGTTCAACATTCAATATCAATATTGGTTTATTGATGTTGAATTGAATATAATAATTTGAAAATAGAATATTCAAAAACAAAAAGTAGCCTGTGTTATTCCAGACTATAATCTATCTCTGTGCCAAATTTCATGCAGATCCGTTCAGCCGTTCTGTCGTTTTTAAGTAACAAACATACATCCATCCGTCCAAACTTTCGCAATTATAATATTAGTAAAGTATATATTGTTATTACCCAATAATTATATTTATAGTTCTATATGTGTGTGTTGTCGCGTAGACCTGTCAAGCGTGGTGAACCTGAGCCTGAACTCTAACCGGCTGAGCTCCCTGCCGCGTGCTCTGCTGCGCCCGTGCCCGCGGCTGGAGCACGTGGATCTGTACAACAACCAGCTGACGTCACTGCCCCAAGACTTATTCCAGGGATTAGTGCACCTGAGAGAGGTGAGCTGTGGAGTAGTCTCTACCCTTGCAATTGGGTATTTGGCAACTTGTCAAATTAGCAACGTTTTTCAAACGTCAAAACGCGTGCTGAGTATGGGATTTAGTATGAAATTTTGAATAGTGACGTCATCAAAGTTCGACGCACGTTTTACTTTAGTCGATAGTTTAAAATAGTTATTCAACATAAAATTAATAGGCGACGTGGTTATTAAGACTATTGGGGAATCCTCCCATCTCCTACCTAACCTATTATCCTATTTAATAATTTTATAATCACTAAAAAGAATTTATTTCAATAGTTGTCAAATACCCAATTCAAGAGTGCGCGTGGCCCTTGGTTGTGTTAATATCCTATATGGATACATTTGTGTACGTGTAAATGTGTGTGTGCACAGTTGAGGTCAGAAAATGTTAAAATATAATTTTTTTTCTATTGCAGGTGGTCATATTCGCTAACAACGCGCCGCTTCACCTGCCCGATCGCGTGTTCTCCAACCTTCCAGCGCTGAAGCATCTGGAACTGAAGACCTCCTCCATCCAGAGCGTTCCAGACCATATATTCCAGAACACAACCAACCTGGAACAGCTGTACTTATACGGGAACAACTTGACATCCATTCCAATGAATTTATTCCACAGAATGGCGAAGCTGACAATTTTGGATTTGGGCCACAATAGACTGGAGTACTTGCATGAAAAGTTGTTCTGGAATTTGGATAAGCTAGAGAATTTGGATTTAAGGGGCAATATGCTGGAACAGTTTCCAGAGGGACTGTTCTCTGGGCTCAAAGGCCTGAAGACGCTAAACCTGGGGGGTAACCAGATCGAAACATTGGACAAGTGAGTTGGGTTCATTTAATAATAGCTGATGCACGCGACTTTGCGTTTTTCGCGTTCCTGCGGGAGCTCTTTAAGTTTCCGGGATAAAAAGTCCTCGGGAAACACCCTATCTCTGTACCAAATTTCATCAAAATCGGTTGAGCAGATGGGCCGTAAAAATGTAGCAGAAAGACAGACACACTCTCGCATTTATAATATTAGTATGGACTAGCTTTTGCCCACGGCTAACCTCACATAGGATTCGATTTTTTTTTAGAACGCCAATTTTTATTTTTAACCCCTTTATAGGGGTCCAATTTTCAAAATTCCTTTCTTAGTTGATAGTCTGCGTCATAATAGCTATCTGTATGCCAAAGTTAATAATATTTTTACTTACTAAATGATATTACCAATGTATATTTTTCAGGTCTACTTTCAACGGTCTGTCTCAGTTGAGAGAGTTGTACCTGTCCGGGAATCGCATCCAGATCCTCCACAGCGAAACCTTCAGTCCTATCACTGAGTTAGAGGTGAGTAACTATACTGCCATATTGCTATTACACACTAGCTAATTTTTGACGTCGCACATGCACATGTATAAAGTCAGAGGCCTTTTAATAATAAATTACCAAGAAAGCATAGCGTCACAGGTGTCCTCTGCTATTATTCAGTAAGATGAGGTATCTACAGTTGGTTAAATCGCCTGATGCGCAAGTACAAGGTCAAAGGCTTTGCAACAAGACACCTAATAGACTGTCAAATCGCCTACTGCGCAAGTACAAGGTTAGAGACCGTTTCAAAGGGAAGCCAACTCTAGTTTACATGACTATAGTTGGTACCAGGGGGGCATAGTGAAATAGGAGGCGTTATTAAGTATAAGGTGATCCACAGTTAATTGAATCGCCTACTGCGTGTTATCAGTATAGAGTTTGTGGCAATTGTTATGTCAAACGTTAGTGTCTATTTAAAGTCTTAGTTTTCACTACCATCCATACTTCCGTACTAATATCCATACTTAATATTATAAATACGAAAGTGTGTCTGTCTGTCTGTCTGCTACGCTTTCACGGCCCATCTGTTCAACTGAATTCCATGCAATTTGGCACAGGGATAGGTTGTAACCCGGGGAAGGACATAGGCCTCTTTTTATCCCGGAAAAATCCCGGGAATCAAAAAAACTTAGTCCACGTGGACGAAGTCGAATCTAGTTTGTAATAAGTATAATATACCCCACGCATGAAAACAATACACTGTGAAGGTATAAGTTCGGATGCCGAATAAGGCACCGGATAGATTGATAAATAACCCACTGTACATGTACAAGGTCAGAGACCGTTGTTTTATATGTATAAAGTACTAGCTGATGAGATTGAGGTTTTTTGGTTTCCGCGGGAACTCTTTAATTTTCCGGGGTTAAAAGTATAAGCCTATGTGCTATTCCAGACTATAATCTATCTTTGTGCCAAATTTCATCCAGATCCGTTCAGCCGTTCTGGCGCGATTGAGTAAAAAACATCCATCCAAACTTTCGCATTTATAATATTAGTATAGTATAGATCAGGAGATCATAACAATGCAGGCGGTGTCAACTGCTACGCTAGTCTTCTCACGCTGAACTGCCTCTCCCCTCAGATCCTGTCGCTGGCCAATAACGACCTGTCTATTACGCGGCGAGTGAACACCGTGCGCTACGTCACACCCGAAATGTACGCCATGTACCAAGTCAACCACACCAGGTAACTGACAACCACCACAACAGCCCATTAGCGTCCCACTGCTGGGCACAGGCCTCCACCCGTATAGGAGATAGGGAATTAGAGCTTACACCCACCACGCTGCTCCAATGCGGGTTGGCGGCTTTGACGACTATTATGATGTTAGTGATAATGACTGGGACCGACGGCTTAACGTGCTCTCCGAGGCACGGGGGTGAAAAACCGCCAACTTCCTAACTCCGGCTAGTACTGAGAGTTTCTAGTCAGAAAAACCCCATACTTAATTATGGCCCGACCCGGGCCTCGAACCCGGGACCTCGTCGGCCGCAGTTGAACATGCTAACCACTAGACCAACAAGGCAGTTATAAACATACATACACCTATGAAATTTTTCATCCGGGCGACGTACTTTGAATCCCTCGCTACGTTCAGGATTCTACTAGAGAATCCCTCACTTCGCTCTGGATTCAAAAAAGCGCCCGCGCCGTAATAATATTATTTTGCTCCCTTATAATACAATCTACTATTGTATATTTGTTTGGAAGCCCTTATGCGAGTATAAAACACTTTTCTTTCTCTCTTCAAGTGTTGTGTTGTGTTGTGTCGCAGCGTACCCGCGGACGCGTACGAGTACCACTCACCGCTGCGTGAACTGTCGCGCCTCAGCCGGCTCGACCTGAGCCACAACCGTGTGTCTCTGGTGTGCGACGACTGGAGAACTATGTGGAACATTGACAGACTGGATCTGTCATACAACCAGTTCACCGAGCTCACCGTGAGTTATAGGCCTATTACACTAATGCCGCTAATGCGAGCGTCGCTTATTACACAGCAATAAGGACCGACCGACCGAGGGACCCTTTCTCCCTAAATTTTATTACACTCCACTGATTTAACTGTAAGGGTTCCTGTGATAAGTGCTGTGTAATAGGCTTATTAGCACTACATTTTTAATCATACCGTAGTCAAAATCATTGTGAAACTCATGACGGTGAGAGCGAATGAGAAGTCACTAATTAATAACGCGCGACTTCGTCCGCGTGTATTGTTTTTGAACTTTTTGACTGCCGCGGAATCTCTAATTTTCCAGGATAAAAATGGCCTATGTCCGTTCCTGGGCTGCAATTTGCAACCTATCTCTGTACCGAATTTATTCAAAATCGGTTGAAAACATGAGCCGGGAAAGCGTAGCAGACAGACAGAAACTTTATAATATGGATACTTTTTGAAAAATTATCAACTGCCGAGAGATAATCATAGATCTGAAAGAAGATTATTTGGTGTCGAGGAACCCGTCATGGTAGATTCACTCGAAGATTCAAAACTACTTAAACAAGCTTATTTAAATAAAAAATCTTGATTTTGATTTTCGTAAGAATCTACTAGCATTATATTTGTTTCGTTCCAGGGCTTGGATATGGCTTTCGCGTCAGAGGGCGTCACCGTTGACCTCACGCACAACAACATCACCCACTTCCAACCCCCCCGGTACTCCCCCGCCGACCCCCCGCACAAAACCACCCCCACCTTCCTGCTCGACCACAACCCCTTCGTATGCGATTGTAACATGTACCCCTATGTCGAAATGAGGGAGAACAACAAACTGACAACGAATATCGTTATCGATAACGCTCTATGTTCCCAACCGTTATCACTGTATAACGTATATGTTACCGACCTGAACTCCGACCAGTTGATATGTAACGATACCGACTGTCCCGATAACTGTTCCTGTATTAACCGACCGGCCAAATCTAGAGTGGAAGTTGATTGCTTACAATTACCAACAAACTTACCAAAACAAACTATGGTTACACATTTGCGTTTGCGAGAGTCATCGGACTTGACACAATTGCCGTCACATATCAAATACGTTGACTTGTCATCGTTAAATCTGACTAAAGTTCCAAAGATATCGAATCCCATCGAAGTAGATCTAACTAAGAATCAGTTAACAAACATACCGATCGATTTGTTAAAGTTGAACTGTGTTTTACATCTATCCAATAATCCCATAGATTGTTCTTGCAATAACAGGGACGAATTGGAGTTCCTTAAATTGAAACACCATCTAGTTAAGGATTATCGTAATTTGACGTGCGAAAGTAAACAGTCGCTATCCGGTATCGATATCGATACTCTGTGCACCGCTAGGGATTCCACTATTATCGGTTGCACGATAGCACTTATCGGTGTACTCGTAGCTGTAGTCACGGGTATAGCGTATCAGTATAAAACCGAAATACGCATACTGTTGCGGAAGTACGGCCTGTGGTGGGGAGAGGACGAGACAGACGATCGGGAATACGATGCGTTCATCTCTTTTTCGCACCAAGACGAAAGATACGTTATCGATACATTAGTGCCGAAACTAGAAACTGGTAGGAATCCTTTGAAGCTTTGTCTACACTATAGAGACTGGGTGATCGGTGATTTCATACCGTCACAAATCGCCAGATCCGTAGAAAACTCGCGAAGAACTATCATAGTGCTATCGAAACACTTTTTAGAATCTGTTTGGGCTCAGATGGAGTTCCGAGCGGCGCACGGCAGAGAGAAACTACTGATCCTAATGCTGGATGACCTCACCTCAGATACAAACTTAGATACAGACTTGAAAGCGTATATATCTGTCAATACATACGTGAAAGCTGACGATCCGCTAGTTTTTGACAGATTGAAAGATGCTGTACTCAGTACGAGGAGTAGTTTTGGAAAAAAGGTTAAAAATGTAGACAGACCCGCGGGCTTGGATGTACATCTAAACGCTCAGGGACAACTAGTCAATGCGTATGCTGCTTGAACAGCATATAATTAACTTGATTTACACGTTATGATTGTGAAATTTCGTTATATAACGTTACGTTACGTTATAACGATAGTATGATATAACCTAAAAATGCGCTATATATCGTTATTGTGTTATTATTGTTACTAGATATAACGATATACGCGTTATTGCGCTTTTTATAGTGCAATAAGCGTGAAATTTTGGGTACTCTTTTTTTGTCAAAAAATACGTTTATTTAACTAACTAGATCTTAGAGAATCAAGAAAGTTAAATAATATGCAAGGCGCATTTTAACAGTTTTTGTATGAAGAGATGTCAAATTAGACTTTACTTGAATTTTGACAACTCTTCATATTGTTAAATGTCAAATAGTAAATGTACACTCTTTTCTGAATTAATGGGATCTGAATTGAAAATCTTTATAAAAGAGACTGACTTACTTAAATATACATTTTTTCTTGATAATAATAATATTTTATATCATACTTGCTCATTAACTAGGGATTACTATGGTGGAAAGTCTCCTTGTAAGTTGATGTTTGCAATTCAAGGCAACATTACGTCGCACTATGCTTGAATTGTAATATTCACATTACAGTTCAAGCTATGCAAAACTCCTTGGTACACAATCTCTTTCCTTAAAAAATGGTAAGAAAACTTTTTACTGAAGAAAAAACACTGAACATGGCGGCATTTAATTTCCATACATTTCAAACTATGCAAAACTCCTTGGAACTCAGAGCCGTAAAAAAAAAATGGAAATGGCGGCAATTCATTTGATCTGAAAGTTTGTGAAGTTTGTTCGTAAAGTGATTTAAGTTATTTACCTCGCAAGAATGATATAAAGTAGAATGCTTACCTCGGTTGCAAGTAGCTATTACACCCTCGAACTATATTCACCCTCGCTCGCTGCGCTCGCTCGTGTGACTAAATATCTCGGGTGCACGCGATCCATTAGCGCCCTATGCGAGCTGCGCTCGCACTGGCGCCAAATTGGATCTTGTCCTGTAATAGCTTACTTACGTCCCTTGTGTAACAATCTACTAATGTTGACAGTCGCTATAATGGTACTATATTATTATATTAACGTTGAGCGAAAATGTATTTTGTGACGTCAAATTTGATCTAAACGATTGGCTATAACCACGAAGCTATAGAAAGCTATAGACTGGAGTGCTTACTCATAATATCTAAATCTAGCAGTTTTTTTAATCAATGAATGGGCTTGCGCTTGACGACAGTCATGCTTAGTACAAAGCAATGATGAGGTCTAGGTTGGAACGCGCTTGCCTAGAAGATGCCTATTCACTCTTGTCTTGAAAGTGCCTAAGTTACTTGTGGCAGTGGAAGTGGGATAGTGGTAAATGGGGTTGACTTCAGATATCTACAGTGCGCACTCCATCTACTTTATTTACCTTCGTGGCTATAACTTGTATTATGATGTTTGTAATTTGACAGGTTGTAAGTATAAGAGACATATCATATAACAAGTTTCCAACGAGAGAAATACTCCATAAGCGCCTGTCAAATTAGATACATGTACATACAACAACTGTCAAATTGGTCACAGATTCATGCAACACTTGTCAAACTAGACACGTTCAAACAAGACTTGTCAAAATTGACAGTATTTCAAACAATACGTTTGACGTTACAAATTGTGCTTACAAGCCAGATATTATTCGAATATTATACCGATTAGAGATTCACAAAGTGAAGGTTGAAGGCACACTGACGTGTTACGGAGTAAACTACAAGTTTTTTATTTGCCACTGCGTGTTATAAGTCTAGTGATGTGCCGGATCTCCGTATTCGAGGAGGAAGAAAGATCCGTATCCGTTCACATCACTAGTTATAACATACACGTGAGGAGGAGGAGGAGAAGGAGGATATCGACCACTTTGGGAAACCCGGCTTTAAACTGATTGACGGCTTACGTTACAAACTGCGAGCAATAAGTTTTTTAAAGTTTATTTTTTGAATATTTTTTATATTACAATAAATATTAAATATGAATAAGTATAGTACGTAAGTGTAAGATCTGATTTTAATCGATATTGTTGTAGTTGTAAGTGCATTTCATTATTGTGTAGAATCTCTTGATATTGCTGAGTACCTGTCCATACTGATATTGTTATAAATGCGATGATGACCCTTTTGTTTGTTCGCTCATGAAGCTTTATAAAAATCTACAACATCGTTCAAAGGAACAATTGATGTACTTTATTGTCAATATTATTTAGTGAATCTACCACTGGCATTCCGAACCAGTGGTAGATTCATTCGACGATTCAAAAGCGCTGTAATAAGTTCAATTGAATTAAAAAAAGTGTGGGTTTGTAAAACTTTTCATCCTACTATGATTTTTTTACACTTTTTACCATTTTCAAAGGCTTCAGCCTTTATTAAGGGATGTCAAGGTACGTCATATAAAACTGACATTTAAAAATAATACTACTATAAGCAATGGTTGTAACACCCAGGTTAGCCCGCTACCATGTTAGACTGCTTCATCTCTTACCATCAGTTATGGGCAAACTTTGTAGTATAAAAGAATCCTAAAAGTCCGTTTATTTCTGAGTGGTGTTACACCTTGTATATAATATATATATATATATACATATATATATACCTAATATTCCTGTATCAAGCTGCTATATCCATAATTAGGTATGTTGAATGTGCGTGTAAATCCAGATGTATAAAGTTATAAGAGTACAATAAAAAGGTGGGAAGACGCATTTCACTGTTTCATTTAATTCCGTTTCGTAAACCTCAGGCGCCATACTTTGTTTAATTGTTGTTGACTTTCGCGTTTTAGAATTATAATCCTTATTTTAGGAACGTCAAAGTACGTGACATCAAACTGTCATTTTGAGTAATATTGATGGGTATGTTGCGATATACACTGCGAGCACTAAGGTGTGACGTCAATTTAGTATACTACGAAGCCGTTCCTATATAGTTAGCTATACTGGTTACCACGGAACAGTGCTGACTGCGTTCCGTGTAACACGGAACGCAGTCAGCACTGAGAGCACCTTACCTCGAAAACGCCAGTGCTCACAGTACGAAAATGCGACGATTTATGACGTCATATATTTCCCTAGGATACTGCCGCAGTATACTGTCAGTCCATAAAGGAACGAATTTCTCCCCAGTAAGAGCACTGAACAGTGCTTGCAGTGTATATCGGAACATGATCGGAACATACCCTAACTTTTGCTCTAAGCTATGGCCCCAGTATCAGCATCGCGCTGTGTACCTACCTATAGGGCCGGGACGCGAAATGTGTCAAATGACAACTGGTTTGGAATGGCATTTCTACCGAGTCTTATACCAGCAAGAGACTCGGTGGTTGCTCTTTTGAAATAATTAATTTACAATTTCATCAAAGTGTAGATACATGAGTAACCGGTATCCTTAGCATTGCTGGAGTGAGTCATCCATGCTCTTTCATCATTTACTTAATCTTCAAAAGTAAAATAAGTTTTTCAGAAGCAAACTTTTAATGGATTTACTTGGATAAAGGCAAGTTTAAAATAGTTTCCTTAAGTAGAACTTTGATCTTCTCTATAATAAACTTTCCATATAACTTTAAATCAGTTCAATAATATTAGGTTAACATGACAAGTTTCTTATAAACTTGTTGTACAAGGCTGCGAAGCCATGCAGTATTCTATTTACTGAACTTTGCTTTGCATTTTGCAACTTTCTGCGTATATCGAATACGTAACTTGCATAAATAATACTTAATAGAGTCTGTTTAGTTTGATACGTAATTTGGTAAGGAAACATCCAGAGGAATACATAGGAATAATACAGGCTACCTTCCATTCCTGAAAATTCTGATTCCTAAAGATCTCTCCGCAGAATAAAAACTTTAATCTTTTAAATCCACTGCAAGTTAGCCCTTGACTGCAATCTCACCTGATGAGTCAATATCCAAATGGCTGAAGTCGAAGGTATCATCTATGTATCTAATACGTCCTTACCTTGACGTCCCTAAAATAAAATTATTGAAGACCTCCCTGGCGCTGTGTTGAGCGGTGTTATTTGTCTTAACGTGCGGATTCCCGGCAGGGTCAATTTGGGAATTTATAATTTCTTAATTTTCCTTGGTCTGGTCTGGTGGGAGGCTTCGGCTGTGGCTAGTTAGCACCCTACCAGCAAAGACGTGCCGACAAGCGATTAGCGTTCCGGTACGATGCCGTCTAGAAACCGAATAGTGGTATGGGTTTAATATAATGCCCATAACAGGTTAGCCCGCTACCATTTTAGACTGCATCATCACTTACCATCAGGTGAGATCGCAGTCAAGGGCTAGTCCCTAAAATAAGAATAATAATTCTAATACACGAACGTCTTCAATTAAGTATTCCCCCTGATATTTCAAAACACCCACAAGTGGAAATGAAGCCGCGGGAGGTAGCTAGTCTAGTATAAAAAACGTAGTCAGTGTTACAGGCGCATAATATATTAACATAACGACGCGTATTTCGCAGCTAATAAATAATTTTCCGAGTTATCGTCTGTCGCCCAAACTGTTGCTTGCATGCGAAAAGTTAAATTACATTAAGCAAACTCCATTTTGCCTCTCATTTTAATAATATTACTCTTATTACCAGGTGATAAGAGTGCTGTTGTGGTTAACGGGTGTATTGTTAAGTTGGTTTCACACTGGGATGGGATGCTGCATTGTAATACCGTATTTCAGGGCTGGCACTTGCCGGTAATTATAACGGGGTAAGGTTAATTATAATGTTAAGGGTGAGTTAGAGCAGTTAGGGGTGAAATATTGCTGCTTACTGGAATTGTTTTAAGGGTTATTTTAAAGGTTATCTTTCACCCGTGACTTCTTTCGCGTGAAGTTATATATTAAATTTTCAGGCTAACAAGTTTGCAACGGTGTCAAAGGTGGAGACTGAGTTAGAAGATGCACGTGATAAGGTATAAGACAGACACACTTTCACATTATTATTATGAATAAAGTATACTAATACACGGCGTTCTTTGGGAAAGGCCTATGTTCAGCAGTGGACGTCCGCAGGCTGAGATGATGATGATGATGATACTAATACACGTGGTTTGTATAGCTTTGTATGTTTGTAAATAATATTATTTGTAACAAGTATGTTTGATAGTTGTGTTGGTCTTTTCTCGTAGATTTAGGTTTAAATGTCCTTTTGTTATGGATGTGTGTCTACATGATAGAGAGAAAATAATATCACTTGATAAGCAGCTGAAAATGATACATTTGACACCATCGTCAAACAAACAATTATTCAATCTATATAAATGTAGTCTGTATTACTATTAGATTTACCACAGCTCCGATTTTTCCATAAATCCTAATACGAGCTAGGTTTTATCAACATCATAGAAATGTATTTTCAAGGCAAGCACGGCTTGCATGTTAGGCTAAATCGTCACTTCCTATCTGCTCAACGGTCAAAAGGATAAAACTTTTGCAGTCATGTTCTTTATTCCTTGTTCTTTATAATATCGAGTCCACTCCCTGATTTATGTTGTCGAAACAATTTATTTTACAGTTAAATATAATTAATTTGGCACACAGCTAGCTATAATGACGTAGACATTTGCTAACAAAGGATATTTTTTGAAAATTCCAACCCCCCCCTAAAAACCCCTAAGAAGGTAAAATAGGGGTTTGAAATTTGTGTAGTCCACTAAGTCGCGGGCTTAAGCTTACACTTACTAATATTATAAACGCAAAAGTGTGTTTGTTTATTGGTTTGTTGGTTTGTCCTTCAATCACGATTCACGCCACAACAGAGCATCGGATCGACGTTATTTTGTGCATGTGTATTGTTGAGGACCTGAAGAGTGACATAGGCTACTTTTTATGCCGGAAAAATTAAGAGTTCCAAAAAATCAAAAAACTTCAAACCACGCGGGCGAAGTCACAGGCATAAGCAAGTTATCAATATTTTGAGCATTATTGTAATGCTTCCGTGCCAACCCTGCACAATACGCAACCGATGGCAGTACGTGAACGGTTGTTGCGGCGACAACTCGTCACGTGTGCACTACACGTGAAATCACGCGCGTAACCCGATACGTGCGTAACTGTGATTCACGCACGGATAAATATCGCGCGGGAGAATTTAAATATTTAATCCGGCAACACTGGTACCGATACGTGATCTCTGTTCTTACAGATTAAAAATGCTTACTTTTACTTAATTATTTAACAAAAAAGTTTTATAGATATAAAAAAAATATACTACTTTAAAATTAAAATGATGCCCGCATTATACGAGTAGTAAAATTATTGTCTAAAAATCTTTAGGTTTTCTTGAATCCCACGGGGAATCATTTCTCATAGTACTTACAACATTTCGTCAAAATCAGAGAAAAATGTGAATTAAACAAAAAAATAAACAAAAGTTTGTTAGTCTATTTCGGCACAGAATACTTAATAGTACCTACAGTTAGTTACGTTTAATTTGTTTAGTATCAGCACGTTATGTTCGTTTTGTGCTCTTGTATTTTCTTTACCAGTCTTATTCTTATTTTCTTCCTCTAAATAATCTTTATACGGCGTGCTGGTTAGAAGCGACGTACTAACTCGTTTTCTTTTTCAATGACTTATTTTACCCACTATTTTTGGTAATGGTAGTATAGGGGCCGGTGTAACAACAAAATCTTCAAGGTGACCAAAATCTTCAATATTATGTTAATTGAGGAGTTTCGTTCCTTGTCTCCGAAATCATCATCACAGCAATAGGTATTGCAAGCTAATTTATATAAACTTTATAATAGAAGTAAACACAAGAGATGTATTCTGTGTATGGTATAAGGTGACCCACACGTATCTTGTAGGTACAACAGGCCAAGGACCCATTGCCCCAAACAATTTTTTTTCATTTTTATGCGATAACATAATATATCCTATATGCTTCCGACTGTTACTAAACCAATCGAAAAACAAAATTGAGCATTATAAAAAGCCGCAAATACAAGATTCATTGCAATAGTCTGCCGACAATAAAAATGCCCTAAGTTCGAAGACAACATTACCTTAGATAAATGGCACACACTTTTTGTTTCCGTTCGTAAAACTTCAATTCAATCTGTACTCATGCTGCCAATAACTGATGCGGGCGGGTGTCGCGAGGTGTTTTACTAAAGTTTGCAACTAGGTGGCGTTTATAGTTTCGCCACAATTGAAAAGGATCATCTTACCTCAACGGATCATCTCGTACAAGTTTCCCCTATTACTGAACCGATATTGACGACAATTGGCGCAAAAACTAGAGACCAAATCCTAGAGATTTTAAATAATGTGAAAGTTTAGATGTTTGTAAGTTAGTCCTCCACACCACAGCGAATTACCCGAATTGGCTGAAACTCGGAATGTAGATTTATTATTTGCCCTTAATGAACACCTAGGCATTTTATCAAGAAAACTATAAAGAGTTTACGCGGGAATCAAAAATCCCGAAATAGGTAGTCTAAAAAAATTGTAATCCAACTGAAGTCGCGGGCAAACGCTTAGCTAAGCTAAGTAAAATATAACTGTTATTACTTAACTCGTATACTCGGTAAATGCTGCAATAAATATAGAGGCTTAAATTGTATCCCGTACAAGCTTTTGTATATGTAATATTGCTTGGTAGTTGGTAGTATGCCAGGCGCTCAAGCTAAGGCTCGGCTGCGCGTGTAAAATACAATAGTTTCGTGGAACGCGTAATAGCTTTTAAGTAATAAGTATGCTGTTAAATTAGCCGCAGAATGCACTAAGTATAGCAATTAAGTACGTATTTTTACGACATTCATTCATTATCTTACTCTATTTAAGTACTGTATTTAATTTTTATTCTTACACATAAGCCCCTGACGGCCATAAATGCCATTTACCTCTATGGTAAATGATGATGCATTCTAAGATGGTAACTGGCTGTCCTGGTAGGGGATAATATATTAAGCGCCTCACGGGTTTCACCCAATTAAATTAAATGAATTTAATTAGACTTTGAACCTCAATAAAATATAAAACGTGATGGTGATAATCAATTACGGTAACTTAACCGAGGGTTCCAAACGCACTCTGTTCTGAGAACTCAGAAGGGCCCACATATAAATCCTACTCTATGAGACCCACGAAAAAATCAACCGGGATTTTACGCGGTATGAGACTTAGCAGAACTAAAGAATAGAATATAATAAGTACCTATAGCCCGAGCATGAGTTCCGAGGAATTGAAGCGACGGCTGTACGACACCTCCGATCGTCGTTCCATATCCAGCTCGCGCCCAGCTCTAGTTTCGAGCTTAACACGTGTAATTTTAGGTTTTATTATTATTTTAGGTAACTGTAGGTTATTACTTTAACATTCCACAGGATTCCTCGGAATTCGCGCGCGGACTATACCTACTACAGCTGGCGTACCAGAACGCATCGCTTGGCGGCACGACTGCGCCAATAGGGAGGTAGCTATCCAATTTCCTAGTAGGTACTCCTCGGCCATCCAGAGATCTTTTTACATCTATTATCTATTATATTTTTATATTTTTTAAACTAAGAAAGGCCGACACTTGTATGTCTCATGCAGTGAAACCGCTAGACACAGTCTGAGTAGAAAAGTCTATAGCGGTCTACTCGTATAGTTCAATTATTGAACTATACGAGTAGACCGCTAATCGTATACCTAAACTCTAGATACCAAGTTTGAGTCGTTTCTCAAACTTGGTATCTAACTAACTCTGGGTCGTTTTCGTCATTACTGAGGGTCGTGACCCCTTTCCTTTAATCAAATAATCGTAGGAGTTTTCTTTAGATAATAATGCGGTGGGTTCCCACGTGTTTCCGTATACGAATCTACTAAGCGTTAACTTAGGTTTTTGTAACGATTATTCTCAGAATAGTGTTATTAACCGGGCCCGACGGCTTAACGTGCTCTCCGAGGTACGGAGGAAACGAAAAGGCCAAATTTGAACCTCCAAATTCGGTCACCCATCGACTTACCAACTTAGGTCAACTAGCTGTGACAACGCAATCGACTGATATGCGTTGTCACAGCTAGGCCACTCGTCCCTCCAACCAACCAAACCAAAACCACCAAACTGGTGATAATACAGAAACTAAGATATAGTTAAAGCATAAAAGTTATTAGTTACTTCGAGTTCGATATGTTTATTTGCAGTTTAGTATTCCCTAGAAAAACTGTACAGCTGACCAATTTGTGCGAACTTTAGCATTATAGTGAAGCAGTGTGTGGGGGGGGACTATAGTGGGTCAAAGATAATGTACAGTTTTGCGGCGGGACACAGGCAAAGCAACCTGCAGAAACAGCAGAGGGAAGACGTGAGTACCACCATCATCTCTACCAAATCACCATCTTTACATCATCATCATTATCATTTTAGACGTCAGGGATGACGCACTGCAGGTGAACGCTGCTGTCTTATAAATGGGAGGTCCCAAGTTCAATTCGGTGTATAGGTTTAATATAAATGCCAGTTACAAGTTAGCCCCTTACCATTTTAGACAGCGTGATTACTTACATGTCAGATCGCAGTCAAGGGCTAACTTGTAGTGGAATGAAAAAAAATGCCAAACAGACCTTGAAAATATGATTTCTATATTTCCGTAGAAATATCTGAGCCGCAATCTAAGGGATACGTTCTTTCCTACCAGTCGTTCGCGGTTCGACAGAGGCGTCTAGACAGAGCAACTCTGCGTCGTGACGGGAACTTGATGGAGGAAACTGGCAGAATCATCAGATGATTTTCGATACACAATTTTGTCACTGTAATGCCGGATTCGTACAGTTTCTAAAAAGCTCTATATCACTCTCAACCTACGGTTTCGGAGATATACCGTACCTACCTCTACAACATCATGTATTGGAGATGGAGGAAATTTGACTGTTTTATTTATGCATAACTTAACAGAGCCAACGAATTTACGAATCTCCAACAAATTCTGGCGACCGTGGCAGGACACGATTCTTTTTTAATGAAATTGCTTTAGGTTATTTCCGTATCAATCGGTTGAGCAAAAACTATTGCAGCTGTAGAACTGCAGGCGCTTCAACATTATGCTACAACAGCTGCCATGGTAGCTGTGTCAGTCATTAGTATGGATGTCGGTTCACTGTATGGAAAAGTTACGCTGTAGTACATCTTCGAAGGCCAATATATCCGGCGACTAACTCAAGCGCCATTAACTGCAGCCCTCGGCGCCCGATGTCCGATAGACGATTTATGTGCCATTTCACGACTCCCTCTATTATATAAATCATGAACAGTGAACTGTCCAGATCTCAGAGGTTTACTACCATCGCTTAAAACAGTATTATATCAAAACTAGCTGATAGATAGATATACCTGATTAACACAATAGTAATAGTAAAGTAATACTCGTCGATTGTTGTGGTTTGTATCTAAGGCGCGTCGTGCGAATTATTGTTAAGAGACTTAACATACAGTAATGGACATACGGGCAAAGTTATGTAGGTATAATATATTAATTATATTATTATGGACATGGTTATACTCTTCATCACGATTGCGAACAGACATCGTGTATTACGTTTTCTATTCATCAATTTTATTCACAACATCCGTCAACGGTACTAGGTTAGGTACTTAAGACCATAATATTATAATAAATACTAGCTGATGCCCGCGACTTCGTCCGCGTGGTTTCAGTTTTTTTATATTCCCATAGGAATTCCTCAATTTTCCGGGATATAGAGTAGCCTATGTCACTCTTCAGGTCCTCAACTATACCCATAGCAAAAATCACGTCGATCCTTTGTTCTGTTGCAGCGTGATTGAAGGACAAACCAACAAACAAACACACTTTCGTATTTATAATATTACTTAACTAGTGTGGATTACAAATACAATTTTCTTGTAGGTGGAAGAAAAATCGGAAATGAAGAAGGGAATTCCGGAGAAGATCCTACAATACTTCAGGAGGGGAAGCGATCAAGGGCGTGGTAAGTATAAAAGTTTAATTAATTAGGTATCCACCACCACACCACCTATTAACATCCCACAGCTGGGCACATTTAGAAATAGATTTTCATACAAATTTCAAAAGTTTTTATATTAGTCGGAAGTTACATGACAGGCTTAAGTATTTTTTACCGACTCTGCCGCACGTCGAACGTAAAATTTTTACTTACGACCAATAAATTTCCGACTTATGTTAGTGTTAAGATGATAATTATTTTATGCAAAGTAGTACACTTCATAGCAAGCATGTTCACAAAAAGAAAATCAGAAAAAAGCACTAAATAAAAAGAAAAAATTTAACACTCACTCTCTCAGAAATCTCGTAAAAAAACTTTAAAAAATAATAATTCGTAAACTAACTACTACATGGGGTATTTTCTGATAGGTCTAAGTACGAGGAATCCAATTTTTTCTTTGGACGTCACTATTTGGACTACCCTGTATATAAAAGGAAAAGGTGCCTGACCGACTGATCGATCAACGCACAGCTAAAATCTCTGGATGGATCGAGCTAAAATTTGGTATACAGATAGCTTTTATAACATAGGCATCCGCTAAGAAAGAATTTGAATTTGAATTTGAAAATTCGACCCCTAAAGGGGTAAAATAGGGTTCTGAAATTTGTATGAAAATCTAATTTGACGTAAGCGAAACTGCGGGCATAAGTTAGTTTCTTAAATTCAAAAACACTGTATAGGCTGTATGGTCGTAGATCTTTGCCTGTTCCGAATAAGAACGTATAAATTCAGAATTTAAAAATACTAGAAAAGAACTGACGATCTTCAAACTGTTGAACAGATGTTTTTAATTTGTCGTGACAATGTGCCGGGCCCACTTGTTATTAATATGAATAATTCCGGTTGTCGTGTACAAACCGCTAGGGGTATAATACAGCTGCCATAGCTCTACCGTTAGCACGCTTTAATATTAGACTGCATCAGCAACAAAAAATGACTGACTGACTGATCTCAAATGCAAAGCTAGACAGATCATCCAGCAAACCACTGGGCAGATGGAGCTGAAAATTTGCAAACAGACAGACACTATAATCACGTAGACATCCGCTAAGAAAGGCATTTTGAAAATCCTACCCCTGAAGGAGTGAATAGTGTCTGAAGTTTGTATGAACATCGAACGCAAGCGAAGCTGCGGGCAGAAGTTAGTATTATAAATAATACTAAGGACCACCATGAGGTGAGATCGCAGTCAAGGGATGACTTGTAGTGGTATTAAAGAAACGTGTTTTTAATCTCAGCTTTCGTTTTAAATTTGGCCCTGTGTACCACTGAGCTGTTGTGGAAAATCAACGACCTAAGAATAAAGTTAAAACACACACATTAATCTAAATAAATTAATAATCAAAATTGTAAAATTAAAATTAAATACTTTTTAATAATAAAATATTGCGTAAGATGTGACGGAATTTCTTAGCGTTTTGCGAGAAAATGAAAAGGAATGCCCAGTCCACAGCGATGTAAATTTCTCAATGCGGTGAGCTACAACTACTTTTGCTCACTGGTTTTAAGCAGCAAAGGCGCCCATTTTGAACTAGTGAGGTGAGAAGATAATTTATAAGAACTAACGAGGAAAGCTATAATAGGGTGGTTACAAAGTAAGGCAGTTTATATATGTCACCGTAAGATTGTAAAACCCGTTAGATTATAATCTAACTCGCGAAATCGCAAAGTGTCGAAAGATTACAATTTATCGCATTATTTTCCGGTAGATTGTAATCTGTTAGGTTTATTAACCCGATAGAACCTAAGTGGTCAGACCAGTGAAAATTCAGAAATTATAAATTACCTAATTGACCCTGCCGGGGCTCGACCAGACCTCCCACGTTAAGACAACAGCGCTCAACACTGCGCCACAGAGGTCGTCCGACTAGACTTATCTACTCTCTCTGCCGTGCCTCGTTGAAACTTTGACGTTGTTGTTGTGGTGTGTTATCAATGGGCCAAAGCCCATGGGTGTGTACCTACGGAACTTGAAGCTACGCTAACTTAATAAGCAGTAACTACGTGCGGCAATAGATGGCGTTAGTTGTACTTATTTATTGTATATGTCACCGTTACATTGTAAAAACCGTTAGATTATAATCTAACTCGCGAAATTGTAAACTGTCGAAAGATTGTGAACAGTTCAATGTTCTGAGTGTCAATTTTTGAAATATTCACTGTATTCACGTTTTCTTATCTGTTTCTTGTAGGTTAGGTAAGGGTTCGACATAAATAATCAGGTAGTGCTGTTATGTTCTGTCGGGTTAATATACCTAACAGATTACAATCTAACGAAAAATAATGCGTTAAATTGTAATCTTTCGATAGTTTGCAATTTCACGAGTTAGATTATAATCTAACGGTTTTTACACTCTTATTATTATTATTAAATCTTTATTGCCCATAGAAGAACAGAAATAATAGAAATTAAATCTACGAACTAGGACTAAACAGTATGCAACGGTGGTCTTACCGCCTAAGGCGATCTCTTCCAGACAACCTTTGGAGACAGGAAAAGCGAATGCAAACGAGATTGTGCGCAGACTACAAGTATCATATAGTATACATATTAACTACAAATAATACTACCTACATATAAACGTTCCTAAATAAATATTATATTAAAAATATTATATATTTATTGAATCTTTTATTCAAGCAGACTTTTAACAAGTGCTTTTGAATAGTCGAGTGAATCTACCACTGGTTCGGAATAACATTCCTACCGAGAAGAACCAGCAAGAAACCCGGTGGTTGCTCTTTTGAAAAAAGTTGCACGGAAGCAACCGGCTTTGCATCCAGTGACCCACAAGTCAGTTACTGTAACGTAGCATAAACATACGCGCTGTGTATTGTTTACGTCTTATTGTAACATTTTTCTTTTTATGAAAATAGCAACTGTTGATTATCTCGCCGGCTCTTTTCAGTAGAACACTTTCCGAACAGGTGGTAGAGTCTTGAGTTTTGGCGTATCATAAGTGACACAAGTTGTCCTATTAAATAAATAAATACTTTAATAAAAGGTGATTGCGAGCGTAACACAATTTCGACTTAATTAATGATACTCTACAAACGAGACCGGGAAGCGGAAAGCAACGAAGGCAATAGCAACTACTATGTGTATTATTCTGTGGCTATAATACTATTATCCATTCTGTGGCAATAGGGAAGAAACAAAATAGGCAAGAGGCAAGAGGCACCGCCAATTAGTCGGAAACAGTAAACAATTCGCTGGCAGGCAGCTGCCAGCCTGTCTACTCGAAATGACTAATCTATTTAAACTCGAGTGGCGTAGTACATTGGTTAGGACGTGAGTACCATTATATATCCTGTGGTAAGCAGTTATAAAAATAAAAAATAAAAATAAAAATATAGACTTCGAAAAATATATAAGTCCTGCAAACTTATCTGACCCGGTGACAGCGTCGCTAGTATTTACTTGAAAAATAAAATACCATAAAAAGAAAAACCAAACAGGCTTAAATATTAGTTCAAAGAACAATGGCGAAATTGGACCCACATAATTTAAAAATTAAGGAGGCGTCGTTCAAATACAAGTTTATATTATTTATAATCATATGTTTATATGATGTTTATATAAAAAAAATATTGAGACTCTGAGATACGGGATTCAAAAGAAAGAAATTATTATAATTTATTATAAAATAAGTCATCTTGCACTAATGGAACGCAATTGACATAGATATACATTTTGTTGACATGACAACACTTGTCATTATTATTTATTTTTGTAGGGATGTTCCGACACCATCGATGTATCATCGATACCTACTGAAATGAGTATTCTTAATATAACTATCGTCTTGTGATACTAACACGAGTACTTTAAAAGTATCGATACCTAATCGTATCGATACTTTTTAATTTTTAGGTAAATGATTTTATCAGTATCAGTGATCACTACTTATATGACACTAGCTGATGCCCGCGACTTCCTTCTCATGGATTTGGTTATAAGAGAAAGAAAAAAGCTCTCATAGGAAAAGTAAATAAGTACCTACTTAATAATACAAAGTATATAGAGGAATAAACCGCTTAATGTAAGGAAGATCAGGCTATAGAATGGGAACACAATCTGAATTATTGGTCAGCGAATCACTTCAACTTGGGCTATAGGTGTCGAAGAATTCACTGGCCAGAATCCGCATAGAGGTACCAGTGGTGCAAAAGAGATCTATTTTGATAGTATTTTTACTCAATTTGTTAAAAGATAAGAAAGATCTAAGCAGATAAGAGTTATTTCGAAATATGGTGTGAGTAGAATTATTGCGGAATTCTCGCAGACATAAGTACCTACCTAATTATAACTAGGCTTAAGTACCTACCAACTCATTCATACTAATACTGATACAAATTATTGATAGAAATAGTTTTTGATTAATAATTTTTAGGTTATATTCTACTTTTAGGTGTATCTTTTTTCTCCCACATTTTTAGACTTACTTACTATTTGCTTTTTTCTTAGTTTTGTTACGTTCTACAATTATTACTAAGTTTCCATGATGAACGCTACCCTTTTCAGTGGGTCCCAAAACACATGCATATCCGCCATCCTCCTTTTGGCCACAGGGCCAGATAAGTTGGTGGGTTTATATTAGCATGATTTGATGTCAGGGTATTTAAATTTGATTCTTGCGTTTTTTTGATCCGGTGCTACGCTGCGGCGTGATTGTAGGACACCTTTGCATTTTTAATGAGTAGTAGAACTTCTGGGATCTTAGGTACTTTAGCGTTCCGGTACGATGCCGTGGAGAAACCGTTTAGGGTATGGGCTTAATATAAATGCCATACCCCTAATAGGTCAGTCGCTACCATCTTAGACGGTATCATCTTACCATACTTACCATCATGTGAGATCGCAGTCAAGAGTTAACTTGAAGTAGATAAAAAAGTGTGTGTGTGCAATTCACACACGGCAGAAGTGAAACATCAGAAAAGTAGCCTACGAGAGAATGAGATAAATATATAATTTGTATTCTATCTCATTCTCTCGCAGGCTAATCCTGTTACGAATATTGTTCTCTTTTTGGTGTCGCTTTTTCGTTTTATCGAATTTTAAACGATTCTAAAAAAGTTTCACTTCAAAAAAAACTGGGAACTTCCTGGAAACTGGTCCATTGTGAACGCTCCCTAAGGTCAGCGGGTAAGTAATGTTGTGTTGTGGGGAGCGACGGGAGGTTAATGGGCTTCGGCACAATGATTTACTGACACACACACACACAATACTGTATTGTAGATACTTGATATCTTTTTTATATATATAACTAGCTAATGCCCGCGACTTCATCTGCGTGGATCGTGGTTTTTTAGTTCCCGCGGGAACTCCTAAATTTTCCGGGATAAAAAGTAGCCTGTGTGCTATTCCAGACTATAATATATCTCTGTGCCAAATTTCAGCCAGATCCGCTCAGCCGTTGGGGCGTGATTGAGTAACAAACATCCATACATCCAGACATTCATCATCATACACGATACATCATAAAATTAACAAGAGACGTGGAAATATACGACTATTGGCAGGTCTTCTATTATCAGGGATTCCCAGTGGTCCCAGATCCCCAAGGGGTCGATATCAGTTTCCAAGGTCGACATAAATAAAAACTGATCGACCCCTATTTTAATCGATAGTTTAAAATGGTTGTCAAACTTAAAAAATAACAGAAGAAGTGGATATTCTACATATGATTTTTGGTAGGTAAAATATAGAGTATTTTAATTAAAATTATGAATCATCAACTAATAATTTAATAATCACTAAAAATAATTTGAGTGCATAATCAGTGATTTTTGAGTTCATAGGTGCTTTTTAACTTTTTAACACAGTCGAAGTCACTTAGTAGACCAGCTATGTGATTCTCTAAGGTAAAATAAGATTTACATCAGTTGCACATCGGATGTTACATCAGATGTAGCCTATTTTGGATTCTCTAGTAATCTTCGACTCGTCGCTGCTACACTAGCGCTCCATGAGCGAATGTGATGGATGTAGGAAGCTCGTGTTTGACATAAAATGTATGGCAAGTGATATTCTGCAAGGTATTTTAACTCGGCTTCGACTGCATCGTTCGCCTTCGCCTTCGATTTTAAATGTCAAAATGAAAAGCTAATGTTTTGTAGCTTTTTCCTTCGATGTTACGTACGATGAATAGTGAAATTATTGTGTTCGGACTAAAAATAATAAAACAAATGGGAATTTTCTTAAACCTTAACACGTTATAAGACTAGCTGATGTCCGAGACTCCGAGCTGTGGATTGATGGGGATTTTTGGTTCCCGCCCGAACTCTTTCATTTTCCGTGATAAAAAGTAGCCTATGTGTTATTCCAGACTTCTACCTCTGTGCCAAATTTTATCCAGATCCGTTCAGCTGTTCTGGCGTGATTGAGTAACAAACACCCATCCGTCCATACAAACTTTCGCATTTATAATATCAGTATAGATGAGCAATGTAAAAAAAGGTATGCAAGTCATAGTAATTAGTATTGCCAAAACTTAACAGCCCTTTAATGGCTTGTGTATTTTTATCTAAGATAAACTTTCTTTTTCTCACAGATTGTAAACATGTTTTATGGTAGGTTAGATTATTAGGTACATTGCTTTACATACTTATTAAAAAAATTATTGAATTATTACATAAACGAAGTCCGATTTAACACTAAGGATCCATACTAATATTATAAATAAGAAAATGTGTCTGTTTGTCTGCTACGCTTAAGCGGCTCATGTTTTCAGTAGATTTGTGTTTGTCGAAACATCCATCGAAACTAAAATTCAACATCAATGTTTTAATCCCATGAGATCTCACTGGCGAAAAACTTTGTTGGTGGCCGAAAACCATATACATTTTTTTACAAACAGCTTATTTGTAAAAAAATGCATATGGTCTTGAAACGGAAGCTACCAGATAAAAAGATACACTTTCGCATTTATAATATTACCAGTTAGCATACTCAAAGGAGAAACGTACATTAGAATATTATACAGTTGTATATTATATTATTCTTACTATGTGTTATCATAGTATTTGATGATAACGACTTGGTCTCTAAGTGGTCTTATATATATTTACTGATTTCTTCCAAGCTTTTATCTTATAGCACTTCATAAAATGCTAAAAATATTTTTCCGATATTTTCAGTCAAAGATTTTCAAATTTTTTTTAGAATTATTCAGGCCATCTACAGGCTACAAATTCATAATATTTATAGCATTTTTGCATTATGATGTTATTTTCTGCAATATGAACAACATTGAAATGGCTGTTGAAGGAATACTTCTTTGAAGCAAAAATAACACAAAAGAAAACTTTGAAAACCAATTTTTATTATTTTTCAATCCTTAAGTTATTATCCATTCTTATTTCTAATATCTATTAAAAACTTATTAAACTTATTAAATATATATAGTACTAGCTGATGCCCGCGACTTCGTCTGCATGGTTTAAGTATTTATTTACTCCCGCGACCTTTTCCCGGGATAAAAAGTGGGCTCACTCTCCAGGTCCTCAACTATACCCATGCCAAAAATGACGCCAAACCGTTGCTCCGTTGCGGCGTGATTGAAGGACACACCAACAATTAATCATACTTACTAATATTATAAATGCGAAAGTGTGTTTGTTTGTTGGTTTGTCCTTCAATCACGCCGCAACGGAGCAACGGATCGACGTGATTTGGCATGGGTATAGCTGAGGACCTGGAGAGTGACATAGGCTACTTTTTATCCTGGAAAATTAGGGAGTTCCCGCGGGAATCAAAAAACTTAAACCACGCGGATTAAGCTTGTAAAATATCATTAGATGATGCACACGACTTCTTCTGCGTGGATTTAGGTTTTCTAGAAGTTTCATAGGAACTCTTTGATTTTCCATGTCAACTTTGCCCATCTCCTGAATACAAAATATCTATGTACCTACCAAACTTCATTAAAATAGATAAAACGGTAACTTTACACAGAATTAGCCTTTTTTCCACTACAAGTTAGCCCTTGACTGCGATCTCACCTGGTGGTACTGGTAAGTGATGATGCAGTCTAAGATGGTAGCGGGCTAACCTTTTAGGGGTAGGTATAGAGCAGTTACATTAAACCAATTTCCCTAATCAGTTTCTGCATGGCATCGTATCGGAACGCTAAGTCTTTTGCCAACACATCTGAACATGTATCCTAGATTCTTCAGACTGCAAAATTTTGATTCTTCCAAATCCTTGTTGTTTCCAGTCCAGTGTCACTGCTTGATCTGCAATTTTTTAATTTAATACATGTATGTAAAAATTGTAGTATTTATTAGATATGTTCACATTAAATGGAATATTTTGACAATGCTCTAATTCAACTTATTATGCCAGAGTTAATTCAACATGTTCTAGGCAAGGGCATTCTAATGTAGACCTCATCACTGTCGGCAAGTACAAGTCAATTTTGCATAATAACAGCCGCCATTAAATAAGCACTTACAGTACGAAGAACCAATCTAAGTTGGATCAAAATTGTTACATACACATAATAGAACCCACAAGTTTTTTTTATGCCACTGCAAGTTAGCCCTTGACTGCAATCTGATCTGATAGTAAGTGATGATGCAGTCTTAGATGGTGTAGTGGGCTAACCTGTTAGAGATATGGCAGTTAAATTAAACCCATACACCTAGTCGGTTTATACACGGTATCGTACCGGAACGCTAAATCGCTTGGCGGTACGTCTTTGCCTTTAGGGTGGTAACTAGCCACGCCCGAAGCCTCCCACCAGACTAGACCAGAGTAAATTCAGAAATTATAAATTTCCAAATGAACACTGCCGGGAATTGAACACGGGACCTCCCACGTCAAGACAACAATCCTCAATGCACTGCACCAGGGAGGTCTGAATATCAGACGGGGAAGCCGTAGGTAAAAAGAAGTATAGCTAAGGTGAGTACTTAGTAAAATGTCCTAATACACATCTTGTTATGTTTATAGGGAAGAAGTTAAATCATAAGCCACAAGAAAATATGATAAACAAACCTTTTGCTTTCTGATGAACAACATAAGTTTGCTTTTTTCCTTAGAATTATTTCCATTGATATTATATCATAAGTATTTCATGATAGTTCGTTTACCAATGTCTCCACTGCAATCTAGTTTCTGCCACCTTTTCAAAGTGCTGCATGCAGCATATGTATATTGATAGGGTCTGAAATTAATGGCGAACTTATAAACATCGTTTTTAGGTTATATAGCAATTATTCAAAGAGGAGCTTATTGCCATATATACTGGATAAATTATATTTTAGTGCTCACTTTTATACAACTTTTTACAAATACAACACAACATATTACGTAATATGAACTCACAACTTCACAAGTAGTCCGAACACTAGCCTGTCGCCATGGCACTTCAGTATTGCGGGGATCGCCATGGAGTTTTAAGTGTTTCACTTCGATTCTATTTTTATACTTATAAACAATGATTGCCTTCACAGTCACAAGTGTTTCGAGTATTCCTTGGTCAAGAATTATTTAGTTTTTTGCTAACTTGGATTGTAGATGTAGACATCCCGCCAGTGTCATAACGTTTTTTTAAAGCACCCGGTACAAATAAAGTATAGGCAAAAGTCTATAAGCATTCTGCCTATGTCAAAGACAAAAGTATTAAATCATGATTATTTTTTAAAGAAATTGGCATTTCGAAATGTAATTTTGTGTAACAACAGTAAAATTATTAAAAAATAAATTTATAACCTATTAAATAGGCTTATTTAGTCAATCGTAAGCATTTACCGGTACCAATATAAAAATAGTATGACATCACTGGCTCGCCTAAGCAAACATCGTAGGGTTCGTCTCATCGATAAGATCGTCGACGAGCGTTAAGCCTCTGCAGAATGCAAAATTTACAACCGTTGCAGGCAAGGTCGATCTCTTCGATGTTACATCTCAGACCGCATCGATGTGAGCAATGCTTCGAGGTTTCTTAGAGAATCACACTGCAGATCATGAGAAAATTCACAAATTACAAATCCCTTAATTTTAAAAGAACGAATGTCCACTACTGAGGTCATACTGCCGCTTAAAACAATTCATACGCAATATTAATCATAATGACAGTTTGATGTCACGTATGGTACATGACGTTCCTACAATAAGGAGTTTAATTCGAAAACACGAAAATCAACAATAGTAAAACAATATAGCTTAAGGCGTTGGCAGCATGGCTCCTGTATGTAGTTAGAGATGGGCCCAAGTATTCCGAATTTAGAATTCGGAATACTTGGGCCCATCTCATTAGTTGCAAGTTCTAAGTTTCTAACACAATAGCATCCGCATCGAGCTGTAGTTGGATACCACTGAATTCAGACCAGCTAGAGAAGTGGTTGAAGGTGTAGCCCCACTATGTAGCGGCAAGTATTCTTTGTACAATTATGTAGCAGTGCAACTCCGTACCGCGTCGCTCAAGTGGGCCCAGCTCCATACAAACTAATATAAAGAATATTTGTCGCTACGTGCCGCGCCCTGTAGTGGGGCTAAACCTTCAGTGGATGAGTTATGATAGCCAAGACATTCAGCCAAGACATTTAGTCCATATATCATTTGGCAGCTTGAAACGTATTACTCGAACCGTTTAAGAAGTTCGTACATGCTTTTTGACGTACAGGCATCTGGGTATGGCCGCAACAAATTATACAAACATTATATTTCGTTAAAACAAATTAAAATCTAAATTAAATCTAAATAAAAAAACTAAACATTAAAAATATCATCTATGCGGCTGCTTTCGTTTGTCCCGATTTTATTTTTGTCATAATTACAAAGTTATTTGATAAATGACATTTGTTGTACATTGTTCTGAATGACGAACTTATGTTGTCTAAATTATTTTTACGAAAATTAACCTATTCCTAAAAAAAATATCTTTTTAATATAATTTTTCTATTTGTACTACTTTCACTCCCATACAAAATCTTTTTGTCAAACTACTGCCTTTGTATCAAAAACTGCCAACAATTCCGAAGCATATTTGATTTTTTGTATTTTTAAACTGCACTTTACTTTCTCAACGTGTTTATAAACGTGCATATAAAAATCTCATTTTAGTTAACATTATAATCGTTTTTAAAAAAGTGTAAAATTTTTTGATTGAAACAGACGTTACATTCATGTGTGTAACATCATGAATGTAACGTCTGTTTCAATCATTTCCCTTTGAATAATTTGGCTATATTTGCTATTTTCCAAAATGGCAACAGCTAATATTGAGCCAAAGGCCACCATTCAGGAATAAAATACGGCTATAAATCCGAGCAAAATTCGTGATTTGTGTTGACATCGCCATTTGTCGTAAAAAAATATTATTTTAAGTGTGTTTGATTGCAAGATAAGTACTGTTTTTTATGCTTTACTGTTAAAATGTTTAAATAGGTTTATTATCACAGAAAACGGTAAACCTACGTCACAATCCATAGTTGTTTGCAATTAAATGATTCTTGAATTTTAGTAAATGTCGCACGCTTTTTTATGTCATGATGTGTGTGAATGTGTTACGAAATGTGTAACTTTACAGTCATGACCGATTGTAAGGCGAAGATTACATTTTACTCAAAATATAGTATAAACTGATCATAAAAGTCCGTAATATAAATATATTATATTTCAGTGTTCAGATGCCCTTGACCAATGCCGAAAGGTAAAAAAAATATCGAGAAAAGTTACGAACCCAAAATCCTTCGAAGTATGAAATGAAATGCAGAGAGAAATAACAAAAGAAAGAAAATCACGGAATGTTCCGAAGAACATTTTGACATAGTTTGACGCTCGACACATTTTGTTTTTTTCTCTGTCCTAGCCTTAACCTCACGTTAACGTCACCTCCACAGGCCGAAGCCCGGAACTAGTTTCTAATATGAACTAAGCTTTATAATGGTCATGTACATAACATTCAGTCATGTACGTAACGTGTGTTACGATGTCATGAATGTTATTTGTACAATTTTTCGCGGCCATACCCATCTATGAACTCCTTAAACTGGCCGAATTATCCGTTCGATAAACGATTATGATTTCCTTATACTATAAGGGCAGTTCCTTTGTAGGGCACGAAATTCTAACTCCTGAGTAATGTGCGTTTAAGAAACGAAATGTCACTTGCTTTAAAGGAGTGGAGCAACGGATCGACGCTATTTTTGCCACAGATATTGTAACAAGGTAGTGATAAATGCTACTTTTTAAAATATATATTGAAACATAAGAAGTCGCGGGAAACATCTATAGTCACTCATTATCCTAGGAAAGCGACGAATGCTACGCGATACGAAATAAAGTGGCGTAGATAACGCGACAACACAGGCCACGTGAAGGGTCAGCTACTGTTTGATACTTTCGCGTCGCGTCCATCGATTTACCATACAGTACGGTTACTCCGAGTTTGATCGAATTTGAAATACGTCTCACTAAAGTGAGGCGAGAGTGAGCTCCTCCATACATCTACAGCCAGCGCTCCAAGCGGCAACATGGTGAACAAAAAGTCACCGAGTCATTCCCACTCCAAGTGAAATTCGATGAGAAAGATCGAGTCTTTAACTCACCAAACGTACAAAAAATACGTTATGAGTAATGTCATTTGCTATTTTGGCACTCCGAGTGTTACTTTTTACACAGATTGACATCTCAAAATGCGAGAATGACGTAATTTTCACATTCGATAGCGGATTCTTAACTCACCGAAAATATTCCAGTGATAAACTATTATATTGGGACTCGATTATGACTGCGAGGCTTTATTTTGCTTGGAAAAAGATAATGGACGCTGCGGAATGACCGACGTGAAGAGAGGCGTGATTAATTTCGTTCAGCTATATCGGCTCACGAAGAGAGCTTTTATTTATTTGTGCAAAATGTCGAGGGTAAACAGTGACCTCAAAGGCTCGCAAAGAGTATCGCTGGAGACGAAGGTACGTATGACAATTCATTTGGAAAGTATTGTTAATTCCACATAGTATTTAGGTTATATTTATTGTAGCAGCCCCAAGAACTATGTATTTATTTTATTAGTAACTCTAAGTCGCTGTATTAACAACGCAACGTACCTACTTATCTACTAAACGTAGAGCTATGCATTTACCTACCTACATTTGTACTAAAATACAAAGGTTCATACACACTTAAATACCTACCTAAAACATAATTCTGTCAAATTACAGCTGCTTAGTGCACTGCTTTTTTATGCCAATGGCGATTATCAGAGGATGGTTTGTGAGGCCTGTCATCTTGGACAGCAAACTGAGCAAATATGTGCATCACAGAGGCACTTAACCATCCTAATGTGGAGAAATATGTATATAAAAAAAACTAGATGATTCCCGCGACTGTGTGGATTAAGATTTTTGATTCCCGCAGGTACTCTTTAATTTTCCAGGATAAAAAGTAGCCTATGTCCATCCCCAGGATACAGGTAGACTGGTGGGAGGCTTCGGCCGTGGCTAGTTACCACCCTTCCGGCAAAGACGTGCCGCCAAGCAATTTAGCGTTCCGGTACGATGCCGTGTAGAAACCGAATAGGGCTATGGGTTTAATATAACTGACATGCCCCTAACAGGTTAGCCTGCTACCATCTTAGAGTGCATCATTACTTACCATCAGGTGAGATTGCAGTCAAGGGCTAACTTGTAGTGGATAAAAAAAACAATCTACTCCTGTACCAAATTTCATCAAAATCGGTTGAGTAGATGGGTTGTGAAAGCATAGCAGACACACACTTTCGCATTTATAATATTAGTATGGATTATAGTGTTATAATCATATACTTCCCTCTCCCCTGAAAATAAGCATAAAGCTTGTGCTAGAAATAGGTACAACAATAGACCTGCGATAGATCTTACAACCATTAACCATTGAGCTATTGGTGGTTACTTCATGATTAAATGTTACAGGCTGTGGATGTTGACTGCCACATCATTAACATCAACCCAAGATACCCAGTATGACTCCACAATCAGTTCATCTTTAAGCTAAAGTTAAAACTCCAATTTTAAAGCTGAACTGAAATGCCTGCATGTAAATCAGGCAATACTATCTTTTAGGTATGATATTTTAAATTAATTTTCTTTAGCAAACCAAATAATTGAGGCCAATTCTGTTGTACACAGGGTTTGAAGCTAGGTTAAGCATTAGTTTGAATACCTATTTATTGACTGTCATGATGAAAAATGAGCATTGATGTATTTCAATATGGGTAAGCAGTGCTTTTGTGCCTCTATGAACTGCACGCCACTGGTTGTACACCATAACTAAATTTAAATGACAGCTCTATTTAAGTTGCTATCCCTTTTACATTATATTTATTTTTCTTGTGGAATTGACCGGCAATAGATTTAAAGCTGTCATTTTAATTTAGATATTGTTTTAAACAGAATTGGCCACAATATCTAACGGGCTAATTTACATAATTTAAGGGAAAAAAAACACACTGATACTCATAAAATTGTTTACTGGAATCCTACACATCTGCCTCTAGTTTGTCTGTTGTGTATATTAATTTTTTTTTAACAAAAATGTGTTAATTATTTATTAAATTTGAATATTTCAGAATTCCAATGGAACAGCCCACGGATAACAACTCTGATGTAACAAGTGAAGTGAACAATCCTCTCATCGCATCTTTTGTGGATCAAACCAGGCTGCTGACAATTGCCCAACAAAAGAGACAGATTAATCAATACATATTTCAACTAAAATATATTTGTATGATTACCTTTTCAACCTTTTCAATTTATTTTACAAACACAACACAATATTAAAACAAAATGAGTAGACACATTTAACTAACTAATCAATGATCATTCTGGCCCAATGCCGATAGACTATTGAGGACTTGTGCCCAATTACATTAAGCACTTTGGTGCTAACTTCCGAGACAGTGGGGTCTCCGCATTTCCAGTTGCACTGAGTGCCCGAACTGCTGCAGTGTTCTCAGTGCGGGCACCTTTTTTTAAATCTTTGTAAGTCTGCAAATAAAAATATAATATTATTATGTACCTGCAACTTTCTTGTGGATAAAATTAGTATATATCAACAGTGGCATGCACAGGGTTTGAATCTAGAGTAGGCATTAGTACTATTTACTAGCTGTTTTGATGATAAATACATATTGACTTATATCCATTTGGGTAGCAGTACTTTTATGAACTGCATGCCACTGTATATCATTTTATTTTGTCTATATTGTAGTTTACTTGACTTTAAGTACTGTAATATGTCGTGATCTTACCTGCTTTCAGTGTTCGACAGTCCTGTCTGGCCCATGCTCTTTTAAGATATCTTTAGGTATTTGCAACTGGAAGTCCACCCTTTTGGCGCTTAACAGTCCTGTGAACTCACCACAGTGGCTTGGTGGTCGTATGTCGACTAACATTTTTATTTGTTGTTTCTTGATCTAAATGAAGAGAATAATAGTTGATTATGGCGATAAAACTAGACGAACACGTTTGAATAAATATGAAATATTAATTTAATATCAATAATAGGTAAAGATTTGTCGAGAAAATTTGACATTTCGCATTCGCATCTACTTACTTTTAGGCACAGTTTATGTTCGCTTTCCCTCCATGTACAATCAATTATAATTAAAAAACAAGTTAAACCGGTGAATCCGAATACCACTACCCGCTACATAGGAGCCGAAACGAAAATTATTAATTGTAAATAAAACAGAGTACATTATTTAGATACTACAGCGCGACCGCGTATCTCTGACAGCTAAAGTGTAACGGTCGCAATCACCTCTGATTGGATAACACTCTTCCACTATTGGACAAAATCCATTGAAGTAGCAAGAATACCATAAATTTAGCCAATCACAACAATTGATACTGTAACAATGATTGATGCAGAATACCGACAAAAAATGCTGGTCAATATCACGAGCAGTGTTACCAACTCTCGAAAATATTTGTCCCTAAAACATAAGTCAAAAAGCCCCAAATATATTTTTTATACGACTGCCTGAAAAAAGGAGTATATTGTTTTCAGGGTTCATGTATGTATGTATGTATGTAAGTATGTATGTATGTATATATGTATGTATGTATGTGAGTTTGTATATTCCACCATAACTTCTATACGCCTGACCCGATTTTGATAAATGAGGTATCGTTAGAATCCCTAGCTTATTCCGGGTGACATAGGCTAGTAAAATTTTTAAAAAAGTTGATGGGGTGACCATGGTCCCGCATTAAAGACTAAAGTTGAAAAAAAAAACGAAAATAAGATTAACTATATAATCATCATCTAGAAAATGATGAGTAGATTCCAAAAATATATAACATTATAGTTCAATATCCAGTGATTCACAAACAAATATCATTTAATAAAAATGTGAATAAGACTCCAAAGGCATGCAAATCGCTTCATAAGGAGGTAAACTCCGAAAATAATATAGCATGGCAGTCGTATTTTTTAATTCGTTAAATTAATTTCACTTGTTTACCGTACATTCAAAATTAAGATTCACAATGAATGATTCAAATTTTCGCTAATAATGAAAATCTTAATTTTGGAATTACGGTTTTCTTATTGATCGTAAGAAAAAATTACAATAAACATTATTTTTAGAAAATTAAATATTGAACAAGTAACTTCAAAAAATTATAATAATTATACAACCAATATTTTGTTTGACTTGTTATTCATTCAACTCCGCATTCTTAATAATAAGAATCGGTAGTAGATGATAGATCTAAGAAATAAAAAATAGGTAAAAAATATAAGAAGCCAAAAAATCCCTAAAAATATAAGGGCCCTAAAAGAAGCCCTTCGCATTTGTTTACGCCCTAAATTTGGGGCCAAAAGCCCTAAGTTGGGAACCATGATCCCGTGCATAGATAAAACACAGACTTAAGATAAAAATAATGACTCTTTGACATAGAGTAGACATGAATTTTGAAATATTGTGGCATTTTACATCTTACATCCATGATTTTCTTATAATGGCAACAATTGCGAGGACAAGTCTCTCTGCCTCGGACTGCAACAGTCAAGTGTGGTCTGGTGGTACTGGCTGCTATTTTCCCTCGTAGTACGTACGTCCGATATCCCCCTCCTTGAAATCACACTTTTCAGCATCGATTTGCATGTTCGCGGGAGATATCTGTCCCCCTGAGGAGACAGATTGGAATTATTTATTATTATTAATAATTAATGTTGTATGCATTTGGTTGGGGTAGGTACCTCGAGGGTACTTAATACTAGTTCCACTGAGTTTTTATTCCCCAGTAGTTCACCTGTGGATAAATAGTTGCATAGAAATACATATAACGGGGATTCAAAGACATAACGTAGGCATCTTGCATTTAATGACAACTAGTGATGAGTAATGAATTTATTAATGTGCTGATTTCTGACAGATTTCTCATACGTCTGGCAACTCTGCGGGCCTATCACACAGCCTATCCTAGCGCTGATTTAAAAAATTTTGGTTACAGTTTCATGTTTTGTCATTTAGCCACCTCCCGGCCAGTTGCCAGGATCCTCAGATATCGATTTTGAACGGAATCAATATAATATTTTTAGCTGCTAAACATTATATTTAACTCCCTAAAATAATAAAAAAACTCGCTAAAGTGGCAACACTGGAAACCCCAAGCTTTTTGAATGTTTTGATTAGAGACAATGAAGATTTTGGCATTTATACTTTTTTATGACATTCTACCATAAAGAAACGTAGCATAGTGTGCGCTAGGCTGTCAGTGTCAAACTGCCAAAAAACTGTCAAATTACGCAATGAAAAATGCCAAAATGCCGCATGTATCTGTCTCACTTTTTTGCGAATGTATGAGAGAGACAATTGTTGCGATCGTTTTGTCATACGATTTACTAACTCCGTTTAGTCACTTTGACAAAACGTGCCCGTTTGACGAACTCATGGTATGGAAATATTCGCTTACACTTGGCGAGGTGAGCTCTCACGTCGATCAATCGAATTTGCAATGTAAAAACTCGGAGTAACGCTACAGGAACCATATGTACATTTAAGGATACAACATTACCTACAAATTAATACTCAAAAAGCGTCCACAATCGCTTATACAAATACAGCTATAGACATTATAGACTGAGACACCAAACGTTTCACAAAAGCCAACCATATGATTTTATAGTTAGGGTTAAATTTTGCAATCAATCAGCGGAATACCTTATGACCTAGGACCTTTTTTCTTGAGTCGGTTGTTTTTCCGATATATTTACAATTTAGTAAACAAACACCCCCCAAAAAACCCGACTTTTTTTCATTATTTTCAAAATTCCAAAATAGTTACCAGCCGATTATCAAAATTCAAACGCTCACACGTGTCTCGATAAATTCCTACCTCGATCCTTCCAAAATCCTCAGATCTATGGCCAAAAATACGTCTCAGGCGATTTGCATCTGATAACCATTTTCAAAATGCTGAAAAACTTAAACCACGCGGATTAAGTCATAAGCTAGTTAATTATAAATAAACTAAACTGATGCTTCATTAGGCACCTATTACTAACAGCGCTTAAAGCAGTATTACTTTAAAATTACAGTTTTATGTCACGTACCGTGATGTCCCTAAAATAAGGATTACAATTCCAAGACACGAACGTCAACAATATTAAAACAATACGGCTTCGAGCGATGGTAGCATGCCGCCTGAACGGCGAAATGCTCGTGTCTATAATCTATACCATTTCTATGATTGTAACAAAAAATATAGAAAATAAAGAATTTATAAAATCGACTAGATGATGCCCGAAGTCCCGCGTGGATTAAGTTTTTTCAATTCCCACGGGAACTCCTTATTTTTACGGGATAAGATGAAGCCACCTTCCACAGTATCCAACCTATCCCTGTTCCAAATTTCATCTGAATCGGTTGAACAGGTGGGCCGTGAAAGCGTAACAGACGGACAGACACACTTTCGCATTTATAATATTATTACGTGTGGATTAATTACTTCTATGGCTACTTTTGAATTCTATGGTAGATCTCAATCGCTCGGACGAACTTGAAGTTTGGACAAAGACTCTACTTGGAATACAAATCAAGTCGCTCGACTTGGGATAGTTGCAAGAGTATAGCGCGGCTCTGAGATCGCCGCCATTATACTGTGGCTTTGTATTTAGATACAGCTGTAGAAAGGATCCTTAGAAGATGTTTTGAGTTCTACTGCTCAATAACTACTAGGCACACATACTGATATAGACAAACTCGGGATACATCCATACTTTTATATTATATTTTCATACTAGATGATGAAGCCCGCGACTTTGTCCATGTACAAGATTTTTGATTCCCGCAGGAACTCTTTAATTTTCCAGGATAAAAAATAGCCTATATCCTTCCGCGGGATGTATTATGCAACATACCTCTGTACCAAATTTTGTCTTAATTTCGAAAGCGTAGTAGACAAACATAGGAAGAACATAGGATATACTTTATCCCGGAAAATTGTGAACGAAATGCAGAAAGCAACGAAGAATAGGGCGCTACAGTTAGCGGGCAATTAGTGTTGTGAGTAGTAGTAGTTAATAAAGCACGTAGCGCAAAAGCACATAGCACGCTTTTTTCCATAGCACGGACAGCATGCTATCCGAAGAACCTCTATGTTGCTACGGTGCTATGACTAGTAGCGCCCGTAGCGGCGCCCACCTGCCGGTAGCGCGCTCGCCGAGTTACAACGTGCTACGAGATTTAGAGTCCTGCAAGACTTATCGCACCTGCCGGCTGCTCCAATGCTTTTATGCTTTCATGCATGCTATAGTATAGCATATTTAAAAGCATGCTAAAATTTATAGGTTATAGGCTGTAGCATGCTATTGTTTTATAGCAGTTTTGAACAACTCTAGTTGTGAGAGAAGTCGAGCTGAGCTTGTTTGCGTTCAAACTTCCGCGTGACTTAGTTTTATTTTATTTTTACCCACGATGGACGGAACGCAAACACATATATACCGTATATATGTGTTTGCCCTAAAAGGTTTGTTTATTTTATTTAATGTAGGTTTACTAACACCCACTTACACATTACTAAGGGCCATTAAAACCATTGGTTGTCGCAATTTACGTTCCTTATAATTTAACACACGTAAGATCTTTAACGTCTGCTAATTTACTAGTATTACTTCACGGCAAAAATAGTGAATCAGCGCATTATTTGACTAACGTTCGTCAGTGCCATATTTAAAGATTACGTGTCCGTCAAAATGTATTGATGCAACCCAGCTTTAGAATATGACGGCGCGCGTCAATTTCATGTTATTATAGTCTGTGATCAAGAGTGTGGCATAGACCTTACACTTGTAAGGTCTTTGGAGTGTGGCTGTCGAGTCACTCTGGCGGAGTACTACGTATGGAGGGTAGAGATAAGGAGTAATATCTCTTATGGGAGAAAATTTGAAAAAGTGTCCAGTGGTTGCTAATAATTACTGTTCAAAAACCTTCCACAGTAGCCCTGATGTAGGCAAAGTGTATGGTATGAATGTAGAAATTGTAGAACGAGGCTATAATAAACAAATCCTTACTAATCTTATAAATGTGAAAGTGTGTCTGTCTGTCTGTCTGCTACGCTTTCACGGCCCAACTACTCAACTGATTTTGATGAAATTTGGTAAAGAGGTAGGTTACATCTCGGGGAAGGACCTAGCCTATGTGTTATTCCAGACTATAATCTACCTCTGTGCCAAATTTCATTCAGATCCATTCTGCCGTTGGGGCGTGATTGAGTAACACACATCCATCCACACATCCATACAGCCATTCAAACTTTCACATTTATAATATTAGTATAGATTTGTAAACTAAAGCTACGAGGGTTCCAAACGTGCCCTGGACTGAGAAGAGCCCACAACAAACTTAGCCGGGGTTTTTTTGTTTTATTATAACCATCTTACAATCATCGAGTATTTAATAGAACTATAATTAACCATAGAGCTATAATTATTTACCTTTAATTAAATACTATGAGTTTTGACGTTTGTCGCTATGTGTCGTGTGTGACCAGGCCCTTATTTGATGATTTACTCGGAGACCCAGACATTCATATAGCTTGAACTTAACGCTCACTGAGACGCTACTTACTTAGCTGTAACTTATGCTAAGTATCTCTACTTAAGTTGCTCGACCAGCATCTAAGGGTGCTATGAGTCTATTTGAATCTATAAAACTGATTTCTTGAGGATTGTTTCTTTTTATTTGATTTTTGTAGTTCTTTGAATTTTCTTGACGGATTTCAGAAACGTATTTAGGAGTTTCATAAATAAACCTCAATCCACGTCGACGTCGCAGGCATCAGCCATTCTACATTGATATTTTATCTAAATAGTGACCTAGTTATGACAGCGCATATTAGTCGATGCAATGTTAAGCAACGTTGCATAAAACGTTGCGTAAAATTTGGAGGTTCAAATTTGGCTTTTTCGTTTCCCCCGTGTCTCGGAGAGCACGTTAAACCGTCGGTCCCGGTTACTATCACGTCTGATAATAATCGTTATAAAAAGTTTAATACTCTTAGTCGTATCGTATGCGGTAGGACGTGGGAACCTACTGCATTATTATCCCAAGAAAACTACCACTATTTGATTCATGGGAAGGGGTCACGACTCTCAGTAATGAGGAATACGTCTCAAAGATACCTACCTAGAGGGTACCTACACAATCCACTTTTTGATCTATCTATTATAAAAAGTTTAAGACCTGATGGTGATAAATAACCGCGGTATCTTAAAACTAAAGCTACGAGGGTACGATTGGTGCAACCATTAGCTGTAGGTATAACAGCAGCTACATACTATTGGTATAGCGTCATGATCATTACGCAGCGCGTTTTCACAGAAACAACTCCGCGGCCCCGTGAATACGTGCTCCAGAACACTGCGCAACAAGAAACTAGCAAACACGTTGATATACGTCGACATCTAGACTGTTCACTTTGTTTCTATTTGAGAATCCATACCACAGAATACACAATAGTCTTAATACTTATACACACACATCGTAAGTAAATATAATACCAGATGATGCGCGCGACGCGTTGATGTCATGATAAGCAAGGTGTTTTGCTTTCTAAGAACTCTATAACATTCCGGATTAAAATGCTGCAACCTATCTCTGTACATCTCATAAAATTTCAATAAAATCGGTTGAAAAGATGGACCGTGAAAGTGTAGCGGACATACAGAGTGACACTTTCGCATTTATAATATTATAGTATGGATGTCCTTACATTCATACTATATAATAATATTACATCCGTATCGACGCCCGTGTTAGCTGCAAAATACACCCTCAAATGCACCTCAAAGCTGCATACTAATTTTGTGCTAGAATGACTGAATATTGTTCTGAAAATTTTGTGAACTTCCCACCAAGGCAAATGGTGGGAATGATTCGACTTGTTACCAACCTTGCGGCAAAGACGTGCTAAGTGATTTGACGTTCAGGTACGATGCCGTGTAGAGGCCGATTAGGGGTATGGGTATCTTTGACTGCATCAGCACCACATGAGATCGTAACCAAGGAATTAAAAAGTAAAGTAAAAGTAAGTAAAATCAATATTAAACAAAAACTAAAAATAGTGAAAGGTGTGAAATTACAAACAGTTTATTTATTAGATTCTCTCACTCTTTGCGTCGTATTCCTCATTGCTGAGGGCAGTGACCCCTGTCCATTAATCGCATAAATGCAGAGTTTTTTCGGGAAAGTCATGCGGTGGGTTCCCAGGTCCTTCCACATACGACTTGACTAAGAGTTTTAAACTCTTAGGTTACTTACGATTATTATCAGATGTTAGTGATAATAACCAGAGCTTATCGTACTCTCCGAAGCACAGACGAAACGAGAAGACCAAATTCAGACTTCCAAATTCGGTTATCCATCCAGTTACCGACTTGGGTCTGCTTAAAAATCACAATGTATTGACTGATATGCGTTGTCGCAACTAGGCCACTCGTCCCTCAATCTGCCATCTACCTTTTTTTATCAAAATCTTGCATTTATTATAGAAGGTATATCAATGTCACATCGAGCAGGTTTGATACTCTATATGCACCGCATACTTAGCCAAATTATAATTATATTTCTGTTCAGAACAAGTTTTATAATTCAAATAATTTCAATGCAGTGTATGTTGGATTTCTGCTTAATTATAATTAACTTAATTTATTCCTGCAGTTAAATCTGGTATTCAAACTCAAAATAAACATTTGAACGACCTCAAAGGCGCAGTGGTCGACGCTGTGATGTTAATAACGCGATTTCGATGCCCGGCTGGGCTGGTTTTGGAAATCCATACTATCCATACTAATATTATAAATGTGAAAGTGTTTCTGTCTATCTGTCTGTATGCTACGCTTTCCCCGGCCCATCTTTTCAATCGATTTCGACGAAATTTGGTAGAGGCGTAGGTCTTATCCCGGGGAAGGACCTAGGCCACTTTTTATCCCGGAAAATTTAGGAGTTCTCGCGGGAATTGAAAAATTTTAATCCACGCTGACCAAGTCATGGGCATCATTTAGTTTATTAATTAATCAGTCAATTGGCTTAATTATAACAGATTCCTCCGAAATTACTTTACTGATTCTGAGGTGTTTTATACCGATATTTTAGACAGATTATATAGATATTTTATCAGCTCTGAGAGTATTGGAACGAAGTTCCTTATGGGATAATGCGGAGGGGTACTCTAGCTGGCAAAAAACGTCCGTAAGAAAATGCTTAGAATAAGATTTTTATGTATAATTTATTATTATTATATTTTAAATGTAATTTCTGGTACTTACAAATCTTTTTCCACCGATTTTGATGAAGGTACATTGGGTTGCAATGCGGGAAGGACACTTTATATCCAGTGGATAGAAACTGGATAGAAGTTTCCGCCTACTGAAATCCACGTGGACGTAGTCGTGGGTATCTACTAATATTATTGTTATTTCTAAAACCGGGAACGATTTTGATGTAAATAGTTTTTTGCGTTATTAATCTAGGTAGTCGTGGCCCGTGTGTATTTTAATTTTCAAAAGAGTATTCGCCGAGTTTCTTGTTGAATTTTGAAGTTCGGAATGATTTTCTAACCGAGAACATTCCAAACCAGTGGTAGATTCACTCGACGATTCAAGAGCACTTTTATAGTAAGCTTATTTGAATAAAAAAATATGATATACGTAGACGCTCTACGTCGTAGCCGCACTACGCCAGATGCTACACAAATCCTTCCGTGTCGCAATTTTTTTGTGAATTTTTTAACAATATAAATTTCTTTTCTCATTATTTTGAAACTGTAAGCAAATAGAATACGCTAGAATCATTCAGCAACTCGTGCAGGAGACTAGGTACTAGATACGGTTTCTCATAAAAATCCCGTAGTAATTTTATAAGAGTGATAGAAAGACGTAATCATAGACGTAATCATAGAACGGGTAAATAGACAAGAATTATATTCAGGATTAAAATAAAACGTCACGCCCTTGCTCATTCGCTCTTTAATCGGAACTATTCTTAGGGGTACAAATCTTTTGGTCGGCTATCTTAAGTCTAGTTTACACATTTACTTAGCTTAATTACGTCCTATATCCTATATTATGATCTTCCCCCCAATTGTGTAAGAATTGTCGATCAAATCGTCGAAGTTCGGTGTCAAAGTAAAATAAACCATATCATTATTGAGTTAGAGCTCAATTTCGTGTATCCATTCTTATACGTTTAGGTATGTCCGATACCATAAACGTATGAGAATGGATACACGAAATTAAGCTCTATTTCAATGCTATTATGGTTTACTTTACTTTGACGCCGAACTTTGACGATTGGATCGGCAATTCTTACATAATCACACCTCTTATTAGCTGATGTCCGCGACTTCGTCTGCGTGTTTTTTTTTTATGATTCTCACGGTAATTCCTTAATTTTCGGAGATAAAAAGTAGCCAATGTCACCTCACCTGGTCCTCAACTATAGCGATGCCAAAAATCACGTTGATCCGTTGCTCCGTTGCAGCGAGGTTGAAGGACAAACCAACAAACAATCACACTTTCGCATACTTATAAGAGTATGTATGTTAACTAAGTTTAAACGGGCGCCGGATGTACGCAGTGAATATCCAGCGTTTGTTGTGTGGAGATCGTTTTCTAAATCGTCGTTCGATCGGTTTGTATTTGAATTTGAAGCATATCCCTTCTCCCCTCTTGGCTAGAGAACGCTTTATGGCAAGAACCTTTTATGAAACCGCCGCTATATCAAACAGCTTCCAATATGATCCAGCTCACTCAGCTCTCCGAAACCAGATATTCCGAGATGAGACTTTTGTGTTTTGGAGCGGAAACTTTGAGCACACTAACGTTTTAGTGGATGATATTAGGGTCTTATGTTCAAAAGCGCTTCGTACAATCCACTATATTGTTATAAGTATATAATAATTCATACCAACATAATAAATGCGAAAGTGTGTCTGCCTGTCTGTCTTCTAGGCTTTAACGGCTCATCTTTTCAACCGATTTTAATGAAATTTGGTATATAGGCAGGTGGTATCCCGAGGAAGGGCATATGCTTATTGCTCACAGTATTACAGTTTAAAATATGTATTAAAACTACAAAGAAACGTGCAAAGGTGGTCCTTATTGCTAAAGCAATCTCTACACACAACCTAAGAGACCAAGAGTAGGCATCTTCTATACAAGCGCGCTCCACCTTAGGCTGAATCACCACTTGCAAGCAAGTCTGATTGCAGCCAAACGATAGGCTATAAATTAAAAAAAAGCTTTGGTGTTCAAGGATTAATAAACAGAACTTTCACATTTTCATAGAAATGAATTATTTCTTTCTTTCTTTTTTTAATCTAGACCGGATTGAATGAGATTCGCAAATAAATTGCAGTATTAGGCAGAGTTGAATGGCTGCCAACTTTAGTTTCCATAAATTACGTGGACTTCATCCGAGTGGCTTTAAAAGTTTTACGACCTCACTGCCGCATTGGTTAGCACTGTGGTCTTATAAGTGGGAGGTCCCAGGTTCGATCCCCGGCGGGGTCAATTCGGGGATTTCCGAATATTCTCTGGTCTGGCCTGGTGGGAGGCTTTGGTCGTACCTAGTAGCCACCCTTACGGCAAAGATGTATCGCCAAGCAATTAAGCGTTCCGGTACGATGCCGTGTAGAAACCGATTGGGTTATTTTTTGGGTTTAATATAACTGCAATATCAATATCATAGACTGCATCATTACTTACCATCAGGTGAGACTGCAGTCAAAGGTCCGTGGGAACTCGTTAGTTTAGCTTAGCGTTTAATGGTCTATATGCCCAACTTCCTGCTCGGATGATAGCGGGTTCAATCCCCAGACACGCACCTCCAACTTATCGCTTATTAACAACTTAAATATCACTCGCTTCAAACGGCGAAGGAAAACACCGTGAAGAAACTTGCACGCCCGAGAGTTTTTCATAATGTTCTCGAAGGCGTATGAATCCACACTTGGTCAGTGTGGTGGACTATGGTCTATGGTGGATTTTCTATATCTATACTAATATTATAAATGCGAAAGTTTGGATGGATGGATGGATGGATGTTATTTACTCAATCACGCCAGAACGGCTGAATGGAACGGTTCTGCACAGAGGTAGTCTGGAATAACATCAGAAAATTAAAGAGTTCCCGCAGGAACCAAAAACCTTGATTGTAAAGTCGCGGGCATCAGCTAGTCTACTTTATATAATTTTTGCACACTGTCTCTGACAGTAGATTGTGTACGTTTTCACTTCTAAAACAATTTGTGACCCACAATTTTGCAAATAAATGATTTATGACTCAACAGTGAGCCAGCAATAAAATGAGTGAGTGACGAGCGAATTTCTTTTAATACTAAAATCTCAAACAGCTCGCCTCCAGGCAACCTGAAGAGATTTATCTTTTAAACACGAGCTTTTCTCCGCCCTGTGTCACTCTCTTGTACCTCTTTCTATACTTAGTATTTTCCCTCATATCGGTGAAATTCTTTCAGCTTTTAGTCACTAGTGTTTTGTATAGGGGCTGGATATTTAGAGTGAGACTGGCTATCGAAGAGATTGGAAAACATTATAGAATGACTATACTTTAATTGGGTTGGTACGTAGACGAAGAAACTAGCAGAAAGGGCCAAGAGGCACAAATCCATACTGCTATACTAATATTATAAATGCGAAAGTTTGGATGGTTGAATGGATATGTCAAGATTGTGAAAACCGTTAGATTGTAATCTATCTAGCGAAATTGTAAACTGTCGAAAGATTACAATTTAACGCATTATATTTCGGTAGATTCTTATCTGTTAGGTATAATAACCCGATAGAACCTAAGTACCTGATTGTTTATGTCGAACCCTAACCTAACCTACAAGAAACAGACAAGAAAATGTAAATATATGAATATTTCAAAAATTTACACTCAGAACATTGAACGGTTCACAATCTGTCGACAGTTTACAATCTATCGATATAAAAAGCGTTAGATTGCAATCTGACGGTTTTTGCAATTTTACGGTGACAGATTTGTTACTCAATCAAGCCAGAACGGGTCTGGGTGGAATCATACTATTACCTATTCTGTAATGGAATTTAGTCTGGATAACACATTGGCTACTTTTTAGCCCGGAAAATTAAAGAGGTCCCGCGGGAACCAAAAAGTCCTGCGCAAGTCCTGTCGTGTTGAAATAATGCCCGTGACTTAATCAGCGTGGATTTTGGCTTTTAGAGTATCCTGAAGCAGCGTAAGTATATAGCCAAGCTATATATCAAGATGTATTCTATGTGGCAGGCGAATGGTAGTCATTGATGAGCAAACTACATAGTGTACGTCTAACTTTATAAGTTGTCAATGTATAGTGTCTATGGTCGTTTATAATGTCAATGATAACGCCATAGTCTATGTCTCTTTCCGTGAATAAACATAATACAATAGTTAGTTATAACTAATATTCATCCCGGAAAATCAAACAGCTCCCACGGGAATTAGCCTAATTCCACACGGACGAAGCCGAGGGCGTTATAACGTAGTTTAATTGGTTTCATCGGAACAAAAAGAGCCATTTGGCTATATTTCAAAGTATTTTACTCATGGTAGCTATGTCCTATTTATTTCTAAATTGAAGCCGAGGTTATCATGTCGTTTAATGGTATTGTAAGCATTTTACTCATCATAGCCATGTCTTATCTGTTGCTAAATTGGTGTGTAATTCTCTTCACTCACTATATTAGTGCAGCGCTCAAACGCTCCTTTCAGCCTGTGACATTCCTTTGAATTAATAACTTGCGCGTTTTTCCCTTTTGACGCTTAACAGCCATTCACTATACAACCTCGGGGAAACTAGTCCGTGACATTTCTTAAATCCATTTACTTCTTTAACGACGTTATATTTAACTAGATGATGCCCGCATCCGCGCGGATTAATTTTTTTTAATTCCCGGGGGACTCCTTAATTTTCCGGGATAAAAAGTAGCCAATGTTACCCCGGGATGTAACCAACCAATATACCAAATTTCATCAAAATCGGTTGAATAGATGGGTCATGAAAGCGTAGCAGACAGACAGACAAACACACTTTCACATTTATAATATTAGTATGGATATGGACTAGATGATGTCCGGCGACCTCGTCTGTGTTGATTTGTTTTCCAAGGAACAAAAAGTTTATTTCGTTATTTTCCGCCAAGATAGACCAAATCTATGTGGTGACCAAACCTTTCAACACCTTTCATCAAAATTGGTTGAAAAGATGCGTAAGTATAAGGCGTAAAGGCCATGAAAGCGTAACAGGCAAAGTCACACTCGCATTTATAATATTAGTTAGCATTATTTAATGAATATTTAATTCAAATTTAGCTTTTGACTGCAAATGTGGTCATGAAGTCTGTTTTATTTGAATAACAAAATCTGTTGACTTTGATTTTGAATTGAGTGAAAGGCACTTTAACAAGCTGCTATTAAAATATTATGTGACTAGATGATGCCCGCGACTTCGTCCGCGTGGATTCAGGTTTTTTGATTCCCGTGGGCAATCTTTAATTTTCCGGGATTAAAAGTAGCCTATGTCCTTCCACGGGATGTTACCTACCTACAAAATTTCATCAAAATCGGTTGAATACATGGGCCTTGAGCCCATGTATTCAACCGATTTTAATGAAATTTTGTTTTTTTTGATGAAAGCGTAGCAGGCAAACAGATACACTTTCGCATTTATAATATTAGTATGGATTCCATTTTGCTTAATCACATGTCGAAAAAATACCAGCCTCGAAAGCTCAGGGCTGACACTCTCAGGAACATATAATTTTAAATTAAAATCACGGATTAGTGTGCACCGCACTTGCGAACTTTTCTGTATGATTTAGATTCGGCATACGATGAACAGAGTTCATTCTAACCCTCTATTCTTTATATCAGTGGCTATCAAAAAATGAAAGCCACTGACATAGAATACCTTTATTTTTTATCCATTGAAGATTTGCTAAAGAATGTTATTTTTTACTTCATAGCAAACATTCAATGGATTAAAAATATATTCCAGTGGCTTTCATTTTTTGATGGCCAATGATTTAGAGAATAGGGGTGCTGACCCAGCTTTCTTAGGAATGCTATAAATTTAGCGGGTCATAATAAATTATTGATATACCTTGTAGCCTTTAGCGCCGCGCCAAGGCATTGGTTTGGTAGATATATCTATTTTCAGACAGGGCGTAATGAAAAATAAGCATTGAGCTTTTTAAACTTGGTTAGCAATGCTTTTATGCCTCTATGTCGTACACGCTACTGGCGCCTAAGTAGGTAATAATCACAACTTTTGCAATCAAATTGCTGGCTTAACTCGAGAGGTTCTTTCCTGTTTGCTTTGATTTTTTATTGGGGTCTCGACTTCACCCACGTATAACCTCCTGTTCCCAAAACACCATTAAAATAGCAATATCACAAGATACACGCTGTACCACATAGATTTGTCTGCTTTGACGGATTAAAACGAATTAAAGCTTCTATTTATTTGTCACTAGATGATGCCCTCAATTTCGTCCGTATGGATAAAGTTTTTCAATTCCCACGGGAACTCCTAAATTTTCCGGGATAAAAAGTAGCCTGTGTCCTTCTTCGGGACACAACCTATCTTTGTACCGAATTTCATCAAAATTGGTTGAACATATGGGCCGTGAAAGCGTAGCAGCAGACAGACAGACGGACAGACAGACAGAGGAGATGTTGACTCGACAATGCATGATGTAAAGCGTGAGTAAAGCTGCCAACCGTGCCCTCCACAGCGCCAGGGAGGTCGCCTGTTGCCTGCAGTTAAACGCCCTAGGGCTCCGGGGGCAGCCCTGCAGCACCCTCGCTCATAAATCACAGTAAAGTGACGCGCGAAGGGTAACAATATTCGCTGTATATATTATGCGGCAGTCACGTTCAGCGCAATGTAGGAGTTATTACTTTATAAATGCTTGACTGCAATTATATATAGCAATGCTTGAAGTAGCTGTAATGTGTTGAATGTTGATGCCAAACCTTGCGTTGCGTGGTGTTTGCTTGCATGTACTTTTTAAAAGCTTTACTAATTCCACAGACGTTTAGAGCCATATTGTTTCATTATTGTTGACTGTCGTGTATTAGAATTATAATCCTTATTTTAGGGACGTCAAGGTACGTGACATCAAACTGTCATTGTGAGTAGTATTGCTTTAAGAAAGAAAGAAAGAAAGATAGAAAACGTTTTTATTTGATTACAATATTTAGTATAACAGACCATCAAGCGTTGGCACTATGGGCCTAGTGTGATTAGTGTAAGAATTGATTATAATATTATGTTTAGAGCAGAACATTGTTGTCCCTAACGTGATCTTATCCTAAGGGCGGTTTCAGACTAGCGTTTTTTCTGCGCGTATAAGCTCGCGTATCGGCTTATGCGCTTAACACGCGCCACATTTTGTGCTTCAAACAACGCTCGAATCCGTGAGTCAGTCAGTATAAGCAATTAGCAGTCAGTAGTATACGAGCTTCTAAGCGCGTCTACAAAATTGACTGCAATTATAGAAGCGACCTTAAAAATTAGACAAAATTCACATAGATATTTATAACTGAGTCTTCAAGATGTGGACATGACATGCATATTATTAGAGTACTAATTAAAACTAAAACTTTATAAGTAAGTACAGCGCAACTTAGGTTAAAAGTAGATTAATTATCAATAAAAATAAAATAAATTAAGTCTTAAGAGGTCAGAAATTTCTCATTCATGGGTGGGATACTATCGCAGATATATATATTATACCAGCATATAAGCGCCGTAAAAACGTTGTACTGTAACCGCCCTAAGGCAATTGAGTCAATCTCGTGGAATAGGCCGCGGTTCACCTCGGCTAAATTATTTACTAACGCCACCCGCTTTGCGGACTCGGCGGTAAATGGCGGTAAACACAGGTAAATAGCGGAAAATGGCGGTAAAGTTAGGGAAAGCCTCGAATACACACACTTCGGAGGTGTTTGTTTTATTTGAAATAGTTTCCTCTGACATGTGGCTTAGTCGAAATAATCAATACTCGATCTATTTATTACATCTAGGACAAACAGGTGTTTCTTATGTTACGTCATGCTTTGACTCTACCACCGGTTCGGAAAATTCTACTGAGAAGAACTGAAAAAAAGCTCAGCAGTTGCTCTTTGTAAAATGCAAAAAAATTACTTCATTTTACCTATCGAGTGATATTCCATTCCATTCTATAAACAGTTTATGTGAAAAACAAAACAACCTGCAAAAAGTTACTTTGGAGTTGTTGCAAACATACAAATGTTTATTTCGTTGGCAATTACTAGAAAATTCGTTAAACGTACAAAAATAATGCGATAGAAAAGGGTTAAAGAGGAAATGTCTTTATTTGAGTTCAAAAAGTGTCGAATCTTTTTCGAAAAGCCTTTTTTTTCGGGAAAAACTAGTTTTGTAAAGCCTGAACTTGAGGCACCAATTGCTCACTTAAGTAACTTTCAATTTAAGCGGGTAGAACGTAAAATACATGTATTCACTCAAATTAAACCTAAAAGCTGAAGCTTTACAGTTGTTTTTCAATGATAGCTTGATAATAAAAGTATTTATTGAAAATTGAACACTAATTATAAAGATTGAAAGTTGATTTTGCAATGGTCTTTGAATGTGGCCCAGCGATCATACAACTCTACATTGGCAAGCGTTGATGTTCAGATATTCATTCAATTTCGACTCTAAGAACATACCTTTAAAGTTTATTTTTCAATGACCAGCAGAACGTAATCATACGTTATGCTGGTTGGATTAGGTTAGGATTTCGTTAGATTTGCGCCCTATGCGTTAGAAATTATGATTGGTTTTGCAATGTTTTGTGTTTGTATTGGGATTTCTGGGATGCATTCGAAATTATTATTATTATTATTTTTTGGAACGGAGTTCCTTAACGCGCGTTGCGAATGGGGGTTAGACGGAAAAAATTAGGACCAAAAGTTGTAACGACACTTTTTGCTATAGTTGTAAGCCGTGCGGCGTGCGCGTTTTTCTCTGTCTGTCTCTCTATCTCTCTCTCATAGAAAGTAAGCTAGCTATTTTCGTTTCGTCTTTATAGAAAGAGCATTGAACAGTGTGGTGTCGCGACGATTATTTTTGTCAGACAGACAGACAGACAGGCAGACAGACAGACAGACAGACAGGCAGACAGACAGACAGACAGACTGACAGACAGACAGACAGACAGACAGACAGACAGACTGACAGACAGACATACATACAGACAGACGGACAGACAGACAGACATACAGACAGACAGACATACGGACAGGCAGACAGACGGGTAGACAGACAGGCAGACATACAGACATACAGACAGACAGACAGACAGACAGACAGACAGACTGACAGACAGGCTGACAGACAGACAGACAGACATACAGACAGACATACAGACAGAAAGGCATACAGACAGACATACAGACAGACAGACGGATACACTTTCGCATTTATACTATTAGTATGGATGTGGATATGGATTCATTGTGATAGTAAATAATAAATAAATAACTTTTATTTCAGGCAATAATTACAACCCATTAAACAATTATTATGACCAAGAATACCAAATGAAACAGAGCAGTGCTTACGTTAAATGTGAGAAAAAAAATTAACTTTAAAAATAAATTATATTCAAAAATATGTAAAAAAAAAAAAAAAAAATACGTGATTATATTTGTCGCGCGTTGCGAAATTGTTAAGTGTGTATAGGTTCAAATGACACCTCTCAAGTTTTTTTCATTTATTTGGTCTACCAACAGCATATCATTTAATCGTATATCGTTTGCCCGCGACATCGCCCGCGTGGGATTAGGTTCTTAAAAAAGGAAATTTAAAAAAACTGTAAAAAAATATAAAATTCTTTATAATTAATAACCGAAAGCACAAATACAAAGTTCCATGGATATAACTTGGACCGCCTGTTTAACCTTCTTGGGGGTGGAAATTCGAAAATTCCTTTCTTGGTTAGTATACCTCTAGGGTGCTCAAGGAATAGGTATTTTCTCAAAATTTCAAATTTCTACGTTCAGCTGTTTTTTTATCCACTACTAGTTAGCCCTTGATCTCACCTGATGGTAAGTGATGATGCTGTCAAATATGGAAGTGAGCTAACCTGTTAGGGGCATGGCAGTTAAAATACCTACCCCTAATCGGTTTCTACACGGCCGAAGCCTCCCATCATGCCAGACTAGAGAAAATTCAGAAATTAAAAATTCCCATTACTCCTGCCGGGGATCAAACCCGAGACCTCCGCACGTTAAGACAACAGCGCTTAACACTGCGCCTGGGAGGGTTCGGGCTGTAGGTTGTCTGTCAGTCACGTAGGACAAAGTCTTTTATAGTTATTGACTATGTGTATAACCATTTGGAAATAGGCTTTCACTGGTATTGGATGTTTCAAATCAAAGTGAGTATATCGATCGGATGTGACGTACAATGTACATTGATGGATGGATGACTGGGCTGGATAAGGTTGTATGTCTGTCCGTCACAATATAATGTCTCTTGAACATTTTGTAGCGTTAGGGTTTTATGCTAGATGAAGCGCCAGAATTTGCCTGTGTGAACTAGTTGAAGTACGAGCTACTTCAACTAGTTCACACAGGCAAATTCTGGCGACACACACAGGAAATCGTTCGCGTCAACTAAGGTTTTTATTTTCCCGCGGGAACTCTTTCATATTCTGGGATAAAAAGTAGCCTGTTTCCTTCCATGGGATACAACTTATCTCTGTACCAAAATTTATTAAAATTTGTTGAAAAGATAGGGCGTTAAAGTGTGGCAGACAGGCAAACACACTTTCGCATTTATAATATTAGTATGGAAGTACTGATGGAAAGTGCCTAGCAGAGTCCCCGCAGTGGCTAGGCCAGATATCTTAAATGATTATTGTATACCACAGAAACTCCGTTTATCACCAGACATTTTATTTTCGATAACATATTTAAATCATATGACAACCAAAACACAACAAGTCACTATGTGACAGATTACGAATAATAGCCAGTAATAGTCTACAAGAAGTATCAACCTCCAACACGCACCCTTAATCTGCCACATGTGTACGCACCCTTAAGACTAGCAAGTGTACCTACATCCACACTTAAATTGCACCAAGTCACAAGTACCAAAACATGCACAAGTGTGTATGCACCTTTGTACACGAGTGTACACAAATACATTGTACTCGACTGTTCCCATATCTACACCTTACATAAAACCATGGAAAATAAACAAAACAGAGGTTACACCATTATAAAAACCTAAACATATTTGTACAATACAAATACAACATATCAAAAACTTAAGTTATACCACTTTCACTACCCGCCCTCTTAATGGGTAATCTCGCTAAAGCTAACTTTATCTTGGGACCTGACAGAGACTTTGTCAACATATCTGCCAGCATTTCTTGTGAAGACACATATTGTACCTCTACCGCCTCATTGGATATCGCTTCGCGAACAAAGTGAAACCTAATATCGATATGTTTCGTCCTATTATGGTTCATCTTGTTTCTCGCAATATGATGTGCAGACTGATTGTCATTATAAATGACTACAGGTTTATCGCAACTATCATTTACTAAACTCTTTAACAAACTCCTCAAATAAATCGCTTCCTTTGAAGCTTGGCTAAGGCCTATGTACTCTGCCTCTGTAGAGGACAGAGCAACACACCTTTGCTTGCGACTCTCCCACGTTATTAAACTATCGCCTAACATAAACATTAGACCCGTAAAGGATTTCCTATCATATGACCCACCCCAATCCGCATCCACGTAGCCAATAAGTTTTAATCTACCTGACTTTCGGAAAGTAAGCGCAAAATCAGACGTCCCTTTTAAATATCTTAACACCCGTTTAGCACACTTAAAGTGAATTTCATCGTAACACGAATTAAACTGTGATAGAACGCTAACGGCATGCGCGATATCTGGCCTACTATTTTGGGCTAAATAGTTAAGACATCCTACCAGATTCTGATATGGCAACCTACAACCGGCATCAGAAGCCTTTTCCAGTCTAAGACCAGCTTCCATGGGGATAATGACTGGTTTACAAACCGTCATTTTAAATTCCTGCAACACGTTAATAACATACTGTTCTTGATCAAGGTAAATGGTGTTTTCATCCCTCCTAAGTCTCATGCCTAAAACATGTCTAGCTCGACCTAGATCCTTGACCTTGAACTTTTTCAATAACCCGGTCTTCAACTTTTCCTTTTCATTTTTGTGTAAAGAACTACAAAAAATGAAAATATCATCAACATAAATAACTACAACTATTCTATTTTTATCCCCTAACAACTTTTGGTATAAGCAGGGCTCTATCTTCGATTGCTTGAAACCTAAGCTAAGCATCTCTCGGTCAAGTTCATTAAACCAAGCATTTGACGCTTGCTTCAGACCATATAATGACCTATTTAACTTGCAGACCTTTGTCTCCTGACCCTTGACGACAGCACCTACAGGTTGCAACATATAAATATTTTCCTTTAGTTTACCGTAAAGAAAAGCAGTCATTACGTCCCACTGATCTATATCCCAATCATATTCTACAGCTAATGAGAATAAAAGTCGCAAAGTCGAGCTCCGGAGAATAAGTTTCGTTATAGTCTACGCCACGTACCTGAGTAAATCCCTTCGCTACTAGCCTAGCTTTATACTTTGAGACCTTACCATCGCTATCTCGCTTAATCTTAAAGACCCATTTGCATTGTATCGGCTTCTTGTCACTTGGTAAGTCGACTAGCGTCCAGGTCTGGTTCTCCTTCAACGATTGCAGCTCATCGTTCATGGCCTTCTGCCATAGCTCACGATCAGGCCTAGCTAGCGCCTGCTCTACAGTCGTCGGATCGCCGTTAATTGCCGCGAGAGCGTTGATGCACGTACTTGAATAGTCGATCGGCTTCCGTGTACGCAGGTTGTATCTCGGCTCGATACACGTCTCAACACTCGGCTCAGTACTCATTCCAGCGTTTTCAGTACTCACTTCTGAATTCGTAGCGGATTCGGTACTTCCTATATCTGCATCCTGAAAATCATCTTCACTGTTCGAGTGAACATCAGGAGCTACATCCAATATCGCAGATTCAGTTCGTTCCTCCTCTATGGACAAAGGAACAACTGCGTTCTTCGTCACATTCGTACCATCACCAGGAAACACGTTTTCCAAGAACTTAACATCTCTAGCAATAGTTATCTTGCCAGTCTGTAGATTTATCAGTCGGTAACCTTTCGTAAGCTCACAGTAGCCAACAAAAATCAAACCTTCAGTCTTCATGTCAAGCTTTTGCCTTTTCTGCTTCGGTTTCAATGCAAAAGCCAAACATCCGAAAACTTTTAAATGACTCAAATTTACTTTCTTACCAGACCAAAATTCTTCAGGTACTTTATTCGTGACCGCCTTTGTAGGGCTTCGATTCTTCAAATATACCGCGGTACATACTGCCTCAGCCCAAAACTTCTTGCTTAGATTCGCCTCACAAAGCAACGTCCTTGCTTTTTCAATGATTGATCTGTTCGCCCTTTCAGCTACGCCATTTTGTTCGGGTGTATACGGAACCGTCGTTTGGTGCTTTATACCAGCTGACTTGAACAATCTGTCGAAGGCATGGTTACAAAATTCAGTACCATTGTCAGATCTGAGGCATTTTATCAACTTACCAGTCTCTTTCTCTACTTCCGCCTTATACTTACAAAATGTGTCGAAAGTCTGACTCTTATTTCTTAAGAAATAAACGTGCGTCTTGCGCGTGTAATCGTCGATAAACAGCAACATGTATACAGAACCAGCAAACGATGGCTCTTCCATTGGACCGCAGATATCCGTGTGTACTAACTCAAGAATCTGTTTTGCTCGTGTGCCTTTGTTTTTGAACGGGCTTTTACATGTCTTACCTTTTATGCATGGAATACATGGCTCAATGCTTTGTTTACTGTCGAATTTCATACCAGTTACCAAATCTCTCAATATCAGCATGTTATTTTGTCCTAAATGCGCCAATCTTCTGTGCCATAAGTTTGATAGAGGTTCATTTGACAATGTAGCGTTGACGTAGTTTAAGTTTTCATTCAACTTGAAAATTCCGTCAACTTCATTGCACGTCGCAACTATTTGTCCGGTTTTATTCCTGATAGTGCTACCTCCTTTGCCAAAATTAACCGCAAAATCATTCTTAACAAGATCGCTCACTGATATCAAGTTCAAAGATAAACGAGGAACATGTAGAACATTTTTCAATGTGAAATCTTTACTTTCGCTAACTTTTGGCATAGCATTTCCTCTACCTTCAACTGGTATTTCATCTCCATTGGCTACTTTAATTGTCAAGTTACCCTTAACTTTCAGATAGTTACATAACTTTTTCGCATCGTAAGTCATATGGGTCGAGCATCCACTATCTACATACCAATCGCTTTTGACCTTGGTATCCGTCGTACTCATGCACACATTGACTATACCGGCATTCAGCTTCTTACACTCAGCTGCCTTGTGTCCTTCTTTGTGGCATTTGAAGCACTTGCGCACTGGTTTACGAGCATTGTTTTTGGGTGCCTTATTCTGTTTAGAGGCAAGGGCTTGCTCACCAGCTCCAGCTCCAGCTGTTTCAGCTTGTCTATTAGCCTCCTGCAGCAGTTTAGTTTTAATCTGCTCTAAGCTAATATCCTTTCCACTATTATCCACTGCCATTATCATCGGGTTGTAGTCTGATGTTAATCCGGCTAGCAAAATGGAAATGATCCAATCGTCTGAGACTTTCGCGTCTATTGCAGCCAATTGTTGTGCTATGGATAGTACCTTTGAGACGTATTTCTCCATACTCGGAAAGTTTTCCAACTTACATGACCATAATTGACGCTGCAGTGATATACGTCTACCCCAGCCTTTATCTTCGTATGCACCACACAGCTTGTGCCATACCTCATGCGCGGTCTTCAAATTGTAGACATTCGAAAAACATGAAGGCTCCAACAGTAGACACATGGTAGTACGCGCCTGTCGATCAGCATCTTTGAGTTCTGCAGTGACTTCCTTGGCTTCTACAGCCACCCACCAGTTTTTACATTCCAGGTAGTTTTGGACTTGGAACTTCCAAACCGCGAAGTCATCTGCACCCACAAGCTTCCTTATTCCAAAAATGGAACCTGACGATCTCTGGTCATCCGTCATCATCGAAAGTGCGTATTTCCCAATTTTACAATTTACGATATCTGCAATTATCTGGGTCCTGGGCCCATGACCTGATGGAAAGTGCCTAGCAGAGTCCCCGCAGTGGCTAGGCCAGATATCTTAAATGATTATTGTGTACCACAGAAACTCCGTTTATCACCAGACATTTTATTTTCGATAACATATTTAAATCATGACAACCAAAACAGAACAAGTCACTATGTGACAGATTACGAGTAATAGCCAGTAATAGTCTACAAGAAGTATCAACCTCCAACAAGTACTCATAATATGGAACTCTTCCATATTTTTTCCTGTGTAAATAGTATGTAGCCTATGATGTACTTACAGGTGAGGTATTTACGCTTTAATTTGTTATGAATGTAGTCTGTGATCATAAAGTCTCCGTGACTTTACTCCTCTGCAATTGAAAGGTACTTAAAAGAAAAGATGTTGTGTTTAAACCCTTTAATCGCACGAAGAAAATCACATAACTAATTGTAGGAATAATTTTTATTATTTATTAAAATTATAAGTAAATAAAACTTGTTTATTATAAAACTGCTTTATTAATTCTATTATATTTAAAATGAATAACATGAACTAAATAGATCTAATTAAACAAAATAAGCTAATATTGAATAGAAGCAGGCGTTACTTTGCGGAAGTCCATGATAGTGAATGAACTAGAAGTTTAATTCGCTATAATCCGCTACAGTAGACAAATCTGTGTGGTACAGTGCGTGTCTTTCACCTGCAACATGCGACACCCACCACCCAGCAATTCGCAAAGGCACAACACCACACCACACAAATCCTCCAAATCACTCTCAACTTATACAGTAATGGGGGTACAATTTATACAGTAATGGGGGAGGGGGCGGGGCTTCAGTATGAGCCATGCCAAAAAGGTATATAAGCCGGAACTTGCGATACGATAGTCACTTCACAATCGTGCATTGTCGAGTCAACATCTCCTGAGGATGCTCCGGTGTCGGAGTGAAACGTACGTTGAGAGTGATTGCACTGTACCACACAGATTTGTCTACTGTAGCGGATTATAGCGAATTAAACTTCTAGTTCATTCAAAATAAGCTAAATTAAAATAATTATCAAAAATTACAATTTGGACCAATACCGAGATAAAAGTTAAAATATTAGTTAAAATAAACTCTCCGAATCACTTTTATTAAACGGTTAACAGTATATTTGAGAGTGATCATTGCACACAAACATTGCGCATTTTGTGCAATTTTTTGGTACTTTTCGATCATTTCTTTAATTACTTGCACGGTAACTCAAGAGTGTACCGGCGTATCCTTCCACTCCCGTGACTTGGTCGCTGCTGGAATACAAACTTCGACGCGGGTTATGAAGCTAGCGGGGGCGCGGGGAAATTCGGGCAGCGGCAAGTGCTTCATTATTTAATGCGAAACTGTTTTGATGCGACTAGTTAAGGGTTAAGAAGAATAGAAACTTATTTTTACAATGGGGCTGATTCTGTAGTGCACAATCTCTAAACTAAACTAAAATTAGAGCATTATAAATATTGCTAACCCTTTCATAATACTCCCTACGGAAAGGGACAGAACTAGATTTAAAGCTGCCATTTTAGTTTAGTTTAGAGATGTTACATTACAGAATCGGCACCAGTATCTAACAAAGCTAGTATCTATGAGGAATTCAGGCAGACCCGCGCGGAATGTGCGCAAAGTGAATTTACAGCACATAATCTAAGGCTGCAGGCTGTAGTTAGGACTTAAATATTATGCGCTAGCACTAAGCTCAGAGAATGCGAGGCATTTCGCCTCAACCAGTTGCCTTGCAGTCTATACAGTTACGAAATATTCCGGCATAAATGCAAGTTTGTACTAGGAAACCTTCGTAATAAACTCTTACAAGTACTTTACAATACTCAAGTGAATTTACCATTGGTTCGGACTGATGTTACTACGGAGAATAACCAACAAGAAATAAGCTTTGGCTATGGTTAGTTACTTTATTTATTATTTTATTTTATTTATTATGTTTACTAACAATCACTAACACATAAGGTTATAAAAATCATCATACATATAAATACAAGCTAAGTGATTGTGAGTGAACTATAAGTAAACACAGCATGGACTAAAACAAAAGCAACAACTATAAAGGCTAAAAGTTATAGATTTAAAAAAGAAATTACAAAACAAATAATTAATCAATGCAATGAATATTTCAAAAATTTACACTCAGAACATTAAACGGTTCGCAATCTTTCGACAGTTTACAATTTCGCTAGATAGATTACAATCTAACGGTTTCACAATCTTACGGTGACATTATAAAATTCAAAGTCCTGACTGACTGACTGACTGACTGACTCAACGCACAGCCTAAACCGCTGGTCCTAGAGACATGAAATTAGGAGAGTGTGTTCTTTGTGAAGGGTAGGTATCCACTAAGAAAGGGTTCTTTGAAATTCTACCCCCAAAGGGGTAAAATAGGGGTTGCAAGTTTATATGAAAATTCGTAGTTTTTTAAGTTATAGCCATGAAACTTGATATTTAGGCTACCGGTTTAATATGAAAAAATACGTGTTTCGCCAGTTTTGAAAATCTTACCCTCAAAGGGCTGAGGGAAATGAGGATAGGGAATGAAAGTTTTTATCAAAGTCCTTTAAATTTTAAAAGATATTTTTAAAGTTATATCTACGAAACTATCTATCCTATCGTATCTTGGCTTTCGGTAAAAAATAAAGAAGCACGTGTGTCACACTTTTTAAAAATTCCATCCACAAAGGAGTTAAATAGGGGTTGAAAGTTTGTATGAAATTCCATACGTTTTCAAGTTATTACTATTAAACTTGGTATTTGGGCTTCCGTTTCAAAATTATGATATACGTATTTCACAATTTTTGTAATTTGTATCCCCAAGGACGTTAAATAGAGAGTTTGTCCTTCACTCATGCCGCAACGAAGAAACGGATCGACGTAATTTTTTGCATGGGTATAGAGAGTTTGTCCTTCAATCACGTCGCAATCGAGAAACGGATTAACGTGATTTTTTGCATGGGTATAGATGAGGAGCTGGATAGTGAACTAAGCTTCTTTTCATTCCGGACAATTAAGGAGTGGCAACAAAAAACCTCGCGAACGACGTCGCGGGCGTCCGCTAGTGTTACCTTAAGATACGAGGCTATAATGAAACGGCAAAGGCGTGCAATTTAGTTACCAAGTTTCCACCAGGCGAGATCACAGTCAAGGGCTAACTTGTGGAATAAAAATATCTCAGCCGTGAAAAGACAACAAAAACTTATTACTCTTTTCAAAAGCAATTTCCTACCGTTTTCAGTGATTATGAAATAACTTTTTAGTACGTCTGCGGCCTTTTCATCCCTTACTCAAACACCCCATACAATGGACCTCTCACGAGCCCTTGTTTTCGGCTTTTTGCGGGCTGTGAAGCTATTGTCATCGTATGCCATGGATCAGCTGAGATAGAATCATTAGTGAGGGAATAAGCAATTATTAATCTCTATTATTATATTTGGTTTGTTTGTTTTATCACATATCTATACTAAAATTATAAATGCGAAAGTTTTGATGGATTGATGAATGGATGGATGTTTGTTACTCAATCACGCTAGAACGGCTGAACGGCGACGACCTCCGTGGCGCAGTGTGTAGTGTCACTTAACTTTCGGAGGTGCCGGATTCGATCCCCAGCAGGGTAAATTCCCAAATTGATTTGGGAATTTATAATCTTTGAATTTTCCCTGGTCTGCCCTGGTGGGAGGCTTCGGCCGTGGCTAGTTACAATTCTACCGGCTAAGACGTGCCGCCAAGCGATTTAGCGTTCCGGTACGATGCCGTGTAGAAACCGATTAGGGGTATGGGTTTAATATAACTGCCACACCCCTAAAAGGTTAGCCCGCTACCATCTTAGACTGCATCATCACTTACCATCAGGTGAGATCGCAGTCAAGGTCTAACTTGTAGTGGATAAAAAAAAAGAACGGATCTAGATGAAATAGGAGATAGATTATATTCTGGAATAACACATAGGTAGTAAGGCTACTTTTTATCTCGGAAAAATAAAGGGACCATAAAACCTAAATCCACGCGGACGAAGCCGTGGGCATCAGCTAGTTTTATGGGACCATGAAACTCCAGCATCGGGCCTGGAAAAATCGTTTAAATGTCAAAAAAGCGTTAATAAGTTATTTGTGTTATATGGGGCCAAAGAACATTTTTGTTCCCCGAGGGCGCTATTTTGAATTCAGAACGAATTGAAGGATTCTACTTTAGAATCCCTCGCTACGCTTGGGATTCTACTATAGAATCCTTCACTTCGCTCTGAATTCAATATACGCCGCCCGAGAACAAAAAATTTGGCCCCAAGTGACACACTATTTTTCATCATTACGTATGAGAAAAAGCTAGGAGTATCAACGTACTGTTTGGATATTACCTACCTATACGTTTAAGCACCAATCAGAAGCACGAACGCGGACCAATCAGAACAGAGAAATGAAAAGTCCCATGGGCCTAAAAATTACATTTTGCTCCCGCTATCCTCTGAAGCCAATATTAGTTTTTCGAATAGGTATGATGAAATAGTACATTATTAGCCCAAGTCGGGAATAAAGCAATTAACGGCTGAATAATGGAAGGACGAGGCGAAGCCGAGAACTTTCCAAGTGATTTTCCAAAAGATAAAGTGCCAGCCAGTTGCAATGGTTAACTGATGTCACCTGCTTTGATTTGTATCTCTCGCATTGTAAATCAAGGTAAATAAGCCTCCGTTACAACTTCGCGGCAAAAAAACGGAGGCAGATGTGGAAGCGGAGGTACGATCTTGCGAAAGTTCCGCACTTACGGAGGCGGAGGCGAGGTTCCGTTACAACCCTATTTGCGAGGAAACAATGAACAGAATTTGTAAAGAAAGCTTTTTTACTTTGCCGATAGATGGCGTTGACTTACCTTAACTCTCGCTAAAATCTTGAATTGTACATGGGAATGATCTGATTTCCTTTTCGAGTATTAGCGGGCAGAAAAGAGCCAATAAGTGCGTATTGTTTATTTTAAATTATAAAGCAATTTCTGAGTAAGTAGGCGCAAAAGTATTTTAAAGTGTTCCTAATCTCTTAAAAGCCAAACTTTGAAGTCCGCTTACTTAAATATTAGATGCCCTATTTCTGCTGGAAGAGACTTTGGAAGTTCATCAGTTAGAGTACACACTCAGCAATATTTCAGTTGCGGTTGTTCGGATGCGCTGAATAATGCACGCTGAGAGATACAATTTTATATCTTTGTTGTTGGGAAGATTTGAGAGCGGATCTGTGTCACTAAGATGCTGCTACGTGAAATTTTGAAGCTACACCCAGTGTTTTATGCTGCAGGTATGTATAGTCCCACAAACTTATCTGACCCGGTGACAGCTTCGTTAGTATAGTATGAAAAATCTGTATACATAAATAAAACACAATAAATGTTTCTATATCCGTCAAAGTCTATAACTTTGAAACCATAATTTCATTAGAAAGGCGAAGATGGTTTTTTTTATCGGGCTGGAGTCCGCCATATTGGGTGTAGAATGACGTCACTTAGCTAACCATGAATTTTTATCCAAACTTATTTTTACTTTTATATTACTAAACATGAATGTAAAATTTCAGCTTTTTCAGCTTACTGGGATAACTGTTTTATGCTTCAGGGGCCATACAACCAATGCTTAAAGCAATATTAACCTAAATGAAGGTTTGAATTCACGTACCTTGACGTTTGTGAAACAAGGATTGTAATTCTAAAACACGAATGTCAACAATACTGAAACAATATATATTTAAGCCTATGGCCCCCTGTTGTAAGATCAGACCGGAACAAACACACATAAAAATGGCTACAGTAATAAACATTAATGTCTGCTATGGAACATTAATTTTGTTTCTTGCTGTGATAGACAGACAGACGGCCTCGGCCGTCCGATATTATTTTGTTTTTATCCTGGAATATTATGTGTCACTGAATTTTAAATAGATACAGTAGTAGTCTAAATGGGCACAAATAAAACATTGACGGTTGGATGTTTCATTTGTAACCATTTCTAATTTTAATTTCCATAATTAAGTGTTGGGTTTTTCTGACTACAAATTCTCAGTACCAGCCCGGAGTTAGGAAGTTGGCGGTGTTTCTCCCCCGTGCCTCGGAGAGTTAAATTAGTTATTATCACTAATTTCTGACAATAATCGTAACAAATCTAAGAGTTTAAATACCTACTCTTAGTCGAGTCGTATGCGGAAGGACGTGGGGACCCACCGCATTATTATCCCAAGAAAACTCCTACCATTATGTGATTATTGGAAAGTACTGAGTCTATTTGCATGCTACGCTTTTACGGCGCATTTTTTCAACCGATTCAAATGAAATTTTGTGTAGAGATAGGTTGTACCCATTACAGGGACATAGGCTACGCTGTAACCCGAAAAAATAAAAAAGGGTTTCCATTGGAATTACAAAAAATTTATCCACGAAGACGTAGTCGCGGGCATCATCTAGATTCCAATGTCTCGCAGCTGCGTGACGACAACTTCTCGCCCACACTATCAGTTCTATGGATTGAAACAGTAACCAAAATAAGGGGCTTAACACTGTTTTTGAAACTGTTATAAACCAGAAACGCTTATAGCGGACACAGAAACGATACTGTAACCCAATCAATCCGTTTTTCATAAGTGTTTTTATCTGAAACCCTAATTTACATTACAGGTACATTCCCTAACAAACTGCACGGTGTGACAACGCGTTCTTCTCACTTCATTGGAATTTACACACCCTGACACAACATGACTATGTTTTTCTTAAAACAATTGCAACCATCGGTGCTTTCACCTTAGGCTCAAATTTGAATACGCGTCAACAGTAAATTTGGCAACGTCGCTATTTCGGTTACACTTTAAAACCCTTTATTTCTGGTACAGATTCGTTTCTGTTACAGAAATATAAGTGATTCGGGTTAACATAATTAAAAACACATTCACACATTAACCTTCGATTCTGTTACACTTTCATTCTGTAACACTTATATTTCTGTAACATTTATGAATCACGCAACCCGTGATTTCGCCAATCCAATCACCAAAGGTTGTCTGGGAGAGATCGCTTTAGCGATAAGACCGCCTTTGGACGCTTCACTACGATTAAGCTTCTCTTATTGTAATTATATGTTTCTATTTATTTCTTGTGTGAAATTAAGAATACAATAATAATAATAATAATGAATCTTTTTTCAGTCCCTGATCACTTCTATGTATAACTGGTATTAGTTCTGCGGCCGCCATATTACTATGGGTATCTAAGCTAGTGGCGTAATGATTCGTGTACGAATATTCGATATACAATTCCATGGGAAGTAAATTCACAGTTCCATCGTACAAGTCACGACGTTTTGACGATCTCCGTGGCGCAGTGTAGAGCACTGTTGTCTTAACTTGCGGAGGTCCCGTGCTCGATTCTCGGCAGGGTCAATTTGGGAATTTATAATTTCTGAATTTTCCCTGGTCTGGTCTGGTGGTTACCACCCTACCGGCAAAGACGAGCCGCCAAGCGATTTAGCGTTCCGGTACGATGCCGTGTAGAAACCGATTAGGTGTATGGGCTTAATGTATCTGCCATACCCCTAACAGGTTAGCCCGCTACCATCTTAGACTGCATCAATCATCACTTACTAACAGGTGAGATCGCAGTAAAGAGTTTACTTGTAGTGGATATTAAAAAAAATGTCTTTTCTATGTATACCTATGATGTCCGTGACTTCGTCCGCGTGGATTGCTTTTTCGATTCCTGCGGGAATTCCTTAATTTTCCGAGATAAAAAGTAGCCTATGTCCTTCACCGGGATAAAGCCTATCCCTGTACAAAATCGGTTAAACAGATGATCCATGAAACCCTCGCAGTCAGAAAGACAGACAGACACACTTTCGCATTTATAATATTATTATTAAACTAGCAGATGCCTGCGACTTCTTCCGCGTGAAATAAGTGTTTTAAATTCCCACGGGAACTCCCTAATTTTTCAGGTTAATATAATAATAGTCTATGACACTCACAAATAATGTGGCTTTCTATTGGTACCAGAATTTTCAAAATCGGTTCAGTAGATCCAGAGATTACCCCCTATAACGTCACAAAGTCACAAACTTTACCTCTTTATAATATTAGTCTATATGAAATATTATAAAATACACAATTTATTTCTGCAAATGTCAGTATTTATTTATCTTTGTTTTGAAATTAAATTACAAAAGGTAAGTTGTAATTTGCGTGCGTCTGTCTCAGCTATTTATTTTATTTAGACACTAATTAAATACGGCTTTATTTCACAATTGTAACATTTTTCATACAGCGCCGCCATTCGCACTCCTAAAACCCCTAAGACTCCTAATTGAGGAACGACTTAAATTAAGCAAACACTACAATCCAAAATCAACTTTAAATGTACTTCTAAAGAATTAAAAATTGTTTAAACGAAGCCATTACTTATTTAATTAAAAAATGATCATAATTAACAAATAATTACAAAGGAAACCCAACTTTAATTCAAGCGCGAAACAATTCGAGATTGCTTGCCACAATGTAATCACTCGACGGGAAAATGAGACTTGTACCACTATTTTCTCATAAACAATACAACCAATTAAATTTCAACTTAAACGGTAACGAAATAAGGTTGAATTATGAATGTATGATTTAAAATTATACGTCTTTACAAAATTATTGTTTTGTCTGACAGTTATTTATTGTTAATGTAAAACATGCTTTATTGTCTATGACATATGGTATGAATTATGAAAGTGATTTTTTGTTCAGCAACTTTTCATGCGGATTTTCCAGATTCTGTACAAGGTGAAATAAACTTTCTGTTGTAAGAAATACGATTGATTTTAGTTTGTTCGGGAAATGCAAGACGGGTTATACGCATGTGCGGTCCTGATGTTGGGTCTAGGAGTGTTGTATCTAGGATAAGTAAAAGTATCGGTATCTTATTCGAAATTACTATCGATACGATTATTAATGGTAATAATGACTGTATGTATTAATTTAAATAATTGGTTCTAATAATATAATTTTCTATATCAGTTAATATTCTTAATGATTAAAGGTGTGTGATAGACTCGCAATAAAAAACCCATACTCCTAATCATTTTCTTCTTTCTACACGGCATCGAATCGGAACGCTAAATCGCTTGCCTTAGAGTGGTAACTAGCCACGGCTGAACTCTCCCACCAAACCAGACCAGAGGAAATTCAGGAGTAAAAAACCAAACTCAAACTCAAACTCAAAATTTATGTATTCAAAATAGGTACCTACACAAGTACACCTTCTGAACGTCACGTTTACAGAGTATAACACGTGATGGTGATAATTAACCACGGTATCTTAAAACTAAAGCTACGAGGGTTCCGAACGCGCCCTGGTCTGAGAAGAGCCCACAACAGACTCTCATATCGATACTACCTAGGATATCGATAAGTCTGTTTCCCTAGTTTCCCTGTTTGCTTATTCCTCACTCCTCAGTCGTGCACGGGCTGTCGAAGCAACCGTTCGTGTCCACAGCCCCGCGTACCGCGCAACCACCTGTTCGATCACAAAAAAATAAACACTTAACACGACAATTCCACGTAAATATGTATCAAAACCCATATTTTATTTACTTTCAAACACATTTTATTTATTATTTATTTATTTAATACAGTACTTATTTTATTTCAGTGGAGGCATTGTGTTGAGGTAACGTTTTTTTGCACTTTTTACTATTAAAAGATGGCGTTGATCGATTAGGGGTATTTCTGTATTGAAGTCGAATCAGCTTCGGATATTAATGATCCCACTTCTGATTTTCACGCGATACTGACTCCACTATTGAAACTTTAAAACTTTTGTATCGGAATCTGAAATTAATTGGCAGGTATTGTGGCCAATTCTGTACAACACAATCTCTAAACTAAACTAAAATGACACCTCTTAATCTAGTTCTGTCCCATTCTGCAGAGAGTATTATGAAAGGATCAGCAATATTTTAATGCTGTCATTTTAGTTTAGTTTAGAGATTGTGTACAACAGAATTAGCCCCATTGATTAGTATTTTAAAATTTTTGATTTTCAAAATATATTTAATTAGAAGTTGGGCGCGACTTCATCCGCGTAACTTCCGTGGGAATTCTTTTATTTTGCGGAATATGGAAGCATAAGTATGTTATTTTGTTATAAGCTATCCCTAGATACCGATTATAATAAGGGTATGGGTTTAATATAACTGTCATGACGTAATGGTGATAATTACTAACGACTACGAGGGTTCCAAACGCGCTCCAATGGTTTGAGAAGATCCCACAACAAACAGCCGTGTTTTTTTTTCATCACCATCACACAAATCATACCCCTCATCGGTTTCTACACGCATCGTACCAGAACGCTAGATCGCTTGGCAGCACGTCTTTTGTCAGTAGGGTGGTAACTATTAATTAGCCACTGTCGAAGCCTCTCACCAGGCAGGCCAGAAAAAATCTGAAATTTATAAATTCCCATATTGACCCCGCCGGGGTTTGAACCGGGCATTTATAATACAAGAGAGCTTACCTCCCACTGCGCCACGGAGATCGTCAAAGTGATCGATGGTCTTGTTAGAAATCACGTAGCAATGTAATCAAATCAGGGGGGCTACTACCATCGATTAAAGCAGTATTACTGTTCCACCAACTTTCTGACGCGGTGACCAAAATTGGAACAAATTTTTATGATCGTTTAGCTTTTTTTTCAATATAACATTAGCAACACTACCGACGCTGTCACCGGGACATAAAAGTTTGATGGACTATACTTCAACATGACAGTGTTATGTCACGTACCTTAACGTCCCTAAAATCTATACTAATACTAATATTAAAAATGCGAAAATTTGGATGGATGAATGTTTGTCACTCAACCACGCCAGAACGACTGAACGGATCAGGATGAAATTGGGTACAGAGATAGATTATAGTCTGGAATTTAGACTCATGAGCTACTTTTTATGCCGGAAAATAAAAGAGTTCCCGTGGGAACCGAAAAAGCTCAATCCACGCATTGTCAACAATATTAAAACAACACTGCTTTAAGCGATGGTAGTGTGGTCGCGTCGCCGACGAGTTTCGATATTTTCTGTTTTCACCCAAAAATACTGCTCGGTGTTCGTTTCACGATTTTCAGCAGAAAAAATATTCCCCGGTTTTCTTTTTTTTCAGCTCGTTTTTGTTTTAGTTCTTGCATCGACGAGAACTATATTTCGGATTGAATTGGATTTTTACTTAGAATAGAGCACTAGTAAAAATCTTCAATCTTTTCGCAGTTGTGTAAAAATACACTAATATTATAAACTAGATGATGTCCTTCGCGTGGATTTTGGTTGTTAAACCTCACCACCACCACCACTACAGCCCATTTACGTTCCACTGCTGGGCACAGGCTTCCACTCTCACAGGAGAAAGCGTTCCCATTGGAACTCCTTAATTTTCCGGGATAAAAAGTAGCGCATGTCACTCTCCAGGTCTTTAACTATACCCATGCAAAATCACGTCGATCCGTTGCTTTGTTGAGACGTGATTGAAGGACAAACCAACAAACAAACACACTTTCGTATTTATAATATTGTTAGTATAATTAGTTAATTAGTAATTAGTATATAAATAATAAAATAAAAATTAAACAGACATAAAAATAAGTTCCAATTTTGGCCACTGGGCCAACTATAATAATTAACTTTAACCACTGTCCACAGATATTTTAAGCGTTTATTTTATGTTAAGCGATTCCACGCCCGTGTATCTACACCTTTATCACAATGCGGCCGCAGCTATACCCACCATTATTGCTGCACTGACCGTTAACTGTGTACAGTGTTTATCACTGTAACCGCGACATACTATACAGTTAACTATAATTCATATACATTAGTTTAATTAAGTAATTACGTCGATGTAGATATTATGGCTGACTGGGCATTGATAGCTTGTTCCGAGCTCGTATGTTGATGATAATAATAGTAGGCATAATCGACGAAAATTCTCAGAACTAGGCTGGAGTTAGGTGGTGGCAATCATTATTTATTTTATTCAGTTTAGGTACACTGTACACTTATTGACGTCCAATAAGTTATGAGACATGATGGTGATAATTAGTTTCGTTATCTTAAAACCTAAAGCTACGAGGGTTACAAATGCGCCCTGGTCTGAGAAGAGCCCACCACAAACTCAGCTAGGTTTTCTTTTAATTATCACCATCTCACAAATCATCTTAAACTAAGGAACTATCAGAGCCATTCGAGCAAATCATTGCCAAGCTTCTTTTTCATTTTAGTAATTCTTTACATTGTGATAAGATTTTTCAATGAAATTACGTTTTTTTAGTTTACTTACTTCACCCCCGTGGCTCAAAGAGCAAGTTAAGCCGTCGGTCCTGCGCCTGATCTCTCTCCGGTCGTGTCGGAATTCTATGGCCAAACACTTTTTAATCTGAGAGGCGACTTATGCTCAGTAGTTGGCTGTTAATGGATCGACATACTGATAACTATACCGGTAAACGCAGTGTGGGACGACCTCCAGCTCGCTGGACCGATGACCTTAAAAAGGTGGCGGGAAGTGGATGGATGAGGAAGGCGAAGGACCGTGTGTGGTGGCGTGCTCTCCAAAAGGCCTATGTCCAGCAGTGGACGAGTACAGGCTGATGGATGGATGGATGGATACTGATAACTCATTCTTATTAATATTTTAAATGCGAAAGTGTGTCTGTCTGTTTGCTACGCTTCCACGGCCGATTTTTTCAACCGAATTGGACAATATTTGGTACAAAGATAGGATTTGTCCCGGAATCAAAGCTTCAAACTTCAAAAAGTTTATTATTATTCAAATTAACTTTTACAAGTGCTTTTGAATCGTCGAGTGAATCTACCACTGGTTCGGAATGATATTTCAACCGGGAAGAGCCAGCAAGAAACTCGTTGGTTGCTCCTTTCAAAAATTACAGTCATTTCAGCCGCTTCGTTATATTTATTTCTTTATTTAAAGGTTGTCTGGAGGAGATAAGACCGCTTTTGCGCATCTATCTATTTACAGTCATTATAAGAATACAAGCAACCGCCGTCCTTAGCATAGCTGGAGCGAGTTAAATCCATGCTCTTTTATCATTTACATAATCTTCAACAGTATAAGCTTTTTTAAGGAGCACGCCTTAATTCTCTCTAATGAAGTCGCTGGCATGGTCTAGCTATGTAAGTAATATGTTTTCACAGAACTTCATATGTCGTTTAGCCTTTATTCAATATTGTCAGCAACTATTAATAATGGTAAAAATAATGGTTCCCATTCACAAACCGTGCACCGTGAGTATAAATTGAGCAAATTGAGCAATGTTCCGAGAGTCTGAGCGCTTTGAACATTTCCTTTGAGCAAAATATTCAGAGCGAACATACAAATGGTAGCTCATTTGTTATCTAAACAGGAGCACCTATGAGAGATCGATGGAGCGGTCGGCTGAAAAACCCGGCTGAGTTTGTTGTGGGCTACTCAGACCAGGGTGCGTTTTTGGAACCCTCATAGCTTTAGTTTTCAGATACCGTAGTAAATTATCACCATCACGTCTTATGCTTTGTAGGCATGACATTCAGAAGGTGTACTTTGTAGGTACCTATTTTGAATAACTGGTGGTTCGGTGCGGTATATTATCTTTAAAATGATAATATACCGCAACCCTATTTAACGCTATAAAAAATATTTTACTTCGCACTCGCTTCTGTGAGAGCCCGCCCTGAAATAAAGATTTTTATAACTTTTTAAGCCATATTCGGCTGGATGCCATCGATTTACACATTATATTTAAATTTGAAGTAATTACGTTCAGTAATTCAGAAGTTATAAGGCTCTGACAGACGGACGGACGGACGGACCCATACAAAAGCTCTAGCATTCAACTCGCGCGCGAACTCTAGGTTAGTGCTGATGGAACAAATTGTACGGGTGGACTGTGGACCGTACATACCCTAAAAATAATAATTAAGTCATAGGACATCGTACCCTTCAAGCATCCATCTTGGAAGCAATCAATTATAAAATAATTATTTTGACGTCAAAATTTTCCACTTCATTAGAAATTTCAATGTCCCCTTTGTTCGCGGATATTAAAATTCTTTCTGTTGACGCTACACGGAAGTGGTAGGTACTTATGAAGATTTATGCATATTTATGAAGATTTACCCGAGTTTATACCATTGCATCCATTGTAGACGCCGACTCTGTGCAGTGAAGAGAATTACTAATAGAATATTTATGACTTAAATGTATTTCAGGGTTCCGTACAACAAAGAACCTGAAATGGCTTTTATCCTGAATACTGATCCACAAAGTACCTTTTATTATTAATGTCGGAGTGAAACGTATGTTGAGAGTAAACTGGAAGATTTGTGTGGTGTGGTTTTGTTGGAGTGCTCATTGCTATCTTACTGGGCGGTGAATATCGCAAGTTACACGCTGTGCCACATAAATTTGTCTGATTTGGCGGATTATAGCGAATTAAGCTTCTTGTTCCTTGATTGTCATGTCATGTCATTGTCATGGACCTCCGCAAAGCGCCTGCCTTTTTGAAGTGAAAACTTCTTTAGCCGCGTTGAGCACTTTCTGGCAGAGGGTAAAAATGTGGATTCGCGTGACCGTCACCGACATGCTCGTGTTGTTACGAAGACAGAAGGTCTTAAATATAAATATACTACATTCGTAATTAAAGTGTTATGGTTTATATTTCAATTATTTTAATTTTTTTATATAAAAAAAGTTAAATAATTAAGAGAAAAAATATTTTAAACATTCGTTTTAAAAAAAAATTGGCAGTTATTGGCGATAGAACTTATCGCCAATGACTGCCAATTTTTTTGTTATCAACTACAAGCCCTTGATTGCAATATCACCTGATGGTAGTGTAGGTGCATGATGCAGTCTATGATGATAACTGGCTAACCTGTTAGGGGTATGGCAGTTATATTAATAAACCCATGCCCCTAGTCTGTTTCTAGTACTAACTAGAAACAGACCTAGCAACGACTGAAGCCTCCCACCAGACCCGACAAGAGAAAATTCAGAAATTATAAATTCCCAAATTGACCCCCTGGCGGGGATTGAACCCCGGACCACCCACGTTAAGGCAACAGCGCTTAACACTGCGCCAGGGAGGTCGTTTAAGCTTACATCCAAAGTTAAAATGCTCATCACCGGAGCGTGACCTGCACAGTCATTGTTACCGGCCAATAAAACTCATGTTCACACCAACATCAGGGGGGTTACTGCCATCGCTTTAAGCAGTATTATTTCAAAATGACAGTATAATGTCACGTCCTTAAAATAAGGATTATAATAGGGATGATGACAACTCAAATCAAATCAGCAACTCAGTTTATCAAACTTAAAACTAACCGAGGTTGTGAATTGTAGGTATTTTTGAAGACCCTCTATAAAATAATCAGTTAGAAATAATTTATTCTTGATATAGACATCATCCCCATTCTAAAACACGAACGTCAACAATATTAAAACAATACTGCTTAAAGCGACGGTAATTCGCCCGCGGCGGCCGCAATAACGACGTGTTATGATTAATCAATGTTTAACTAATTACCGACCTTCCAACTTTTCGGAGATAAGTGCGTTTATAAACACTCAACTCGCTTCACCGTTGAGAGGAATGTCGTTAGGAAGCCCGTATTATCTATACTCATATTATAAACTAGTTGATGCCCGCGACTTCACCCGCGTGGATTAAAGTTTTTTTTTAATACCGCGGGAACTATTTAATTTTCCGGGATAAAAAGTAGCCTATGTCCTTCCCCGGACTAAAACCTATTCCTATAACAAATTTCTACAAATTCGGTTGAACAGATGAGCCGTGAAAGCGTAGCATATAGATAGACAGACAGACAAACAAACAGACACACTTCCGCATATTAGTATGGATGCGAAAATTTGGATGGATGGATGTTTGTTACTCAATCACACCAGAACGGCTTAACGGATATGGATGAAAGACACAGAGATAGATTCTGTTTGATAGTCTGGTATATAACACACTAGCTGATGCCCGCGACTGCGCCCGCGTGGATTAAGGTTTTTGGTTCCTGCGGGAGCTGTGTTATTCCAGACTACAATCTATCTCTGTGCCAAATTTCATCCAGATCCGTTCAGCCGTTCTGGCATTGTGTAACAAACATCTATCCATCCAAACTTTAACATTTATATTATTAGTATAGATAGACTTACATAATTAAAGAGTTCCTGCGGGAACCAAAAAGCCTCAATCCATGCGCACGAAGTCGCGGGAATCAGCTATCAGCACTTTATCGTTCTCGAAAATTGTTCCGTTCTAGAGTAGAGTAGAGTAGTGTTGTTTTATTTAGTTTGTGCGCTCGAGTTGCGCTGTCTGAGTTGACAAGTAGAGAGGTATGGGTTTGGGAGCGAGGGAACGCAGGATGGAATGCTTCCACTCGTTTGAGTTTACACGTGTAGTTGGAACTATACCTACTTCAAAGTGGATTAATAATTAATGCTTACCTTTAAAAAAATAGTTAAGTAAAGTACCTTTTAGTGCGCACCTGTGTATATAGAATTGCATCTAGACTTTAATATCTACTTACTGATATCTATCCATCACTTCAACCCAATGTAGCCATTATAAGTTAGCCCTTGACTGCGATCTCACCTGATGGTAAGTGATGCAGTCTAAGATGGTAGCGGGCTAACCTGTTAGGGGCATGACAGCTATATTAAACCCATACCCCTAATCGGTTTCTACACGGCATTTTACCGGAACCAAGCGTGCGTTTTGACTACCGTAGGTATGATGACTAGGTCAAAAAGAAATTATTTCTAACTGACTATCAAATAAAAGATCTTCCAAAAATCCAAAAATTCACATCCTCGGATAGTTTTAAGTTTGTTAATAAAGAAAATAAAGTGTGTTGAATGATGACATCACAACTATGTACCTACTAGCGAATGCCCGCAACTGAGTGGCTGCGTGGTTTGAGGTTTTCTGGTTCCTGCGGGAACTCTTTAATTTTCCGGGATAAAAAGTAGGCTATTAATTTGTGTGGTTATCAATGTCACCGTAAGATTGTAAAAACCGTTAGATTATAATCTAACTCGCGAAATTGTAAACTGTCGAAAGATTGTGAACTTTTCAATGTTCTGAGTGTCAATTTTTGAAATATTCATTGTATTTACGTTTTCTTGTCTGTTTCATGTAGGTTAGGTTAGGGTTCGACATAAATAAGGTTAGGTTCTGTCGGGTTAATAAACCTAACAGATTACAATCTACCGGAAAATAAATTGTAATCTTTCGACATTTTGCGATTTCGCGAGTTAGATTATAATCTAACGGTTTTTACAATCTTACGGTGACATCAACATCATCATCGCTTCAACCTCTCTTTTCAGAATAATAATAATTGGTGGTTGGTAATAAGTCCACCACTCTGCCCGATTAAAAAGAAGTAACTCCATTTTAGATTTTTCATCGCGGATGCAGACATTCAATAGGAAACTCAAACTCAAAGTGTATTTATTCAAAATTGGTACCTCAGTACACCTTCTGAACGTCACGTGATAATTAACCACGGTATCTTAAAACTAAAGCTAAAGGGTTCCGCGCCCTGATCTGAGAAGAGCCTCCTAAAAATCATAAACTATAATTAATTTATTGCACAAACTAAATGAACGTGCATTTCGACGTTGAACATTAATATTAAAATATTAAAATCTAAATACTAACTTTTCATGCACTGTTGATTTACATCTCAAACGCAAACACTTCAGGTTGTTTTGTTAATTTAGTATTTCAAAGGTGCCTATTTGAAAGTAACCTTTTGCTGCAAAGCATGTGCAGTCAACACTCTGCAGTGTTGGAAACGCGCTTTATATTTTTCAAGCGAATTGAAAACGTTGCCTAAAGTATTAGCTGATGCCCGCGTGGATTGAGGGATTTCGCGAACTCTTCAATTTTCCGGGATAAACAGTAGCCTATGTGTTATTCCAGACTATACTCTATCTCTGTGTCAAATTTCATCCAGGTCCGTTTAGTCGTTCTAGCTAAGAAACGGTTTTGAGAAAATTCAACTCTAAGGGGTTGAAATGGGGGTTGGAAGTTTGTATGAAAGTCCTTTGTTTTTGTAGTTAGAGATATGAAAATTGGCAATTAAGTTAATAGCTACCACCACTACCACAGCCTATTAACGTCCCACTGCTGGGAACAGGCCTCCACTATCAAGAGAGAGATGGAGTTAGAGCTTAGACCCACCACGCTGCTCCAATGCGGGTTGGCGGGCTAATAGCTATTAATAATAAAAACCCATATAAGCAATTTTACGAAAATTTACGCCAAAGAGGGTGTAATTAGGGTTGAAGTTTTGCATGAAAGTCCTATATGTTTGAAGTTAGAGACCTGAAAATCGGTATTTAGGTTATTAAATTTAAATATATAACCTGCAAAAGGAATTTTACGAAAATCTACCCCAACAGGGGTACACTAGGGGTTCGAAGCTTACATGAGGGTTTTAAGTTTTTGATGTTAGACACTTGAAAATCGGAATTTAGGTTATTAGTTTAAGAAAATAATAACCTGTGTAAGCAATTTTACGAAAATCCACCCTAAAGGGTGTGAAATTGGGGTTGTAAGCTTGAATGTAGGTTATACATATTGTATTATAAGTTAGAGACTTGAAAATCGGAATTTAGTTTATTAGTTTTAAGCTATAATAACCTGTATAAACAATTTTAGGAAAATCTACCCCACATAGGGTGAAATGGGGGTTGTAACTTTGTAAGAAAGCCCTGTGTTTTTGAGACTTGAAAATCGGGATTTAGGTTATTAGTTTTAAGTTATACCTAATAAACTGCATAAGTAATTTTACGATTATCCACCCCAAAGGGCGTGAAATAGGGGTTGAAAGCTTGCATGAAGGTTATAAGTTTTTGAAGTCAGCATTATGGACTTATTAATCTTAAATAATAAAAACCTGCCGATGCTGTATAGCTGCTATAAGTAGGCCTTTTGCAGCGGGAAAATCTCATAGGAAATCAGAAATTGTACGTGGACGCAGTCGCGGGCGACCGCTTGTATATTATATAAAATTCAGAATCCTGACTGACTTATATATCAACGCACAGCCTAAACCGCTGGTCCTGGAGACGTGAAATTTGGAGGGTGTCTTCCTTGTAAAGAGTAGTTATCCACTAATAAAGTGTTTTTCGAAATTTAACCCCCAAAGGGATAAAATAGGGGTTGAAAGTTTGTATGAAAGTCCGTCCTTTTTTAAGTTATAGTCATGAAACATGATATTTGGGCTACCGGTTTAAAATGAAGAAATACGTGTTTCGCCATTTTTGAAAATTCTACCTTCAAATAGCTGAAATAGGGAATGAAAGTTTGAATAAAAGTCCTTTATATTTTTCAAGTTACATCTACGAAACTTGATATCTTGGCTTTCGGTAAAAAATAAAGAAGCACGTGAGTCACGATTTTTAAAAATTCCATCCACAAAGGGGTTAAGTACGGGTTGAAAGTTTGTATGAAATTCCATCGTTTTTCAAGATTTTTTCATTTTTAATTTTTTGGATAGCCATGAAATTTGGTATTTGGGCTTCCGTTTTAAAATTATGAAATACTTATTTCACAATTTTTTTAATTTCTATCCCCAAGGACGTTAAAGAGAGAGTTTGTCCTTCACTCACGCCGCAATAGAGCAACGGATTGACGTGATTTTTTGCATGGGTATAGGGAGTTTGTCCTTTAATCACGCCGCAACAGAGCAACGGATTGACGTGATTTTTTGCATGGGTATAGATGAGGACCTGGAGAGTGACATTGGCTCTTTTTATCACGAAAAATTAAGGAGTGCCTGTGGGAATTAAAAATGTTTGCCACGCGAACGAAGTTGCGGGCATACGCTAGTATTAGTATAGTATACAGATATGCAAATATAATATGTTAAACTCTACCATTGCTGCCCTTCCATTAATTGCCTTTGGATAGGTACTATTGAAATGTATTTCAAGACAACACACACACACATAGGACACACAACAATGAAACACGTCTATTGTGTGACGCTGCTGTGCTACACGTATTGTTTGAATAAAGCAATAATACTCAATACGACCTTATTGTGGTATACAACTATTAATACTGTACTGTTAGATAATATATCAATTATGCGTACATAAAATTCACAGATTTCGCAGGCCCCGCAAGAATCATTGGAGCATTGAAAATGAATACAAAAATATACGAAAACAAATATTTTGTTTTGAATAACACATTACAAGTTCAATAATAAGATATTTTTATTTAGATTTACTTCCCTAAAATAACACAACTACATTACTGAAAAGGCATCTTTTGGCACCATTACCATGACGATCGGTCAGCGTTACATATTTACGTTTGCGTGTTCAATAGAAGGAAGTACTTCCTCGAAACCCACGCGGGTTTGTTACGCTATCTTCCTTTCAAACTCGTGCTGAATTTGGAGCACAAGTCCCCCAATCGCGCACGTGTTGTCGCCCTGATAAGCGTATTTATTTCCGTGTTCAATAGAAGAAAGTATTTGTCTTGACGCTTGGAATCCGTGTTTGTTTGATGATTAGACAAGAAACTCAAAAATTTTAATTTTTATAGGTTATAAACTTATAAGGATTTATAAAAATGTAGATGTTAAATGGATGGGCTACGCCAGAAGACTCGTTTCGTCGCTCCTTCATTCAGCTTCACCTACTCGACCTTCGTTTTGCTACGGAGGTCGCCGACTCGCTTCGCTCTCACCTCCACCCTTCGGCCTCTACTCGGCCTCGTAGGGTCGCTCCATTCAGGACCTTCTTCGCGAGCTTCTGGCTTCGTGCTTTATAAAAACACTCTAGGGGTAGTAGCACAGAGTCGTGGAATCGGGTTGTGCTGATTCGGTTTTGGGAGAGATCTACATATTTTAATAATATACCTTTTATATATTATATTGTATATAGCATGAAATTCACCATAAAATACCCTCACGAACGCTCCCAAACTCCCGTGCTGCACAGCGTTGTTGGATTGATCGCCTTGAATTGAACACGAGTTTGAATAGAAAGTTAGCATATCAAACCCGTGCAGGGTTCGAGGCAATGCTGCCTTCTATTGAACACGCAAACGGAAATACGCGATCGGTCAATAATCACTCCAGATTATGATGATTCTTACAAAAATTTAAATCTCTACTTCAAAAATTTTCAAAAATGTATGAGCCGATTTTCAGAATCCTAACTCTTAACTAACTAACTTCTCGCCTGCATCCGTATCTTTTAACACCATTACCATGACTGCCTCGTTGGTCTAGTGGTTAGCACGTTTGACTGCGGCCGACGAGGTCCCGGGTTCGAGTCCCGGGTCGGGCCATAATTAAGTATCGGGTTTTTCGGATTAGAAATTCCCAGTACTAGCGCGGAGTTAGGAAGTTGGCGGTGTTTCACCCCCGTGCCTCGGACAGCACGTTAAGCCGTCGGTCCCGGTTATTATCACTAACATGATAATAGTCGTTAAAGCCCGCCAACTCGCATTGGAGCAGCGTGGTGGGTCTGGGCACAGGCCTCCACTCTCTCCTATGAGAGTGGAGGCCTGTGCCCAGCAGTGGGACGTTAATGGGCTGTAGTGACCATGACGATCGGTCGATAATTATGGAAGCCATATTACTTTATACGGAATACGGAAATACCCGTTTTTCTACCATTTCAAATCTAAAGGGACCACCTACTTACTACAGGTCACAATTATTGACCGATTTTCGCCATTTTGTAGCTAAACTAATACCATAGGATTCTTCTTTAAATATTTTCTTAAGTCGGATTTTTCCGAAATATTCACGATTAAGTTAACAAACACCCCTTAAAAACCCGACTTTTCTACATTTTTCAAAATTCTAAAAAAAGTTAGCCTAGTGACTTAGGCTACTTTTTATCCCAGAAGATTAAGGAGTTCCTGCGGGAACCAAAAAAACTTAAAATACGCTGACGAAGTCACGGGCATCAGCTAGTGGATAATATGTGAAGCCAGATCAAAACAAATGTGTCCAGTTCGGTATCCAATGCAATTTTAAAGTGTGACCGCCCATCATATTTATAGTTGAGGCGATCGATACAGTCTGTACATTATTAGCTTCTGAAACAGTACGAATATTATTGTTGATTGAGAATGTATCCAGTTTCTAAATCCACCGTTTTAAGCCGCGCTTTGAACTCTGATACGTTAGTCAGCCACTGGTGAGAATTAAAATCAGAGTATTTTTAATCAAATTTGACTTTGAATTGATTCTGGCGTGATTGAATAACAAACATCCATTTAAGGGTTTTTGAATTTTTGGAAACAGAAATTCCATAGATATGAGATGCCCTCACTTATATTGTGGCATTCGTTTGTTTTATTTGGACCTCATCCCACACGTCTTGATCGTAGCGCCTGGCTACGAGATTCGTAGACGAGCTACGCCCAGTGCCTTATACCACAGTAAACAGGTTGTATCTGTTTACTGTGTACTTATACTGTGTGATAGTGATCCATATACGTATTAGTAATCTTAATCCAAAAGCGTGTCTGTCTGTCGATCTATCTGTCTGTTGCTTTTTCACGACCAATAGATACAATACAATTTTGACGAAATTTGGTCAGATATTTTGCATCCCGGGGACGAACATAGCCTACTTATTATCCCGGAAAATTAAAGTGTTGTCAAAGGAATTTTCAAAAAACCCAATGCCCTGCGAATGTAGTCACGTGCAAAAACAAGTAAAGGATTGACGCTGGTTCCCTGGGAACGGGGACGGGCGCTAATGTGGGACGCAACATGCGTAGACACATTGGCCCCATGTCATATCAGGGAGACAGCATCAAGGCCGGGAGCCGCAGCAGAAAAGGCTGAAACCGGCAAGCGTCGGAAGTATGCCTCTCTCATAGAGAGTTACATATTTGTTCCGTTTGCCGTGGAGACCCTTGGGCCGTGGAGTCTTAGTGCCAAAAATTTTTTGCGAGATATTTCACCGCGGTTAATTGCCTCATCTGGTGACAGAAGGGCTGGCTCATTTTTTGCGCAAAGGATCAGCCTGGCTGTCCAGCGCGGAAATGCAGCCAGCATTCTTGCCACCATTCCACGTGGGCATGATTTATATAGTAATTAGGTTAGGCTAGCAACCATTAAGTTCTATTGTATTATTTTCAATAAAAAAAAAAAAAAAAAAAACAAGTAAATGAATAATTAATTAATGAATAAGTTTGGCTTTAAATCTGAACGTGCCAACAATTTCATTGTAAACGCCAGTCGATTTATATTGAAGGATGAATACCTTCGTTTGAACAAAGCGTACGCCTTTGTTTGTTGTAACCCAAATATTACTTTGATAATTATTTAGCCAAATGAAGTATTGTTGTTGTTTTTATGATTGTAATGATGTGTATGAATTTTGAACTCATATTTAAAATTCCACGTACGAACTAAGCATCGTTAGTTGACACTACATATTTTTAAAGTTTTAGAGTGAACCAACGTAAATATGAAAGTAACATTTATTTAATCTGTGTTGAACAGTATTAAAAAATAACCAAGTGTGAGGCAGACTCACGAACGATGCCATCGTAGAAGGTTTAAGACATTTTTTTTGTTGAAAACAATACAATAGAAGAAGCTAGCTAGCCTAACCTTACTATTTAAATCATGCCCGCGTGGAATGGTGGCAAGAATGCTGGCTGCATTTCCGCGTTGGACAGCCAGGCTGATCCTTATCGCAAATATGTTTGATCAAAATTAATAATAATATTCTGATTTAACATGTACTTATTAAATACTTTCAAAAAAGAAACAATAGGTGGCCTCCCCCGCCTTTCATTTTAAGTGTTGCGTACCGTTTGCAACCCTTATTAATTGAAGTGAAACTTCTTTAGAATCGTTATGATTTAAAAATTCGATGAAAAGAAAAACGTAACGAAATAGCGACACCAAAAAGAGACACATATTCATAATAGGATTTACCCGGCGGGAGAATGAGATAGAACACAAGTTATATTTATCTCATTCTCTCGTAGGCTACTTTTCTGAAGTTTCAGTTCTGCCGTATCTGAATTATTGCCCACACACATTTTTTGAAGTGAAAACTTCTTTAGCCGCGTTGCGCACTTTTTGATAAGGGGTAAACTTGTGGCTTCGCGTTACCGTCACCGACGCGTTGTTACGAAGACAAAAGGTCCTAAATGTAAATATACTACATTCGTAATTAAACTTTATAATGCCTTAGTTTTAATGTTTATATTTTAATATTATGTAGCCTATATTAGTCTATGTACTATTCCAGACTATAATCTATCTCTGTGCCAAATTTCAGCCAGATCCGTTCAGCCGTTGGGGCGTGATTGAGTAACAAACACCCATACATCCATACATCCATCCAAACTTTCGCATTTATAATATTAGTGAGAATTACTAATTCTCACTAATATTACAATTTGTATGAGAGTACAATCATATAAGGGGGATAACAGGGGGTAGCTACTCCTCGATGGGTAAACAGTACTGCTGATAAGCCGCGCTGGTCGCGAGCGCGCCAAATTTATTCGAACATAAAATATATTATTATCTTTTAATTTAAATTACTATGAATATAATATCTCTCTGCATCGTATTCCTCATTTTTGAGGGTTGTGACCCCTTTACAGTAATCACATGAATGGCACATGATTATTATCCCTAGAAAACCTTATCATAATAATGCGGTGGGTTCCCAGGTCCTTTTGCATACGACTCGACTAAAAGTACTATTTCAACTCTTAGGTTTCTAACGGCTTAACGTGTTCTCCGAGGCACAGAGGAAGCGAACAGGCCAAATTCAGATTTCCAAATCCGCTCTAGGCCCTCGACTAGACTAGCCACTCTTCCCTCCCTCCGCTACGTCGTCCCTCGTTATGTATATCTAGTCCATACTGATCCATACCAATATTATTATGTGTTCGAAAGTATGTCTGTCTCATATGCTTTCGCGGCCCATCTTTTCACCTAATTTTGATGAAATTTGACATAGAGCAAGGCGTTTTTATCCCGGAGAATCAAAAAATAGCCACGAAATATTTCAAATTCCGAACCGCACAGACTGAGTTGTGGTCTAGTAATATTATAAATGCGAAAGTTTGTCTGTCAGTCTGCCTGTTCCCTTTCCACAGTCTATAAAAATCTGAGTCAAGAAATACTACAAACTTGAGGTTTTCTTCAGTAACATCGACAAACGAAAACAAATCGAAAGGATGTTCCGAATATGCACCAAGCGTAACGATTCATGTAATAGAGTACCCACTCTCATCTTATCCCGGATGCAATTTGTCCTGTCCCCGGACTTTAGTGGCAGAGGGGGGAGAGATGCGGATCGCTTCCGAAGCAGTTTTATAGCTACGGGCTGACATACGAGCGAAATAAATGCGCGATGGCGTACGAACGATTAATTGCTTGCATTCATAGAATAAAAAGCTATTTGTCAACTAAAAATTATTGTTGTAATAAAAATAACAGCTGCCCTATTTCCTGACTCAGGGGCTAACAAAAAATTTAAAGTCACTGACATATTATATTTTTTATCCATTGAATGTTTGTTAAGAAATAAAAATAAAATTTTCATAGCAATGGTTAAAAAATACTATTTAAAAAAAGGATAAATATTTAGAGAATGGCCCTGTTGTGACAAAACATATAAGTCGATTGCGATTATTAAGCAACGTTGACCCAAGTCGGTAACTGGATGGGTGACCGAATTTGGAGGTACCAATTTGGCCTTTTCGTTTCCTCCGTTCTTCGGAGAGCACGTTAAGCCTTCGGTCCCGGTTATTATCACTAACATCTGATAATAATTGTTACAAAAACCTAAGAGTTTAATATACTCTTAGTCGAGTCGTATGCGGGAGGACGTGGGAATCCACTGCATTATTATCCCAAGCAAACTCCTACCATTATGTGAATAATGGAAAGCAGTCACGACCCTCAGTAGTGAGGAATACGACGCAGAGAGAAACGTAAATCGAATTCAATTATCATTTGCCAAGTGCGCTAATCAGATCACACGCGAAGCCTCCACCGCTCAGTGTGTAACGTTTAATTAAATTCTACTTCACTTCAAGCGTTTAATTCAAGAGTATTGGAGTGAAATGTGAAGCACCTTAGGGCCATACTGCCAACCCTAGTGCTCAAAATGACAGTTTGATGTCACTTACCTTGACGTTCCTAAAATAAGGATTATAATTCTAAAACACGAATTTCAATAATAATCATACTTATATTATAAATGCGAAAGTGTGTTTGTTTGTTGGTTTGTCCTTCAATCACGCCGTAACGGATCGACGTGATTTTTGCCATTGGTTGAGGACCTGGAGGTCCTCATCTCATCATCTTTTTATCCCGGATTATTAAGGAGTTCCCGTGGGAATCAAGCGAGCATCAGCTAGTGAAACAATATGGCTTTAAGCGTTGGTCCTATGGCCTCAGTACTATTTGCTTTGACGATTCTGCGGCTGTACAGGAAGATGTGAGACACACTTTAGTTTTAAATACAATATTGGCTATCATACTAGTTTTACAAATACGATACAATACCGCTAGGATATGGAACGCCCTTCCGGCTTCCGTTTTTCCATCCGCTTATAATATTGGTAGCTTCAAATCAAGAGTGAATAGGCGTCTTCTAGGCAAGCGCGCTCCAACTGCATCACTTCTTCCACTAAGTCTGATTGCAGCCAAGCGCTAGTCTATGAATAAAAAAAAATACGAAAGTGTGTTATTTTGTTGGTTTGTCCTTCAAACACGCCGCAACAGAGCAACAGATCTAGGTTTTTTGTGGTTTTTTTACATTGATATAGTTGGGGACCTGGAGAATGTCATAATGTCTAATGAAAATACTGTAGTTCCCATGAAATTTTTTAAAACCCAAATCCTAGCGGATTTATTATCCCAAGAAAACTCCTACCATTAAGTAATTAATAGAAAGAGGTAAAGATCCTCAGCAATGAGGAATACGACGCAGAGAGAGAGAGAGACATTTTTAAAAATTGTTTTTTCACCATTGCTCACGTCTGTTTTGTTTTTCATTTACATAATCTCACTCACCACGTTTTTGTAATTTTCCACGATAATATTAAAATTTATTTTTTGTTCCGGTGTGCAAAGTGTCCAAAGAGTGTGCAAAGAGGTTGTGTTGTGTCAGGGTGGTGAACTGAGTTCGCAGGTGTTGACCGGACGCTGACCACCGCGCCGACATGAGTGTGGGTGAGTACCTTTATTTACTAATTAGTTGATGCCTGCGACTTAGTCTGCATGGAATTAGGCTTTGAAAAAAAGTGTGGTGTCGTGAGACACAGACGAAATTCCTTATTACATAATTAGACACTGTACAGCGAACATACATAAACCATACATTAAAAAAATGACAGTCATAGAGACTGCAGAGTGCTGATACTAAGTGAAAACGAATATTTATTTATTTTTTAAATAAAAAAAATATACTAAAATATAAACCTTAACACTAAGGTATTAAAGTTTCATTTCGAATGTAGTATATTTATATTTAAGACCTTTTGTCTTCGTAACAACGCGAGCATGTTTTCACTTCAAAATCTTACACATTTTCGTTACGGACGTTTTTGCCGGCTAGGGACTTCGTTCCAAAAAAAAAAAAACAAAAAAATGTGAAAAACAAAAAATTCTTCATTTCTCATAGAAAGCACAAATACCAAGTTTCATGAATATAACTTGAACTGTATTAACTATACATAACTCCCGGCTAAAACTCACGTGTTATGTAGGAAAAGTGCCCGACTAGTTTTAACCGTGATGGTGTATGGATGCTGCACGCGTACGAAGTCGCGGGCATTAACTAGTAATATCATAAGATGATCATGTATCATAAGATCAAAATGTTGAAATATTAACGCAAAATTGCCAAATAAATAAAAATAAAATAAATAAATAAATATTATACGTGCCCTGATGATGAAGGTACCTATAAACGGCTAGAGGTTCAGATTATCCCCTCATTAGAGAGCTGAGAGAAACTGCGAGGGTACGAAGGAATAGTTGATGTACTCAGGATTAGAATAATACCCACATTGAAGATCCTTCATTATGCAGGGCGGAGTGGATTTATTAATATTCATGACCATAATAGTCTTAATCTGCTAACTATATATATCTCATCTTACTAATGATATCTCATCTTACTAACTAGCTTTTGCCCGCGGGGTCGCTCACGTTAGGTTCGATTTTCATACAAATTTCAAACCCCATTAAGGACTGAATTACCAAAATTCATTTCAAGGACGCCTACTTAGCTATCTGTATGCCAAATTTCATCCAGATCCGTTGAGCCGTTCTGGCGCGATTCAGTTACAAGCATCCATCCATCCATTCGAACTTTCGCATTTATAATATGAAGTATAGATTGCGATGGGATCACGACCTTCAGCAATGAGGCAAACGACGCAGAGACAGAGGTTAACGAAGCGCAATGTAGCAAAACGCAATGTGACACAAGATTAGAGCGACGCGTGGCGTGACAGGCGTGACAGATGTGACAGGCGTGACATATGTGACAGTCGTGACAGATGTGACAGATTTACTGCACTCGCGTCAATATTAGGTATGTCTTGTTAAATACGCGACTACTACAAATGCGAAAGTGTGTTTGTTTGATGGTTTGTCCTTCGATCACATCGCAAAAAAGCAACGGATCGACGTGATTTTTTGCATCGGTATAGTTAAAGACCTGGAGAGTGACATCGGCTACTTTTTATCCCAGAAAAAGGAGTTCCCGTGGGAATTAAAACTTTATACCACGCGGAGGAAGCCGCGGGCCGTCACAAGTTATTTCATAGATATTCTGTGGTTGTCTCCGCGGCTCATACATTATGCGCGCCGGAGTCTGAGCGTCGCACATTAATGTGATTGAGTTCACAGATCATAGTACTGCGGGTATCTACTAAGTATAATATTACTAGCTGGTGCCCGCGACTTCGTTCGCGTGGAATGAGCTTTATTAATTCAATCGGGAACTCTTTAATTTTCCGGGGTAAATAGTAGCCGATGTCACTCTCCAGTTCCTCAACTATACCGATGCAAAAAATCACGTCGATCCGTTGCTTTCTTGCAGCGTAATTGAAGGACAACCCAATAAACCAACATACAAACACACTTTCATATTTATAATATTAGTATAGATATAGACTAGCAACCGCCCGCGGCTTCGCTCACATTAGGTTTGATTTTCATACTTTCAAAGCCCTATTTTGCTCCTGTAAGGGTTGAATTTTCAAAAATTCTTGCCGGCTCTCCTCAGTAGAACTGCTTTCTGAATGGGTGGTAGAGTCAAATGGACGTAACATAAGAGACACCTGTTATGTTCTGCATGTTATAATAATTAAATTGAGTATTGAGCCGTCACAAAGCGGTGAAGCGTTATAGCAGTTAGTGGTTATAGCGTTGTAGTGCTATAACAGTTAAAGCAGTTATAGCTACGTGCTCGGGTTAGCAGTTAACTGGCGCACTTGACGCGGGCGGAAACTGCTTTTTATTTACTTTGTTCTGTTCGCGAGCTACAAACACACGACGGCTCATTCAGAGAGCGGTGGAGCGAGGTATGGGAGCGAAGCCATAAGACGCCACAATTATTATCTTCTATACTAATATTATAAATGGGATAGTTTGGATGGATGGATCCGTTCCTTTACCTTCAAGGCAAGATTGAATAGACATCTTCTAGAAAGCGCGTTCCAACTAGACCTCATCACTAAGCATGATTGTCGTCAAGCTCAACGCGATAAAAAAATGTCATTCTCCAGGTGCTCAACTATACCCATTACCCATGCAAAAAAACACGTCGATCCGTTGCTCTGTTACGACGTGATTGAAGGATAAAAAATTGCCTATATATTTGCAACCTATCTCTAAAACAAATTTCGTAATAATCAGTTCAACAGATCGGTCGTGAAATCGTAGCATACAGACAAATAGACATAATAATATGTACAGTTTCGCATAATGTAATATGTACTCATAATATAGTTCAACAGTTGTGTGCAGTAATTGACCGAGGGAAGCGAAGGTCTCTGAGTCAACTTTAGTGAATTTGCACTTGTCCGTCCGTCCGTCCGTCTGTCAGAGCCTTATAACTTCTGAATTACTCAACGTAATTACTTCAAATTTTAATATAATATGTAAATCGATGGCCTCCAGCCGAATATGGCTTAAAAAGTTATAAAAATCTTTATTTCAGGGGGCTCCCATAGAAGCGAATTCGAAGTAAAATATTTTTATAGCGTTACATATGGTTACGGTATATCATTTTAAAGATAATAAGAATAGAGTCCAAAATATTTTCTTTTTAATTTTTCCCCTAAAATTGAAGAAATGCGGGGCACTCAAAGTTCAAATAATTGATCAATTTTCTGAAAGGCTGAGCCTGAAACTTGTTCAATTATTTAAAATATATCCTGTACTTGTACAACAAATACTAAAATAAGATAAATAATAAATATTATAAGAAAACGAAATTATTGAATTTTTAATGAGCTTCAGTATTTTTAGCAGAACTTCACAATTATGTCAATAGATAGCGCCCTGTAAAAGTTTATTAGTTTCTCCAATAACTCTTTAGCTCTTTGGCGTCTAATGTTAAAAATTAACTATTACAATATATGTTAAAACTATGTTATGGATACCGCGAGGTCTCAGTTCGGGGCGAACCACTAGTAGTATTCCAGTATTTAGCAATTAGCATTCCCGCTGCCGCTTGCATCTTGAGCTCAAAAAAAGCTAAAGCGTTTGCATTTGTCACGCGCCAGTGATACACAAACACAAACACGTCATAATGATCGCAGTATGCAAGCTGTATAGAGGCTCTTAGAAGCTGAACAATCCCTTTGTTTCGGCTGCTGTTTGATGTTGACTTAGTTTTGGAGGTGACCTTGAGAGAGGAGCTTTAGTGGTGAAAAATGAATGATTTCTTTATTTGACGACTTTTTTTATCCACTACAAGTTAGCCCTTGACTGCATCTCACCTGCTGGTAAGTGATGATGCAGTCTAAGATGGTGGCGGACTAACCTGTTTAAGGGGCATGGCAGTTATATCGAACCCATACCCCTAATCGGTTTTTACACGGCATCGTATCGAAACGCTAAATCACTTGGCGGTATGTCTTTTTCGATAGGTTGGTAACTAGCCACGGCGCAGCTTCAAACCAGGGCAGACCAGAGAAAATTCAGAAATAATAAATTCCCAAATCGAACCTGGGACTCCCGTTTATGAGACCACAGCGCTCACTAATGCGTCAGGGAAGTCGTCAAAAAGTAGAAGTTTTAGTAATAGAAAATATTTGATGACTTCCGTGGCGCAGTTGTGAGCGTTGTTGTTTTATAAGCGATAGGTTCCGGGTTCGATTCCTGGTGATGACTGCGTGGTTAACCCTCCAGCCTCCCACTCCGGAGATCCGCGGTTTGAATCTTGGCACACACATCTAACATCTAACATTTATTAGAATCAGAATCAGAAATTGTTTATTGCATGACTAGCTGATGCCCGTGACGACGTTTTTTAATTCTTGGGGAATTTGCTTCATTTTCTGGGATAAAAACACTTCTAAGTCAAAAACAATACCCATGCCAAAATCACGTCGATCCGTTGCTCCGTTGCGACGTGATTGAAGGACAAAACCACTTTCGTATTTATAATAAGTATTAGTGTGGAAGTATTGGATGCCTGGGATTATAATTCTAGTATAGTCTGTACCGTTAAGCGGGCGCTTAGCTTCACTAGCGGGACTTAGCCCCAGGCAGTCCCGCTACACAAACACACAAACGGTGAACAAACACAACAATGAGGACACGCGACTTGTGCATGTGTCGTTCGCGTCCACTCACGACACTGCAAACTCGAGACACACTCGACATAAAACAACTGTTACGATCTTTTTGTTTCACACTGCACTACTTTACAAATCCAGGGGCCATCCCGCCAACGCTTAAAGCCATGTTGTTTCCACCGACTTTAATGAAATTTGGAATAGAGATGGTTGCATCTTTTGTCCGGGAAAATAAGGAGTAAAAAACGTGAGGTGTCGTGTGACACCAGATAGGAACGAAATTCCTTATTACATAATTAGACACTGCATAGCGAACATACATAAAGTATACATTAAAAAAATTGGCAGTTATAAAGACTGCCGATAGAAACGATAAAAACGAATATTTAAATTTTTTTTAATATTTTTTTAATTCAAGTATAAACCAAGTTTAATTTCGAATGTAGTATATATAAATTTAAGACCTTTTGTCTTCGTAACAACGCGAGCATGCTTTCACTTCCAAATTTTACTGCATTTTCGTTCCAGACGTTTTTTTGCATCTTACGTATTTTCGTTACGGACATTTTTTGCCGGCTAGGGTACTCCTCCGCATTGTCCCATAAGAAAACTTCGTTCCACAAATCATCATCATCATCTAATGCATTCAACTCTAACGAACTTTTTGCTAAGATTACGACCGCTTTGCTTCAAGCCATTACAGTTTAATAGCATCGTTAACCGCCTTACAACAAGCACAGGAAATGCTTTGTTTCAGCAAGCAGTGGCACTGTAAACAGGGCGCACTGTAAACAGCATGCACTGTAAAACAGCGTGCTCTGTACAGCAGTTTAGGTACAATTACAGATCAATTATCGTCATCTGGTGCGCCGCGCACGTCGCAGCCATTACGCGCCGCGACGCAAAACTGTGCCGCAGCAATCTGCATGCATCAGATATGCCACAAGGGCACGCTACCATCATTTAAAGCAGTGTTGTTTTAATATTGTAGATAATAATAGTAATAGGTAGGTCATATAAAACTGTCTTATTCCTTGTAAACTTGACGTTCAGAAGGTGTACCTTGTAGGAACCTATTTTTAATAAAGATGTTTGAGTTTGAACTGACTAAAATAATACTGCTTTAATCCCTTCAAGAAACGACAAATAACTCGCGTTGTATGGTAATCGCGTTTCGTCCTGTCGCTGTATTCTGTGCGGCTCCATATAAAAATGCGCCTTAAATTGTCCGTAGTGAGCTAAAATCGAACTAAAATTTTCAATGTGGCTGCTTTTGCATCATATTAATAATCTGTTCAACCGATTTTGATGAAATTTGGTATAGGTGATAGGAAGGACAAAGACTACTTTTATCCCTAGAAAGTAGAGAGTTCCCGCGGGAATAAAAAACATTAATTAACCCGAACACCGTCGCTACTTAAAATAAATACAAAAAAAATCAAGTGTGTGTGTGCAATTCACACACGGCAGAGGTGAAACTAAGTCTATGAGATAATGATATAAACATAACTTGTCATCTCATCTCTTCACATCTCATTATATCGTAGGCTTAATCCTATTTATGAATATGTTTGTCCCTTTTTTGTATCGCTTTTTCGTTTCATTGAATGTTCAAATCACAACTATTGTAAAGAAATTTCACTTCAATATTAAAACGTACGTGAAGTGTAGCAAGCTAGATTTAAAACGCAATTTTATTTATATTTAAGCAAAATCCAGCGTATGTGAAACACTGTCCAAATATATAATTTAGCGGCGTCACGTATCACGTATCAAGGCTTATCACACATTCTGGTCACGTCGCCGACGTCACGCGTGACACGGTTACCGCGAGACAATGTCACGGCGCGGGCCGTACACTGTTTTCAGTTTAGCGTTATAATATTTGATTCTATATTCCATCCAGTAATGGAGATCATGCCTATCATAAGAATAGAAAGAAGAAGAAGAAAGGAATCTTTATTCAGGGATACAAGACAAAAAAACAGACTTCATAAGAAGAAAAAATAGCGAAATGAGACTTGATCCCCAAAATAGTTTTCACTCAGCATGTGCTATACCGGTTAGGATACAGCGCTGATCTTCCGTGAAGCCAGTATGCTTGGAGCACTACAGCCCTTTAACGTCCCACTGCTGGGCACAGGCTTCCACTCTCATAGGAGAGAGGGAATTAGAGCTTAGACCCATCACGCTGCTCCAATGCGGGTTGGCGGGCTTTTACGATTATTATCATGTTAGTGATAATAACCGGGACCGACGTGCTCTCCGAGGCACGGGGGTGAAACACCGCCAACTTCCTAACTCCGGGCTAGTACTGAGAATTTCTAGTCAGAAAAACCCAACACTTAGTATGGCCCGACCCGGGACTCGAACCCATGACCTCGTCAGCCGCAGTCAAACATGCTAACCACTAGGACCAACGAGGCAGTATGCTTGGACGTATGCTTGAAAATAAATTATTTCTTACTGATTATTAAATAGAGGGTCTTCGAAGAGATCTAAAATCCACATCCACTGTTGGTTCTAAGTTTGATAACCATTTTTAAACTATTGATTAAAGAAAAAAATGTGCGTTGAAATTTGGTGACGTCACAAGTCACAACTATGTATTAAATTTTATACAATTTTCCATACTAGAGGCGCGTTTTTAAGTTTGATAAAGAGTTGCAGATTTGAAAGTACGAGTAATGATGATTGATGTCATTGTTACTACATGTGCAATGGTGAAAATTAAACTCGGAAATAATAATAACAAAATTATTTCCATTTTAATATTATTTATACTTTACTTGCTATTTTAATATACACTTCGTATATATTTTTTTATAAATAAAATTAGCTAAACTCGGAAATTGGCATGTTTCACGTATTTGTTGTTTTGACGACTCCCTGACGCAGTGGTGAGAGCTTCGGTCTTATCGAGGGAGGTCCCGGGTTCAATTCCCGGCAGGGTCGATTCAGGAATTTATAATCCCTGAAATTTCTCGGCTCTGATCTAGTAATACGGCATCGGCCGTGACTGGTTACCACCCTACTGGCAAAGACGTACCGCCAAGCGATTTAGTGTTCCGATACGATGCCGTGTAGAAACCGATAAGGAGTATATGGTATTAATTATTGCCGTATTCCTGACAGCTTAGCCCGCTACCATTTCGTAAATAAGCAAAAGAGAGTTTTCTATATGAAAACAAGGTAAAACAAAACGATTAACTTTACATATTTATTATAGGAGCGTAAATAACCTATTTCTTTAAGTCAGTTGTACAAACTGCCAAAGTCGCTTCACACAACGTTCCCGCGATATAAACTGTTCCCCGAGAGACGCGCCTGTACACTGGTACCACAGTACGTTCTGTCCTACCAGTCGTTCGACGCAAGCGTCTACAAAGAGCAACGCTGCGGTGTGACAGCGATGAGGCGGAGGAAACTAGCAGAATTTTGTTTGTTAGTTTTAAGTCTTGATTGCAAATAAAATACAATGTGCAATGTACAAAGGCGAACTTATTACCTAGAGGTATTAAGTTCGGCAGTTAACCTTTGGTAGTGGTGACAAAGTTGAGGACAGTGCGTATGATTTGAAGGGAAAAGTTGGTGAGACAAGAACAATATTCTATACTAATAGTATAAATGCGAAAGTTTGAATGGATGGATGGATGGATATTTGTTACTCAATCAAGCCAGAAAGTCCCGGAAAGTTAAAGAGAAGGAAAACTACCTCTATCCATGTGGACGAAGTCGTGGGCATCAGCTAGTAGATAATATGGTGAAGTATGATAATATTATGCAATTCATGAATATAAGTGGCATGAATAAAGAATTTAAGTAAGTAGCAAAAATACATAAAAAGTATATAATATAAAAAACATTCTAGTAAGAATTTCAATTTTTATAAGCCTTTTTGTCAAAGTAAGCTTAATTCAAAATCTTGTCGCAAAATATATTAATAATCTTAAAAATTAAAATTAAAGCCATGCAATACATTAAAATGCTAAAATATAAATATTAAACTAACTAAAAAATCAATTTAATACAAATCCTTAAATACCTACTAAGAAAAAATAAAAATAAAACCCTAAATAAAAAGACCAACCATGGTTGCCCTTGGGCCAAAGGTCAAACTTGCAGCCTAAACAAAACTATATTCTTAAAATTAAAGTATGCAATAACTAGATCCTAACATAGTAATGTATATTAAAATAATATAATATAAAATATAAATCATTTTCAATACAATAAATTAAATTACTCTATAGTCAAATTAGTATGAAGTTTGCTACCGCAATATAGAGATAGCTAGTGGATAAGTATCTACATATTGCAGTAATTGTAAATTATTTTTCTCAAAAAAGCAACCACCGAGTTTCTCACTGGTTCATCTCGGTGGTTCTCACTGGTTAATTCCGAACCATTGGTAAATTCACTCGAAGATTCAAAAGCACTTGTCAAAGTCTACTTGAATAAAAATGATTTGAGTTTGAGAGAAACTGTACCTCTAGGTACAATTGTCATAGTAGCCGTCTGTCGTCTGTATGGGCGTCGACCTTAGATGAAATAAACACCGGATAGGAAACGTAAGAAAATGTATGAAATCACGTTCGACTACATTTTGCGAGGCGAGAGGAGAGTGTCTCGTCATTTTTCTGTTCAATTATTGACACTAGTTCATGAACAAGTCGATCACTATGACAACACAATATCATTAAAAAAACGAGTGTGCTTTAGACCACACGACTGAAGTAAAACTTAGCAACTGGCTATGAGAGTAAGAGAGAAAGAATGTGTACTCGCATTTCTCTCTCTTGCTCGTACAGTAATATAGAACTTAACACTCTCTCTCTCTCTCTTTCTATCTTCAATAACTTATATCTCCCTCTCATCTTCCGTTCGCCTCACCCGATCACACTTTTCGTAACGCTCTCGTCACGCATTCTGCACCAGCTTACTCCCCAAGTCAAGCGAACGAAAGAAGTTTTACTTCAATAATAATTGAATGAATGAATGAATGAATATACTTTTATTGTACACCAAAAAACAATAACAACAGTACTTAGTTACTTAGCTAATAACAAAGGAAGTATACAATTTGGCGGCCTTATCGCTTCACAGCGATCTCTTCCAGGCAACCAATGGTTTAAAAGAACATAGCTACAGAAACAAACGGTAGATGGTGCAATAAAATAAAATAAAATATTGATATAAAGCTACAAATTATAATACATATACATATATATATATATACTAAGTATAACAAAATAAATAAAATATAATATACTAAATAAAACCCATAAATACTACACATATAATATATAAATAAACATACATACTCATATATACTCACAAATAAACAAAAATATAAATAAATAAACGTTAACCTCAAAAACAAAAAAAAAAAAAAAAAAGAAACAATAGGTATCAAAATATATAAAAATAAACTACAATGTAAATAATATTATTGTGACAAATAGTATTTCTTTACAAGTCTTTTAAAGATATTTATCGATTGAGCCTCTCTGATGTCAAGAGGCAGTGCATTCCACAACTTAACAGCTTGTACAGAAAAGGATTTATGGAAGAAAGAGGAATTATGAGTAGGCGTCCTTAAAACAAGTTTCCTTGTAGTACGTAAATGTTCTCCTGGACGGCCTACAAATTCAAACTTCTCCTTTAAATAAGCAGGAGATGAAGGATTAAATAACACACAGTACAGAATAGAAAGGATATGCAAGTTCCGGCGAAGACGGATGGGTAACCACTTGAGACGAGAACGAAATTGAGATACATGGTCATATTTGCGCAATCCAAATATGAACCGAATGCTAATATTTTGAAGTCTCTCAAGTTTATTTAACTGATCTTCAGTCAGGTTAATATAGCTTGCGTCAGCATAATCAAGAACAGGAAGCAGTAGAGTCTGTGCCAACATAATTTTTGTAGGAATTGGAAGAAACGATCGCAGACGACGCAGAGAGCTAAGAGATGCAAAAGTTCTCCTGCTAACCTGATTCAGATGATTCGTCCACCCTAAAGTGCAATCCATATGTAATCCCAAGTTTTTGACAGTATCACAAAACGGAATAACTATACCATTGTATTCAATGGAAGGAAGCACAAACCAGTCAACTCTAGAGATTAGGTACCGACTACCTATAATTATGGCTTGAGATTTTTTTGGATTTACATTAAGGCCATAGAATCTACACCACTCCAAAATTGAGTCAAGATCTTTATTTATTTGCTCAATAGCTGCAGGAAGATTCTCAAGAGTTGCCTGGGTGTAAATTTGGAGATCATCTGCATACATGTGGTAGAGAGAAGATAGGTTTTGAGTTATAGAATTAATGAAAATAGAAAAGAGTAACGGTGACAGCACGCCGCCTTGAGGTACACCAGCAGTAATATCGCACCAAGACGAAAAAGTTTCTTCGATACGAATACGCTGCCGACGACCACTAAGGTAACTATGAAACCAGTCAGTTGCTGATGGAGATATGTTAAGAGAACCCAACATATTCACAAGTATATCATGATCCACCGTGTTAAAGGCATTACTAAAATCCAGCAAGGTTAATACTGTGAGCTGCTGATTATCCATGCCCCTACGAATGTCATCGGTAACTTTAATCAGAGCAGTGGCCGTACTATGCCCAGAGCGAAAGCCAGACTGGAAAGGGTTAAATAAGCAATTTTTGTTTTTTTGTTTAATTAATGGTGAAACTGCCCTAGAGGGGTAAGGCGAATATGGCCGATATCACGCGTCCCGTTGTTAATTCGTCCAAGGCGTCGACCCACTGTATGAATGTATACATACGCTGTGTAACTGTTATTCCCGGGAGATGGTCTCGTAGTATTAACAAAATAAAACAGTTTATCTGCGGTAAGCGGCCGAATAAGAAATACATTTCATTACCATTGGCTGGAGCCCAAACATTTGTGTTTAACTTCACCCCAGGGGGCTTATTGTCTTTAGGCTTAAAGAGAGATGTATTTTCCCAAACAAGGACAAAAGTTCACATTCATGAGAAAACTTACGATTATCTACGCTTGAACATATTAAGTACTGTATAGGTGACCTTATATAGAAACCACCAACTTACAAACCAGTCAAAATACTAAAGTTCATCTAGAAAATGCTTGATAATTTTTTTCTTAAATTTTACAAAATATTCCTCATTAAATACTTCGTTTGAAAAGCTCAAATTGTATAGTTTTCTAGCTGATGCCCGCGACTTCGTCCGCGTCGATTTAAGTCTTTTGATTCCTGCGGGAATTCCATAATTTCCAGGATAAAAAGTAGCCTATGTCACTCTCCAGATCATAAACTACAACAGTGCCAAAAATCATGTCGATTGAAGAACAAACCAACACACTTTCGCATTTATAGTATTAGAATGATGTAATTTATGTGTTCTGCTACGTTTTCACGGCCCATCTATTTAACCAATTTTGACGGAATATGGGACAGAGATCAACGACCTCAATTTACATAGACGGGCCCTGTCAAACAAAGAGTGTGGAATTCTAATTTACTAACGCCGTCTAGTCTGAAAAGCGGGACAGTGCAATGGCGGGGACAAGGACAAGGCTCTACAGGTCGGACTCCCAATTTTTTTCTTTGAAAGGGCCCATCTAGTACCTGTACACACATATATATCGATGACAGAGATAGGTTGCAATCCGGAAAATCAGAAGGGTTTTGCAAAATTTTGAACCCACGCGGACTAAGTCGCGCAATATAGCTAGCTTATATACGCATACGCAGGTCATTCGTGGGAATAAGCATTCTATTCTATAACAAAATTCCACAACATGATTTAAACTTGTCTTTACACAAGTTTAAGAAATCCTTTAAAAGTATGCTCCTGAAAAAAGCTTATTAAACTATTGAAGAATATGAAAAATGATAAAAAAGCATGGATTTGACTCGCACCAGCAATGCTAAGGAATGCGGTTACATAAGTATCTACCATATTGATGTAAATGTTTTCTTTCTGGTTCTTCTCGGTTGGAAAGGCCAATTCCAACTCAAATGCGCTTCTAGCCTGCATCCGCATCTTTTAACACCATTACCATGATGATCGGTTAATAATCATAGAAGAATCACTTTTTATATACGTAAATAACAGATTTTCTACAATTCCAAGTCTAAAGGGACGACGACATAGAGGTCACAATTATTAACCGATTTTTCGCTATTTTGTAGCTAAACTAATACCTTAGGAATTTTTTAAATTTTTGCTCAAGTCGGTGTTTTTCCGAAATATTTACAATTTAGACAAACAACCCCCAAAAAACCCGTCTTTTTGACATTTTTCAAAATTCAAACGCTCACACGTGTCTAGATAAATTTCTCAACTCTTGGTACTATTCCCATCACAATCCTCCCAAAATCCTCGGAGCTATGGGAAAAATACGTCTCAGGCGATTTGCATCTGATAGCCATTATCAATGGTAAAACGTTTGAGTTTGAATAAATATAATATTAGTAGGTGGATTTAAAAGTCAATGGACACAATTTCTAATTCCCAACATCTAAATGCTAATTGCGAAAGATTATAACGGGAAACATAAATACAGATTCCATTTAGTAAAGAAAACGGTCCTTTGTGAACTCCTGTATTAATGTTGAGAAATAAATAGCTAAAGGAAAATATTTTTTCCTTCTAATTAGAAGCTTGAGTTCGAATTAACTAGAGTGTGACGTAATTGTGAAAAGACGAATTATTTCTTGATCTACAAGGGGGTCGCATAAAGCAGCATTATTTAGAAAGTAGCTGATGCCCACGACTTCGTCCCCGTGGATATAGTTTTTTTATTTCCTCGGGAACCCCTTAATTTTCCGGGATAAAAAGTAGCCTATGTCACTATCCAGGTCCTCATCTATAACCATGGCAAAAATCACGTCTATCCGTTGCACCGCTGCGGCGTGATTGAAGGACAAACCGACAAACCAACAAACAAACACACTTTCCCATTCATAATATTAGTATGAAAGATGATGTCAGGATAAAAATAAGGATTGTATTTCTGAAACAAGAGCGGTAACGTCCATACTAATAAAGTGTGTCTGTCTGCCTGCAATGCTTCACGTCCCATCCGTTCAACCGATTTTGATGAAATTTGGTACAGGGATAGCTTGTTCTATCCCGGTATGTCACGTATCTTGGCTTCCCTAAAATAAGGATCATAATTATTGTAAAACACAAACATCAACAATATTAAAACAATACGGCTTTAGGCGATGCATGGCAGTATGCCGCCTGATATATAGCAGTGGCATTGCAGGCCGAGGCGGACTCGCTGGAGTGGCATTAATAGGTCATTGATCAATTTTGCTCCCGCGAATTTGATCTCTGGAAAATTCCATGAAAATATCATAGTTTTATATCTAAATTAGCTGATGCCCGAGACTTCGTCACGTGTATTGAGATTTTTTAACTAAAAAAGCTCAGTCCATTATCCACGTGACGAAGTCTTCGCGGGAACTCCTTAATTTTTATGTTATTAAGGCATAATGTCCTACCACGGGACATAACCTATGTCTGTACCAAATTTCGTCAAAATCGGCTAAAAATAAGGGCCGTTAAAGCGTAACAGACAGACATAATTCCGCATTTACAATATTAGTATGGAAGTATGGATTTCGCAAAAGAACTATTTAAGATTCGGCGACTCCCCAGACTCGAGCCCCAGTCACTCTGTCACTTCGCCCCCGACTATAGGCACGTACTCGTGTTGATTAAAACTCAGCCGCACTATATGAGAGTGCACATTATTCGACCTCACGAGACGCGCTGCAGATGAATGTTTATTTTATTACAATATAGTTGACTGCCACGTTGATCTAGCGGTTAGCATGGTCGACTGCGGATCACGAGGTCCTGGATTCGAATAAAAATGGCTAGGTATTGAAATTCACAGTTAGAAGTTGGCGGTGTTTCACCTCCCTCGATGGCCTCGGAGAGCAAGTTAAGCCATCGGTCCTGATTATAAGCGGTGGCGGTATGGCTCCTGCATAGCGATTATCTAAGGAATGTTTTGACGTACTAAACAGTTCGAATAGAACGTTTGACAAACTATTACGATTACGAAGTTCTTACACAAACGAGGGGCTTATGGGCCTGTGTTGCATAGCCTACAAAAAACGCCCTAACGTCTAGGGCCTAGCCAATCACGGATTACCGGAGTACTTAGGTTGCTCCGGTAAATATCTTCAAGCCCGGCTTCAATCTTAGGAAGGCAAGCGTTGAAGCCTGTGTCCCGGTCTCCGACTTTACATCATAATATAATACCTATGCGAGTATAAAACAGAATTTCTAGCGCGATATAACAACAAACAGCGCCATCTAGAATGTTTTTATGTAACAAATTCACTTAGACAAATAACGCATAAACAAACTGTTGTGTCTGTTGCAGAGGACGAGTTCGACGACGCGGGCTCTAATGTGTGGTGTCCCGGCGCGCGGTACCGGCCGGAGCCGCCGGCGGCACTCGCGCGCGCCTCGCACTTCACGCAGCATGAGATCAAACTCATGTACAGAGGGTTCAAGCAGGTATGTGTTGCTACCTGTGTACTATAATTGTACTACTGTGTAATATAATTGTACTCGTTGTGCAGTACAATTATATTAGATAGATAGAAGCAGGCGTTACTTCATCATAATGAAGAAACCAGTAATTTAATTCGCTATAATCTGCGACAGCAGGAAAATCTATGTGGTAAAGTGGTTCTCACCACACCACAGAAATCCCCCAAAAACTACGTTTCACTCCGATACCGGAGCATTGTGAAAAAATTCTTCACAATCGTGCATTGTGGAGGCAACATCTCCTGGTTAAATTTCTCAGATAAAATTTCTGGTTCCCTCGAATACAATTATGTTATGTACTAGACTGCACCAATAGGAAGATCTTCATCCGGGCTGGTGTTGTGCCCGGGATACCTTTCTGCTCTGATTGTTGTTAGTTGAACGGTCTATATATATATATAGCGCCATTCTCAGAAAACTTCGTAATTGCGATGCAGGCTTGTATGTGTCTTTTAAGTTTTCAGTCGATTATCTATCATGTGAGATAGATACAATTAGTGCCATCTAGTTCACACAGTGGTAACCGCTACAGACTCATGTACAGAGAGTTCCAGGAGCGAGTGTGTAACTAAGCCACTGTATCCGCTTTCCACTCAAATCATATATTCAATGTACTCTGTGACTCAAATATAGTCATAGAACAATAAAGTCCCACAAACTTATCTGACGTGGATAAAATTGGAACAAATTTTTATGCCTGTTTAGTTTTGGTTTTTATTTTATTTTTTACCCACGACGGAACGGAGACGGTATATTTTTGTTTGCCCTTATGGGCTGTGCGTATGTTTACCCGACTGAGTTTGTTGTGGGCTCTTCTCAGACCAGGGCGCGTTTGGAACCCTCGTAGTTTTAGTTTTAAGATACCGTAACTGATTTTCACCATGCCTACCTAAATTGATCTTATTTATATATTTGACTTTGACTCTGTGCACATTTTTTTACCATCTTCCTGGAAAACTATTGAACCGATTATAATGCGATTATTTGCATTAGATATGTATAGCTTCTGAGAAGGTTCTTAGGTATGTTATACAGTAATAGTCCACTATGCTGCGCTGTAATTGTAATTTTAGTTTTTACTCATCATTTTAACAAAGGGTTCAGCCGTAGTCGTAGAGTTCGTCGCGAGTTTATTTTAATTTTTAAATTTTATTACTTGTCCTAGATGGGTCGGAAAATTTTCTATATACTCCGACGAGTATAGAATATTAGCAGTTAATCAAGCTAAACGGGCGTCGGTGTCAGTTGGAGGAGGCTCGTCACTCGTCAACGTCACAGAATAGGCAATGACGTCACTCCATTAGTGACTTCAAGCCTCTTGTACGCTGCCCGCTGGGGACACTAAACATACTGACTACGAAATATAATTAATGTTAACGATGTAACAAACGGCCGTAGCAGATACGTAGACGGACACTTTTGCATCCATACTAATAAAATTATATAAATGCGAAAGTTTGGATGTATGAATGTTTGTTACTCAATCACGCCAGAATGGCTGAACGGATCTGGATGACAGCCAAATCCAGCCGTGGAAGATCTAGGTGTCAAAGCACAGAGATAGATAATTATAGTCTGGAATATAACATAAATATATCCCAATTTATGTTTTATACGATTTAACATATTGCACTTTTGGATTAATTCAACGCTGTCTTAGAAATAATTATATAATTATTCATGGTTGTGGATTATGTTTATGTTTTAATGATTAAGGTTTCATAAATTGTATTGATTAACTAGTTACATTACAAATTAGCACGTCAGCAACGACGAAATATGTTTGCTCCTTGCTCCATATTATGTAGTTTGTCATCTTAATTGTACAATATTACTTTTGGATGTATGAATGTTTGTTACTCAATCACGCCAGAATGGCTGAACGGATCTGGATGACAGCCAAATCCAGCCGTGGAAGATCTAGGTGTCAAAGCACAGAGATAGATAATTATAGTCTGGAATATAACATAAATATATCCCAATTTATGTTTTATACGATTTAACATATTGCACTTTTGGATTAATTCAACGCTGTCTTAGAAATAATTATATAATTATTCATGGTTGTGGATTATGTTTATGTTTTAATGATTAAGGTTTCATAAATTGTATTGATTAACTAGTTACATTACAAATTAGCACGTCAGCAACGACGAAATATGTTTGCTCCTTGCTCCATATTATGTAGTTTGTCATCTTAATTGTACAATATTACTTGCAAATATACGATTGATTGATTGATTGACGTAAAGATGCATTATCAATGATTCATTGAACGTGTAACATCGTTTTTGTTGCGCAGGAGTGTCCGACGGGCGTGGTTGATGAAGAAGCCTTCAAGAATATTTTCTCGCAGTTCTTCCCACTTGGCGGTGAGTCGTCACACGTTTTGTTCTTCAAAAGATAGCCTTCTTATTAATTTATAAAATTGCTATAAAAGAAACAGCGACTTTCTTGTCGGTTCTTTTCAGTGGAATTATTTTTCCAAACGCTGTTGTAGAGTCCCCACATAATATCATAATTCATAAACTGATATATATGTTGTCTTAAATTAAATAAAAACATTTCATTACATTTAATCAAAATAATTATTGAATTTAATAGTCAACAGGACTTGACCGGTGGAACTATGGCAGCTTGCCTAGGTGTCAAAAATCAATGTTCAGCAATGATTCCTTTATTATTGTAATTGTAATATTTCACCGTTTTCAGATAAAAAAGTTTCAGGACTCTGAAGGCTCGGAAAACTGCGAAAATGAACAAAAAAGTTTCACCAAAAGACTGCTTTCCCACACTAGATGGCGCTATTTATTGTGTTAAGCGAGTCTAAAAAAATATTTTCAAGTATTATTTCTTTATTATTGTAATTGTTATATTTTATAGTTTTCAAATAAAAAAGTTTCAGGAGTCTGAAGGCTCTGAAAACTGAGAAAATAGATAAAAAAAGTTTCACCAAAAACTGCTTTCCCACACTAGATGGCGCTAGTTATTGTGGTGAGTCTAGAAAATATTTTTAAGTATTGCTCACTACTTTTCGTTAACAAGTTCAACTATTCGACCACAGATGGCAGCATATGCAATGTGACAGGGCGTTCCTTTAAACGTAGTATTTCAAAATGCTTTGTTCGATCGATTAGTTTGAGACTTGTCAAAAAATAAAAATAATTATAAACAAAACATATTTATTACATTTCCTTTTCATTACTATTTAATTGATCAAAAATAAATCATTCCTAATATAATAACTAAGGTACTTAAATGGTATTCATGTAGGGTTACAAGATTATTATTAGGCATGGATATAATGGAACGTCAAAATGGAGTAGTGCTTAAAGAGGAAAGCGGACGCTCAAGATTTAAACAATAAACGTACTGTTTTTTTTTTGTCATTTGAACCCCGACCTTATTTGGAATAATAAATCCATAATAATTTCGTTTTGAATTTTTAAACCTTACTGTAAAAACGGAAATCCTGTGCATTGTCCCGAATCGGAGGGCAATTACTGGTCATGTCCTTTATTTTGTGAACTGTAAGATCTTCGAAACTTCGTCCACGTGGATTGAGGTGTTTGAAAAATTGCGTGTTTTTGATATTCCGGGATTAAAAACAATAACGCCTGTGTCCTACCCCGGGATTCAATATATCTCTGTCTGTACCTTTCGTCAAATGAAGAGTTAAATGAACCTGGTTGTAGTGGATTATTATTAACGAAATGATTAAATTAATCTTATTTAATATGTTTATGTCACCGTAAGATTGTGAACACCGTTAGATTGTAAACTATGGAAATATTACAATTTAACGCATTTTTCGGTAGATTGTTATCTGTTATGTATATTAACCCGATAGAACCTAAGTGCCTGATTATTTATGTCGAACCCTAACCTAACCTACAAGAAAGAGACAAGAAAACGCAAATACAATGAATATTTCAAAAATTGACACTCAGAACATTGAACGGTTCACAATCTGTTGACAGTTTACAATCTATCGAAATAAAAAGCGTTAGGTTGCAATCTGACGGTTTTTGCAATTTTATGGTGACATATATATATATATATATTAACAAACATATATATAACAAACAAACTTGTATTATATAGATATATATATATATATATATATATATATAATACAAGTTTGTTTGTTGGTTTGATCTTCAATCACGGTTCTTAAATAAACCGGCCAAGTGCAAGTCGGATTTGCACATGAAGGGTTCCGTACCGGTTTATGTTTGTTCGCTATCATAGCAGTTTCTTATTTGTTTAATTTATAACTTTATTTTATTTTCATTACTGTTCTCACTTTTCTCTTCTGACATAGATACTTTATATTATCCCGGAAAATTAAGGAGTTCCCGCGGGATATAAAAAGCCTCAATCCACCCGAACGAAGTCGCGGGCATCAGCTAATAATATCTATGTGGCGGCAGTTGGTACCGCTCTCAATGGAAACTGTGCTACTTTGAAAAATAAATAGTAAAAAGCAAATGCCTCTTGAATATATTGTTTCTTGCTACAAAACTTAATTAAACAAAATTCCCGAACAAAACCGCGTGCCTGACTCCATTACAAGTTTTAACTGCATTTAATTTTTAATTCATACGATTATGATCCTTATCTACTCTGGTCTTAAGGTGTGATATTATTTGTGGCGTATTTCATTTAATTTACGGGCAAGAGTTGCGAAGGTAACTTTGTAAAGCCGTATCGCGTCAAGTTGTTTGAAGTTAAAAATGTTTTGTGTGGAATTGAGGAAAATAAACTTTTATTATGAGGTTATGAATATAATTAACGACTCTAATCATGACTGCTATTATTTAGTTTTTCAGGGATTTTGTTGTAATAAAAAGAACCCAAATTGTTAGTTTCATGTCTTTTTATCCGGAAAATTAAGAGTTTCCATAATTTACTACAAGTTGACTGAGATCTCACCTGGTGGTAAGTGATGCTGCAGTCACAGATAAGTGAGAAGTGTATTTTGCATCTATAACATCCATAAACACATTTGACGACCTCCCTGGCGCAGTGGTGCAGTATTGAGCACTGTGGTCTCAGTAGGAGGTCCCGGGTTCGATCCTCGGCAGGGTCAATTCGTGAATTTATAATTTCTGAATAATTCCTGGTCTGGCCTGATGGGAGGTTTCGGCTGTGGTTAGTTATCACCCTACCGGCAAAACGTAGGAGCCCAAACAATTTAGCGCTCCGGTACTATGCTGTGTAATAACCGATATGGGTTCAATATTACTACCGTACCCCTAACAAGTTAGCCCGCTACTATCTTAGACTTAATCATCACATACCAGTGAGTTGAGATCGCAGTCAAGGGCTAACTTGTATTGAATTTTAGAAAAAGTATGTGTCACGCGCGACTGGAGTTTACTCCTTACGAACGAAAAGTGTTACCATGGAAACAAAAAGTAAATAATGTAACACAGAAAGTTTAATTTTACTCACCATAAATTTTCATACCCCGAGCTTATATATGAAAATCGATTCTCAAGGAGGTAAACTCCATAATAAAACATCAATATGGATATATGTATTCTTAGTAAAATATTAGTCTGCTTACTGAACCGCTTTGGATGTAACTTGTATCGTCGGTTGTTTGCAGACGCGTCGCAGTACGCTCACTTCGTGTTCAACACGGTCAAGCACAAGCAGAGCGGCAAACTGAACTTTGAGGTGAGCTGCTGTGTGTTATCACCACCATCACCACCACCATCACCATCATCATCACCATTATCGTCACCACCACCACCACCATCATCATCATTACAGTCTACACATACATATTATTATATATCATACTAGCTGATGCCCGCGACTTCGTCCGCGTGAAACAAGTTATTTATTAATTCCCACGGGAACCCCTTAAAACAGGAACTACAAGCTGTGGCACAGGCTGAGGAGGTGGGCCCATTGACCACACAGTTTTAGATTAAGTAGAATACATATTATAATATCTACTCTATGTATGTACCATTTAAGTTAATTTGTAAAAATTTAGTTAGTTGTATGGGTCAATAAAGATTTATTTATTTAATTTTCCTGGATAAAAGTAGCCCTCTCTAAAGTGTCACTCTCCAGGTCCTCAACTATACCCATGCCAAAAATCACGTCGATCCGTTGCTCTGTTGCGGCGTGATGGACAAACCAACAAACCAATAAACAAACGCACTTTTGCATTTATAATATTAGTATGATTAACTGACTCGTTGGTCTAGTGGTTGGCATGTTCGACTGCGGCTGATGGTCTCGGGTTCGAGTCCCAGGTCGGGCCATAACAAGTATTGGGTTTTTCTGACGAGAAATTCTCAGTACTAGCCCGAAGCTAGGAAGTTGGCGGTGTTTTCACCCCCGTGCCTCCTGCGCTTGACCTCTCTCCGGTCATGTCGGATTTTCCGTCCCATCGGGCTATGAGAGTAAAGGAACAGAGAGTGCACCTGTCTTTGCGCAGACACTTGTGCTCTATAATATCTCCTGCGCAGATGGCTAATCTCTCTGGAGAAAGGCCTCCGTGGCTGAAATTCGGTCTGGAGGACCTTATTAGTATGATTCTATATTCTATTCCCATGAGTAAGAGCATAGGCTTAACGATACGCCATAGAATCCGTTATTTCCCGCCCACCTCAGGTAAAGTCATAAAACTGGCGTCGAGACGGGAGTTCGATAGCTTTGAGGTGGTTTTATGGGTGACCAAAACGTGCCCTATACATGCCATAACACATCTATACAGCCATACCACCTCTATACAGCCTTTACACAGCCGCTTTACGACTACGCGACAGTAAAATATGTTTATTGGTTGCAAAAAAGCCAATTTTTGTTAATATACTCGTATAATAAATAATGAATGAATAAATAATTTTTATTTTCAGGCAATTATCATTCATAGTTAAACAGGCACAGTATTACATGAAAAAAAGTACATTAATAAATTAAATTAAAAGCAAAACAAAAGTTTAAAATTATCACAAAGTTAAAATACACTAATAAAAAATAAGGTAAAAAAAAAATAAATAAAGAATAGTTAATAAAAATTGGTCAAGGAACTTCAGATCAAAGTGAAAGCGTTGTTCTCGCACCGATGCAGGCCAGACCAATACTTTGCGAAAGGATTGTTGAAATCCACAATAGCACACAAGATGGAATTCGTATAGCATTAACGAGATGGACTTAAGTGAGTTACATAAATCTGTCTCGTTTTAACCATGTCTTAAGTCTAAGCAAAGTCAAAGTTCGGTCTATAGATCTCACACTAAGTCTTTCCCAGAAAGAAGGGGTCGCTCTGAGAGTGGCGAAGAAGTCAGGGACCCTCGCAGCAGCAAACATGGCTTTAGAACTGCAGAAACGTGACTGCTTCATTAGGAAAGCGTTGTCATACTGTATCCTAAGAGCAGTGTAAGTCCAGGCCCCTCTTTCCCACTGGGCACTCTGGGCACGTGCCCAGGGCCAGGATCGATGGGGCCCCCTAGTTACTGCCAGATCACCAACCGAAAGATAACCGATATTCATTAAGGATAACTATACACTTGTATTACGTTTAAAATATACCTCAATTTTAAGTTAATCAGATTATAGAATATAAATGGATCTAGATTCTAAAATATTGCCTATCTACTCTTAATGCATGTTTTTACAAAATATACGGAGGACTATTCTTAAAACAGGCATACCTATGCCTTTTCATAGGGGCCCCATTATTCTAATGTGCCCAGGGCCTCAGGGATTACTGCCTAACTTTGATTTTAGGCTGTAAGCTTAAGCTAGCTAATAATATGTTCTCAAGTATTGGTCTTGAGATGGTAGATTATCATGATACTAGATGATGAAGAACTAGAATTAATTTATTTGCCGGGACAATAAGTAGCCTATGTGTATAATGATAATGAAAATAAAACCGGCTGAGTTTGTTGTGGGCTCTTCTCAGACCTCGTATCTTTAGTTTTAAGATACCGTAGCTGATTATCACCCTCATGTTTTATATGGAAGTAATTAACGTCAATAAGTGTACCTACTGTGTACCTAAATTGAATAAATGAATATTGGATTTGATTTTATTTGTTATCACATACTATAATCTATCTCTGTGATAAATTTCATCCAGATCCGTTCAGGCGTTCTAGCGTGATGGAGTAACAAACATTCATCCGTCAATCCAAACTTTCGCATTTATAATAGGTATTAGTATAGATTAGTCTTAAGAACTAATTAGCTCAGATAAGGTATAGAGTCTCCATTTTAAGAGTGATACTTTAGAACCCGACTCTTCACTTGGCTCGGAATGCTATTCACTCGCAGTTGCTCTTTTTGAAAAATAATCAATACTGGCCTTCAATTTTAATCGACGGAGCTACTAAAACCTCCCTACCTATTCATCTCAATTTAGGTTCAATCTTGTAGCCGCAGCATCCAAATCTGCCATTCATCTGATGTATGAATACTGAATACGTCATTACAAACCCATCAGGCTGTTACATTGTGTCTTTCGATTCGTATTTCCATGTCTATAGGCTTTCAAATATGAGGGGAAGAACAATAGTTGTAATACGTCTAGACTTAAGGGTGAAGGTCGCATAAAGGTCAGGTATGAGGCCTTGATCTGCCAAACCATTACTTAATGATTTTATTGTAATTTCCTCCCTATTTCGGACTTTATCATCTAGTAGATGAAGCCCGCGACTTCATCTGCGTGGATTGAGCTCTTTAATTTTCCGGTAGCGTATGTGTTATTCCATACTATAATCTATCTCTGTGCCAAATTTCATCAAGATCGTTCGGCCGTTCTGGCGTGAGTAACAAACATCCATGCATCCATTTAAACGTTCGCATTTATAAAATTGGTATAGATTAATGAATACCTAATCAGTAATAATCAGTAATAAATATTAATAATTTCATCACACCGTAGGTATAGTGTCATACATATTAATCATAATCTCGTCAATATGTTAATTAACTGCCGGAAATAAAATGAACAGTGTTTAATCACATAATATCAGAGGCCATACTGCCAACGTTTAAAGCCATATTGTTTCACTATTGTTGATTTTCGTGTTCCAGGATTATTATCCTTATTTTAGGCACGTCAAGGTGCGTGATATTAAACTGTCGTTTTGAGTAATATTGCCTAAGTATTGCTTTATGCGCTGGCAGTATGGCCCCAGGTCCACTGTTCAGTGGTCAGTCCCAGGCGGTCAATGCCACGTGATTCGATTATAGCGCGACGAGAGCTACTCTTTTTTTATATCTTTATGTTTGTACTACTATTATAAATGCGAAAGTGTGTTTGTTTGTTGGTGTATTGGTTTGTTAGTTTATTGGTTTATTAGATGGTTGGTTTGCCCTTCAATCACGCTGCAACGGAGCAATGGATCGATGTAATTTTTGCATGGGTATAGCCGAGGAAAAACTGCTAATAGAAAAATTTTCAAGAATACCGGAGGCCTCTATATATGGCATTTATTGATTATCAGAAAGCAACTGATAGCTTGAAACATCAAGTGCTAAACATAGACGAAAAATTTATTGCTATAATAAAATACCTTTACGATAATAGTATCAGTAAGATCCGACTAGAATCAACCGGTCTACCGATTCCCATCAAGCGAGGAGTAAAACAAGGGGACCCCTTATCTCCTAAAATTTTTATAGCAGTGCTAGTCAGTCCTCAGCTCATTAAAATGGGAAATCTGGGTATATATATTCGAGGAAAATATCTCAACCATCTCAGACTTGCCGATGACATTATCGTTTTCTCGGAAAGTAGCACTCAAATGAAATACATGCTGGACTCATTGAGCAAGGCGAGTAAAGAGGCAGGACTGGAAATAAACTTTAACAAATCAAAGCTAATGACTAATAGTGAAGAAATTCCAATAAAGATAGAAAAAAACTTGAGAGGTGTCCATTGGAGGAAGTTCCATCCGGGCGTCCCTTGAACCTGTATACAATCAACAATTTCGCAACGCGCGACATAAATAATCACGTAGTTTTTTTTTTTACATATTTTTGAATATAATTTATTTTTAGAGTTAATTTTGTTTCTCACATTTAACGTTAGCACTGCTCTGTTTCATTAGTCATTCTTGGTCATAATATTTTTTTTATGGGTTGTAATTATTGCCTGAAATAAAAGTTATTTATTTATTATTCACTAACACAATGAACCCATATCCATATCCATACTAATAGTATAAATGCGAAAGTGTGTCTGTCTGTCTGTCTGTGTGTGTCTATCTGCCTGTCTGTCTGTCTGTCTGTCTGTGTCTGTCTGTTTGTCTGACAAAAATAATCGTAACGACACCACACTGTTCAATGCGAAATAGAAAGACGAAACGAAAATAACTGGCTTGCTTTCTATGAGAGAGAGCACGCGCACGCCGCACGGCTTACAACTGTAGCAAAAAGTGTCGTTACAATTTCTGGTCCTAATTTTTCCGTCTAGCCCCCTTTCGCAACGCGCGGTAAGGAACTTGGTCCAAACACACAGATAGAGTATGTCAAGAAGTATATTTATTTGGGAAAACAAGTATCTTTCGACAGCAAAAACAACGAAGAGGAAGTTGAGAGAAGGATAAAATTTGCCTGGAATAAATATTGGGGCCAAAAAGAGGTATTAAAAAGTAAAATGCCAATGAAAATCAAAAGAAAAATTAAGAAAAGGTGAAGAGAATGATAACGTCTTGCCAAAAGGCGATGGAAAGAAGCATCCTGAAAAACAGACGCCTACATAAAATCCGCCATTCCGTGATCAGACAGCAGACCAAAATAATAGATGCCCTTTCCTACACACTAAAATCTAAACGGAAATGGGCTGGCCATGTTGCTAGACTCACTGACAAACGATGGACAATTACAGTAACGAATTGGCCTGGCCCAAAAGGTACACGTGGTAGAGGTAGGCCGCATTATCCCTGGGATGATGATATCAAAAAAGTGGCGGGACTGAAATGGATGACCATAGCTAAAGATAGGAATAAATGGGTTTCTCTGGAGGAGGCCTTGACCTGAAAAGGGTACTTCATACACACTTAAAACTAGTTCTAAAAATAGTTTTTTAAATATAATTCCTAATTTTGTACACTTATTTTCTAGTTATATTCTCCATTATTTGTAAACAATTTGAAGAAATAAAAGGCTTTTTTTTATAGCCGAGGAAATGGAGAATGACATAGGCTACTTTTAATCCCGGCTAATTAAGGATTTCGGTTACGAATCAAAAAACTTGTTCCACTTGGGCATCAGCTTCTTCTTCTCGGTCGCATTTTTCATTGCTGAAGGTCGTGTCCGCATTGAAGTGACCTCGTGACGCTCGACACGATAGCCCTCCACTCCGTCCTGTCCTCGACTTTCCGCGTGCAGCTAGTAGTGAGTAATGTATGTATGTGTGTATCCCCCTTGTCATGTCAGGAGTACCTATGCGCGCTGTCGCGGGTGGGGCGCGGCTCGCGGCAGGAAAAGCTGTCGTGGGTGTTCGCGTTGTACGACGCGGACGGCGACGGCCGCATCTCGCGCCAGGAGATGCTGGCCGTGGTGCGCGCCGTGTACGAGCTGCTGGGCCGCGCCGCCGCGCCCGCCGCCGCCGCCGCCAGCGCCGCTGAGGAGCACGTCGACCGCATCTTCCATGTGAGTGATGTCCCGACTCCTTCCACCCCCGATGACCGAACCGACTCTACCGACAAAGCTCCCTATGTGGTAGAGCCACAAGGATCATCCATAAAGTAGGTCACAGGTTAGGGGGGAGAGGGGGTCGAAGAAGTGTGACATTGTGTGACAAGGGGTGTCGAGGGGTCCTAAGTTTCTTGACACACACAAAATCATAAACATCTAAGTGTTAAAATGCCAAATTTGAACTATTAACGAAAAACTTAAAAATATTGCCGACTCTATCTGTATTTGTAAGGTATAAATTGTTTGAATGTTTTCAAAAGTTAAATTCCCTATAATCCGCCAAAGCAGACAAATCGATGTGTGTATGTATAATAAATATTTGTGTATCTCCTATTCATATATACACACATGTAGGTATGTATATTCATTCACAGTTAGGGCTGTACTGCTTTGGAATGAATTGCCGAGCGACATTAGGCAGTCAAAATTCGGTCGGGAGGAGATTATTATTATTATTAATAATTAAGAATATAGTGAATTAAACTTCTAGTTTCTTCATTATCATGGATTTCTGACAAATAACGCCTGCTTCCATCCAAAAATGGTAACATTCTGTACTCATCCCATTCCAGCTGATGGACACGAACGCGGACGGCGTGGTAACTCCGGACGAGCTGGCGCGCTGGTGCGCGCGCGACCCCGCGCTGCTGCACTCGCTAGACACGCTCGACACCGTGTTGTGATCCTCCCCCTCCCACTCCCCCTGCCCCTCCCCCTCCCGCTCCCCCTCCACCCCCGACGCGCTGCGCACCCGCTCCACCACCCTCGACCCCGTACACACCTGCTCCACACCAGATACACAACCATCATGCTCCCCCATCGCCGACCCCGGCCCCAAACCACACAAATACTACCCGAGAGCACACAACTACACCTGTCCCAGAATCTTCGACCACGCTATCACTCATCATTCAATCCAATCTACAATAGATCGTTCCGCTACAGATCTAAATAAAACCAATTCTGTGAAATCGATCTCCAAATCTGATACGGATAGATCTGACGGGAGATCTGACAGGTCTGACGTCAAATCGGATGTGTCCAGCAAGTGTTCGGTGGCTAGTGGCAGGCTGGTGGCTAGCATGCGGCCGTCGCCCAAGGGAGTGGCTGTACCGATCAACGCTTCTCCGTTGATGGGCCACAGCGCCGGGGGGACGCCGCCGCCCCCGCCGCCCAGGAGCGCGAGGAGGTTACTGGCACTTGATAAGTAAACTAGCTTTTGCCTGTAGCTTCGCTCACGTTAAGTTCGATTTTCATAAAAACAAACCCCTATTTTATGAATTAACTGGAAGTTTAATACCGTATAATTCGCCACAATAGCGAATAACACTTCCAGTTCTTTCATTATAATGGACTTCCGCATAGTAGCACCTGCTTCCATTCATTTCACCCCCTTAGGGGTTGAATTTTCAAAAAACTCTTTCTTAGTGGATGCCTAGTGCCTAAAACGTCATATGGTTTGAGCTGTGCGTTGATAGATCAGTCAGTCACCTATTCTTCTTATTCTCTCTTGTTCTTTTATATAGTTAGGTATTTAGAATACTATGGAATGTACGCTCTCCGAGGCAGTTGTCAATGTTGATCTAGGGGTTAGCATGTTCGACTACGGCTGACGAGGTCCCGGGTTCGAGGTAAGTGTTGAGTTTTTCTGACTAGAAATACTTAATAGTAGCCTGGTGTTGGTAAGGTTGCGGTGTTTCACCCCCGTGCCTCGGAGAGCACCTTAAGCCGTTGGTCCCGGTCATTATCACTAACATGATGATAGCCGTCAGAGCCCGACAACCCGCATTGGAGCAGCGTAGTGGGTCTAAGCTCTAATTCCCTCTCTCCTATGAAAGTGGAGGCCTGTGCCCAGCAATGGGACGTTAATGGACTGTAGTGGTACTTTAAACGTTAGAAACTCTTGTTTTTTTATTTATGGTTTAATGCTTGGCTGAGATCAGACTTGCTTGCAACCTAAAGTGGTGGGCGCTTGCCTAGAAGATGCCTATTCACTCTTGATTTGAACATATTAAAAGCTGAGAGAATACGGAAGCCGGAAGGGCGTTCCATATCCCAGCGGTTCCAATTTAAAACAGAGATGCACTTATCTCCATCCTATCATCAGACATAAACTACTAGTTTTCTCCATAATGTTCTCGTTGGTTTAAGAAGTCTGCCAAAGTACCACTGCCAACTTAGCCAGTGTGTTGGACTATGGCATCAACCCTTCTCATTAGGAAAGGAGACGATGGGTTGAGATGATGATCTTAGATGACAACAACAATAAAGTATGTGTATTGTACAGGAGCGGTGGGCCCCCCTCGCCCCGCGCCGCGCCTCCCCCGACCCCGCCCCCGCCCCCTCCCGCGCCCGGACGGAGAGCGGATCCGCACTCGCACACGGTAAGCTGATGACAACTTGTCTACATAACACTGAAATGTATACTAATGTTATAAATATACTGCTAATACTAGCTGATGCCCGCGACTGGTCAGCGTGGTTTTTAGGTTTTTTGAATTCCCGCGGGAACTCCTTAATTTTCTGGGTCAAAACGTAGCATATGTCACTCTCCAGATCTTCAATTATGCCTATGCAAAAAATCACGTCGATCATCGTCGTAGGACAAACCAAAAAATGAACACACGTTCGCATTTATCTAAGGGCACAGTAGTGACCCCGCCAAGACGACGGGGCACTACGGGGCGCTTCCACACCTTTTGTGGAAGCGTTTCGTCGAAGTTTAGTAATATTGGTATGATTATGAATGCGAATAAGCATATGGATTGGTGAATGTTTGTTCGGGACGGCTGAACGGATCCAGATGAAATTTGGCACAGAGATATATCAAAGTCTGGAATAATACATAGGCTTCTTTTTATTCCGGAAAAACAAAGAGTTCCCGCGGGACACGAAACACCTCAATGCACGCGGACGAAGTTGCGGGCATCAACTAGTGTATAATAATATATAAAAGCTTTCCGGGGCTACATCCTGTCTGTGCTTCAATTTTCATTAAAATTGGTTGAAAAGATGGACCGTGAGAGCGTAGCAGACAGACAGACACACTTTCGCTGCAATTTCGATAAAATTAATTATTGAAGTACTTATTCCCTTTCGTTGTAGGTAACAGAAATGCCATCTCGGAAAGCGAAACGACGCACGAGCCGCACGTCCGCGCGATGAAAACCGACTTTAAGACATAAGTGCTAGGGATCAAAATCGAATGTGCTTTAAACAAGCGAGTTGCTTCACTATGGACTAAACAAGTGATAATAATTAATTAACTAATAATACTATCATATCCCGATGCAGAGGGCATACTACCATCGCTTAAAGTAGTATTGTTTTAATATTGTTTACGTTCGAGTTTCTTCCCTTTTTACTAGGGAATTCTAATCCTTAATATTAGGGACGTCAAGGTACGTGACATAAAACTAGAATTTTGAAATAATACTGCTCCAAGCGATGGTAGTAACCCCCTAATGCTAGTAGGATAGCAGCCTCCAGTCCTTTTCTCTGGAGTGACAGCAACCATAAGACCAAAAAGGATTGACCTATTTTTATTATCAGGATATGATAGTACCTACTTATAATATAGTTATAATAATATTATAAGAATGTAGGTACTATTTTATTTTGCAATTTGTTGTGTGTCAAATATTCATTATTTAGCAAATACCCAATATCTCTTACGATATAACGATAATATAAACCAGTGACAAAAACATAGACCTGTGACAAAAATAATAGAGACAAAATACGAATTGACGCAATGGCAGTTTTTGACGACCTCCCAGGCGCAGAGTTGACCGCTGTTGTCTTAACGTGCGGATGTCCCGGGTTTGATTCCCGGCAGGGTCAATTTGGGAATTTATAATTTCCGAATTTTCTCTGGACTGGCGTGGTGGGAAGTGTCGGCCGTGGCGAGTTACCACCCTAAGGGCAAAGACGTACCGTACCGCTAAGCGATTTAGCGTTACGATGTCGTGTAGAAACCGACTAGGGATATGGGTTTAATGTACTTACTGCAATACCCCTAACAGGTTAGCCCGCTATCATCTTAGACTGCATCATCACTTGCCATCAGATGAGCTTGCAGTCAAAGGTTAACTTAAAAAAAAAAGATTCCCGGTAGGTTCAATTTGGAATGAATTAATTTTAACTACATATTTTCACATTAAAATATTGGAATTGTCAGTTAAAAATACTGCATTTTACTATTTGGACATACAACAAAATAATATAAAATTATAATGACAATGGCGGCAATTCTGTTTGGGTCAATCTCGGCCGCTTGACGCAAGCGGGCCACCGACCACAGCCACCGACCACGGCCACCGACCACGGCCACCGACCACGGCCACCGACCACGGCCACCGACCACGGCCACCGACCACGGCCACCGACCACGGCCACCGGCCACGGCCACGCTCTACTTACAGTGATGAGACGCGTGGCCACACGTATGCGGCGAGTCTATATTTCACCGTAAGATTGTGAAAACCGTTAGATTGTAATCTATCTAGCGAGATTGTAAACTGTCGAAAGATTACAATTTAACGCATTATTTTTCGGTAGATTATTGTGTATTAACCCTATAGAACCTAATATTTATGTCGAACCCTAACCTAACCTATTACAAGAAAGAGACAGGAAAACGTATATACAATGAATATTTCAAAAATTGACACTCAGAACATTGAACCGTTCACAATCTGTCGACATTCTACAACCTATCGAGATAAAAAGCGTTAGATTGCAATCTGACGGTTTTTGCAATTTTACGGTGATATATACAAAACGTATGAAACATAATGATAACTGCTTCTCGCTAGCCACCGGTGGCTGTGGTTGGTGGCCCGCTTGCGCTGAGCCTAAACAAAACTAAATCGATAGCTCTATTTATATTGCTATTCCTTTCATATTACTCCCTGCGGAAAGGGGCAACACTAGGTGTAGAGCTGCCATTTTAGTTAAGTTTAGAGCTAGTGCTAAACAGAATTGGCGCTATCTATTTAAATTGACTCTCTTCAATCGGACACTCAGTTGTAGTTTTTAACAATTTTCTCCTTCGAATTCAACCACATAGGTAAACCTAAAATTAACTACTCAATTTCTGCTCTCACAATCATGTCGTATTACTTAAGATAATATTATAAATTCATAACAGCAATCAAAAATTTATTAGTTGCAAAATAGGAACTAGATCATTTCCAAAATATATAAAAATTAAGTAGGTAATTTTCAATAAATTTCGGTCCAAAATAATTCTATAAATAACTACAATTATAATAAAACATTAGATTTAGAAATTAATTAATTACCCTAATTATAATTTTATGAACTTTAACGAAATTAAAAGGACTAAAAGTAGTGCCACTAGGTATCACAATTAAACATTACATTCAAATTATAGGTCGTGCACGAGTTGAATGCAGAGTATGGTACACACACATTTACTCTGCATTCAACTCGCGCGCCAACTGTACCTACCTATTTACGTAATAAGCTCTCTTGAATCTTCCGAAATATTAATAAAGTCTGTTAGTGGTACGTCTGCCACTGGTTGATACAGAAACATTAGAATCGATTGCATTGTGTTAGATTAATTCTAAATGCGCGTTTACATTAGAAGAGTAGATACATGGTTACACGGGAGAAACAAGGAATGTCAGTAAAAAATGACACATAGCTGGAAGAAATCTCTTTAAGAGATTAGTTGTGCTTGTGCATTTCAATGTTTATGTTTTATTTTTAAGTTTTTGGTGCTAAATAAGTAAATAAATAAAATCCTAATTTGAGTTATCACCCTGCCGATGGTATTATCAAAAACCGTCGCGGTCAGAGGCTATGAAGGTCTAATTAATACTGTATCTTGTAATATTTCGAAGAAAATTATATTTCGGTCAATTTGATATGTATAATTATTTGTAAGGTTAATATTGAAGTTTTTTAGTTTGGGCATACGACGAGAGTTTTTAAACTTAAGATTCCACTTTATCCAAAGTTATCCTTTTTTGACAATCCGTTTTTTCTCGTGTAATCATAAATTTATTTAGGTCGGTTTGACCGAGTTCAAATGCAGCCGTTTTCGGTCACCAACTAATATGAACTGCAATTTGATTGGCCGCATCCGGTCGCGGCGCGTTAGCGGTGACCGATCTAGTGTAGAAGTTGTTTCTGTTGGCCGTATTTGGTCATAACTCCCGCATTCCGTATCGGAATTTTGTCAGCCCTAACGCAGACTACGGTCTATTTGGGCTGCAAATTACAAACGCCAGCTTGTATTTTAGTCAGTCCTTTGGTCTTCAAAATTATGGTGTAATTTTTTTTTAAAGGAATTAAATAAATAAAATTGGCAGTCATAGGGACTGCCGATAGACGTGAAAACTTATAACTAAGAATTTTACTATTAAAATTTGAAATTTTATAATGTATAAATTAAAATTATCAACATTAATCTGGTTTTCACATCTATTGACACTCCGAGCAACAATTATATATACATGTTTATATGGTTTAGTCAAATAAATTACGGGCTGCAGCCTGCACTTGACATCATGTACATGTATATTAATATATACAATCATATAAAATAATGTTGCACTATACGTCACAGCATGTTGGTGACGCGAACCCATAAGATTTTTCCCTACCAAAAAGTGCTCAACGCGGCTAAAGAAGTTTTCATTTCAATAAAAACTGACTTATGGAATCTCGCTGTTGGCCAAAAACCGAAAACGGTCAACTCATTCGGTCAACGACCTAGTGTAAAGGCGCTGTACAATTAAAGCAGTGACGTTCTTTAACAGTGGTAGATTATAATTTACTAACCGACGTAATAGTATATAATTATAGTATTCACTTAATTTAAAATTTTATATAATTAGTATTGCAGATTGTCACAAGCTTTAATATTTCTAAACATGTTTCTTCCTGTATGTAGCTTGTATTTTACACTAAAAATACGATTTACAATTTATTAATAAAATAATAGTTCATTATATTAAAGGTAATAAAATAAATCATTAAGCACTTATTATTAAATTATGTAACAATTAATTACTGCGTTTTATATTAATTGTATAAAAAAGAGATGATTTATGTTAATTTAGCACCGTATTAGTTATATTCCATTTACTTAGCACACGTTTTACACTACTTTATAATATTATTATCAAAAAGGCCCTGTAAATTGAATTAACAGAGTATAATTATAAGACAAATCAAACCGAATTTATTTAAAGTTATGGTTTTGTTAGAGATTATAATAAATATTAATCCTTTGTATCAAGGGAGCAACTCTTTATCTATTCTTTTATGAGCGAACCTAAAACGTATTATATAACAAGTATTATTTACTATATTTAGATCTCGTATAGTTAACAGTATCCACTTTTAATCTTTGTTGGGATAAATAATTAATTTACCATTTATTTTCTTAATTCATAATTTGAAAAGTTATTAATTTTAATTTCATTTTTGTGTCTTGTTAAATTCTACCTTGTCGCCTTGTTAAGTTCTGTGGTAAAAAAAAACAATATTTATTATATTTAGTAACACAACATATCCTTTGACGAACCTCATTGATGTTAAAATAGATGTTAATTATATTTAATTATTATTGTTAGTTCAATTAATATGTTAAAAATAAAACATTAAATTAATAATTTTAATTAGTGCCAATATTATAAATATTAAAATTCTGTATATTCCGCACATTTAGTGATAATAACTTATTGTCTTCACAAGTTTGTGATTGTCATGAGAATCGCAGTGTTGTTTTAAGTCGTAGTGTGGAGTTTTGCGATAGATTCTATTTACTGCTCCAATAAATACATCTATTTCAAGTTGAAAAAAAAGCGTTTTATTCACCATACGACGACCTCTCTGGCGCAGTGGTCTTTGAGAGGCTCCGGGTTCGATTCCCGGCAGGGTCAATTTGGGAATTTATAATTTCTTCAAAAGAGCAACCACCGAGTTTCTTGCTGGTTCTTCACGGTAGGAATGGTATTCCAAACCAGTGGTAGATTCACTCGACGATTCAAAAGCACTTTTAATAAGTTTAGCACACAAGATCGTACATAAGAGAGTGTTTTGTACTTAGCTTTTCCATTTATTTGATAGTCAACGTTAACGCGTCTTTTTTTAAAAGACTGTCGACCTGGCCCTCGTAAAAATTCAATTTATTTATTTCAGATAACAAAAATCCATATTTATTACAATTTTAAGTCAATATCATTGTTAGAATTTAGAAATATATAATTATTATTTTAAAAATCAAAATCAAAGTTTAAATTAAAAAGTCAAATTGCATAAAAAAAAATATTATATTATAAAATTCGTAAGACCTCCATATTCTACGGCATTGATGGATGATTGCGGACAGGCCCCAGTATTTCCTCTCCGGCATTGGTACTCCAACATGCCTATCGCAGCAATGCCGAAGGTAAGAAACAGAACGTCACTTTTAGGTCAGAGACCTTATCCATGTGGGAATCAGAGCTCGGGTCAATAAAAAATAATTACTTAATTCCCCTACTTACAAAGGAGCTTCCAGCCTATTCGACAGCTCGCCAAGCGAGCGTTGTAAAGCTATATTGGAACGAGACATACTAATAGAAGCCTATCTATCAATAAATATAGAAGTCTATTATTATCAACTTTCAATAGTAGTTTCTGCGACTACCATGGTTTTCACGGATAACGGGGAATTAGTGTTCTATTCCGGAATAGGAGCCTGAGAAACGGCTACCACATCCAAGGAAGGCAGCAGGCGCGCAAATTACCCACTCCCGGCACAGCGAGGTAGTAACGAAAATTAACGATACGGGACTCTTACGAGGCCTCGTAATCGGAATAAGTACACATTAAATATTTTAACAAGGAACAAATGGATGGAAAATCTGGTTAAAAAGCTCGTAGTTGCAATTGTGCGCTGTCGGTTTTGCGATAAACGAGGAATTCCTAGTAAGTGCGAGTCATAATAGGCCTATTATACTGCACTTTTCAAATGGCCCTGAGGTAAGGGTAGGCGTCGCCGCTAGTTTTGGCGTAACTAAAACGTCGTCGTCATAAGTACACAGCAATAAGGACCAAATTAGGGACCCTTTCTCCCTAAATCTTATTCCACTAAACTGATTCAGGTGAAGGGTCCCTTGAAAAAGTGTAGTGTAATAGGCCCATAAGCTAACGTTGATTACGTCCCTATCCTTTTTACACAACGCTACTTAAACTTACAATTTACAAACATAACAAAAATAATAAACAATAAGGTACATACATTCGTCAATTTGATTGTTTACATTCATATCAAACTTAAAGTGTTTATAATAATTATTTCGATTAGCAATTAAAACAAAGTAATATAAATAAACAAAAGTATACTATAATTAAATAATTAATGATAACATAATATCAAATATTATTGTGGCCTTACCTCGCTGAGTTGAAAAAAAATCGATTTATTTGTGTTAAAAAAAAGGAAAATACTTAACGAGTTTGAGTATGTAAGATAATGTATAAGAGAAATAGAGTATATTGAAATATTACAATATTGGAGAACAATAATTCGTAGAACGCGCGGGTTTCCTCGCAATGTTCTCCTTCACCTATGAACGGTAACCACATTAAACTATGAAACTATCAACGGCCTTCAACTCAATCTTGTCTTAACATTTGAGCGCCTCAGGCTTTAATATAATAAATAAATTGTATCTAAGTATTTATACATTCTATTATACTATACACTTATATTTACGCCAAATGTTATACTATTTTCAGATTGGCACATTTTAATCAAATTCTCCCCATAATAAACCCTCTTAAATATGATAGGACTTATCACGGCAAAACTTAGATCTTTAAAGCTATCGAAAAATAATTTGACGACGTAAATGAACATCACAATTATATTAAGTAGTTTAAAATCCAAAGGTTTGAAGATATTTAATATTCGAACTTGCTTTGTAATCTTTACCAGCTAGTGTACAATTACCTTTATAACATGGCATGGCACATAAGGACTTTTCATTTCTATATCTTTTTTAAATACCTAATCCAAATACAGGAGTTTTATTATATCTACAACGAAACAAAAATAATATAATCATTATAATAACAACAATAATAAGATCGTCCACGAGGTTAAAGTTTTCAAAAATTCGTCAAATAAACTCACCATAGCACACGTCATGAGCCATTTCATTCGTAATTCAAACAATATAACGTATGAACATATTATTGTTATGACGACATTATTCACAATTTAGTGTTCAAATAATTATATCCTTTGCTTGGCTAACTCTACAGTGTGATTAACATCACTACCGTTCGTATCACAATATAAGTCATTCAGACTTTTTCCACCGAATGTTTTACTGTTCAATGAATTAATGATTTTATGGTCATTTTTACGACACATGCAGTATCGACAAAGTGCTGCACATAAAATAGCACATTAGCTCCTAACTGTTAAAATGCTTTCGCGTATTCGGAGGTTCACAGCGACACCTGTCGGTGACGCGCACCGTCTCATCAGAGCCTCGTCTTGGAGGAGGGCGGCTCGTTGGCCTCGTACGCGTCGAACAATCTGCTGCCGTGTGATGTGAGCGTGGATTGCTTCGGACTCGGGTCTTCTACGACGGTTTCGTCAGTCTTTTCCGAGGATTCCTTCTCCTCGGGCGCGTCATCCGCTCGGCTGGTGAACCTGCGTTTCTTGCCCGGTATCCTGCGCGCTAACTTAGCGACCAGAGGGTGGAGCAGCCTCTCGTCGAACGCGTCCTCGTCTGAGGCGGTGAGGAGGCCGACGCTGATGCCCACCACAACGCAGACTACGGTGCCGATCACCGCGTACCACATGTACGAAACTGAGTACATCCGCATAAGCGCTGCGAACCTGAAAATGAACAACTGTTAATATTATAATTTCAACTATTAGCAACTGTCGAACAACAGATGCCAATTACTATGAGGTGGTACCATATTTAGACATCACTAGCTGATGCCCGTGACTTTGTACGTGTTGTTTAAGTTTTTTTGACTCCCGCGGAATTCCTTAATTTTCGGGGATAAAAAAGTCACTCTCCAGGTCCTCTATACCTAACCATGCCAAAAATCATGTTGATCCTTTGTTCCGTTGCAGCGTGATTGAAGGACAAACCAACAAAAAAACACACTTTCGCATTTATAATATTATTAGTATGATGGTTTGAGGCTAGATATGAGTTTAATCTTTGTTATAATGGGCTAGCTTCATTTTTATGATAGAAAAGTTCTGTATTTATTGATTCATAGAAGTTTGTTTAGTGCCTATTTTTCTCTTCTATTCGAGCGAGTTTATTGTATTGATTACGAAAAGAAGAAGTTATCAAAACGTTATTATATTACCAGTAAGGTTTTATTATACCTATTCATAAATATACCCCAAATCTGTTACTACAATGCATCGTATCGAAACGCTAATTCGCTTGGCGGTACATTTTTGCCAAAATCTTTCCGAATCCCAAATTGCGCCTATCAGGGTTCAAACCCAGGTCCTCCCACATATTATGAAACAACTTCTCCTCGATCAAAAAATTCACGTATTTCGCAGTAGATACCCGAAAGAATTGAAGCATGGAAAATGAAAACAAAAATTTACGAAAAAAATATTCTAAAATGTAATGTCTCTTCTTGATATTTTTAAAAAATGTATTAATCGATTTTCAAAATTTTCTTTTCGCCTGCATCCGCATCAATAATCATAGAAGCTACATCATTTTTTTTTCAATAACCGATTTAAAAAAAATACAATTTAGTAAACAAACACAATTTTGAAGGGGGTATGTGGGGGCCACACCCCCTTCAAATTTGTGTTTCGATAATTTCCTCAACTCTTGGTAGGTACTATTACCATCTCGATCCTCCCAAAATCCTTGGAGCTATGGCCAAAACTATGTCTTAAGCGATTTGCATCTAATAACCATTTTGAATGGTATAACCCAATTCCTATAAGTTGTTATATTCTCGTCGGACTATATGCCCTGCCTAATGCTTATCGAGCTATAGCAGATATACTGCAATAATATAAGGCCACTTACACAGCGGAGTCTTGCGTCGGCCGCGGCACGTGCGCCTCGTGCAGACTGCGCAGCACGGGCGCGAGCTGCGTCAGCGTCTGGTTGACGGCCACCGGCAGCGCGAGCTGCATCGTCGCGTTGCTGCATTGCTGCAAACGAAACCAAATTACGCCACGTTAGACCCTAAAACGAGCTCCAAATATAACTTCTAATGTAATAGTTGTTATCATTGAATTATAAATTAACTGACCCGAAGTAAACTTTTAAATCTATATAAAATTTTAAATCGGAAATCGCATACGTATTTATATGCATGATGACTGATTTTGAAAAATGGTCAGATTATGTTCGGAAGTATCTACTATTTCGAAAAAATATATTATTTCAGCAGGAAAATTAGATTTGGTAGATAAAATTGGCATTTGAAATTTAAATTTTAAAATTCGCGCCAAAACGCTTGCGAGTGTCATGGCGTCGTTTGTGACATCACTATTGTTTTTACGGATGTACTCCGTACAGTGTGCAGTAAACAATAGTATGATTGTCAAAGCTCGAAAACAAACAATTGTGACGTCATTCGCTTCTCGGTGTTTAATCCATTATGGCGGATTGCTGTATTTTATAGTTTTATTTTATCAAAATAAATAGCAATCTCAGTCGAAATAGAAAAATAAATACGTTTTTTATAATCCTAGAATCCTATTTCATTAGATAAATTCATAATATCATTGATTCTTGGTTACTGTCATCATGCCTATTAAAGATCACATCAAAAATTTTCTAAAATGTATTAACCGATTTTCAAAATTCCAACTCGAATGCACTCGAAGGCGACCCTTCATTCGCCTCTTTTAACACCATGACGATCAATAATATCAGCAGCTTATATGCAGTAGTAGCTTATAAGCTACATCACTTTTTATATACGGAAATACCCGTTTTTCTACAATTCCAAATCTAAAAGGACCACCTACATACAGGTCACAATTATTAACCGATTTTCAATTTTTTTTCGCCATTTTGTAGATAAACTAATACCCTACGACTTGTTTTTTCATTTTTTTAAAAGTTGGTTTTTGTTTCCGAAATGTTTACAATTTAGTAAACAAACACCTCCAAAAAACCGACTTTTCAAAATTCCAAAAAAAGTTATCTTCCGATTTTCAAAATTCAAATGCTCACAGGTGTCTCGATAAATTCCTCAACTCTTGGCTTTATTTCCATCTCGATCCTCCCAAAATCCTTGGAGCTATGGCCAAAAATACGTCTCAGGCGATTTGCATCTGACAACCAATTTCAATGGTAAAATATCAATCAGCTTTTTCCGACATCAATTTCCAACACGACAATAATATAAATTGCTGGACAGTTACATGTCCTGACGCACTTGTTTGTGCGTGTGATGAAATTTGGAACAGAATTGACTGTTGTTGACTAATATGTTGATTTTACTATATACAGTGGCGCCAACGCCACTTGGATTATAAGTCCGGATATTGCGAGTTGCGACCCACTGAGTGATGCCGCGATCGGGGAGCCAGTGGCGGCACCCACCTCCACGGAGAGCGGCAGCATGTCTCGCGTGTCTCTGACGTAGAGCAGGCGCCCGGTCGCCATCCAGGCGGTGAGCGCGTGCGCGGCCAGCATGCCGGCGAGCGCGCCACGCCCGTTGGCCGCGGGCGCCAGCGCCGCCAGCAGGAACACGCCCAGCAGCGCGCCCGACGTGGCCGACGTCACCAGCAGCGAGCCCTCCACTACGCCGCCCACCAGCCCCACCGCCAGCGACAGCAGCATGATGCACACGGCTGCAGACACAGAACATTAGTTATTTGTGTTATATGGGGCCAAAGAAAAATTTTGTTCCCCGTGGGCGCTATTTTGAATTCAGAGCGAAGTGAAGGATTCTATAGTAGAATCCCGAGGTAGCGAGGGATTCTTAAGTAGAATCCTGAGCGTAGCGAGGAATTCAATATACGCCGCCCGAGAACAAAAAATTTGGCCCCGAGTGACACACACTATTTTTATCATTACGTATGAGAAAAAGCTAAGAGTATCAACTTACTATGTATGGACATTACCTATACGTTTACGCACCAATCAGAAGCACGAACGCGGACCAATTAGAACAGAGAAATGAAAAGTCCCATGGGCCTAAAAATTACATTTTGCTCCCGCTATCTTCTGAAGCCAATATTCGTTTTTCGAATAGGTATGATGAAAAATATATTTTCATACCACGCGCTCGACAATACACACCTGTAAATTCTAAAGGTTTTTGTTTTTCTCGTCTTGAATCTGCAATCAGTCGGGGAACTAGGCTCAACTATAGGTTGTTCTCTTAGATTAACTTTTGCGAACGAGGGAGCCAGCGCTCAAACGTTCGTCAGATATCGAGCACGCCAGCTCGTTGTAACCTTTTCACTCTTGGGGCGACTAGTAGTGAGTTGGCAAGTGGGTTTGGGTGATTGGCGAGACGAACTTTGTGTTTTTTTGAGTACTTATTTATTTCATCACAAATAGTCGGCATATCTAGATACTGGTGCATTTCTTCGTTGCGTGTAAACCAGGGCCAATTCTAAAGGTAAAGTGCGTTATTACATTCATAAGGCTCAGCGGAGTTGTAATGTTGTACTGAAATCCATTACCCCTAAGGGTTGTAATGTGATTTGAAGAAAGATCCCGCATCCTAAGAAAATAATTCTGTTCATTCCAAAATTTAAACCTATAAATTTATTTTATTCCAACGCCTGTAACGTAATACATTGCAGTACCCCCATTTTGATATAATATATAATCTATAATACTGAACTACTAATACGTCGTTACTGCCCTACTACATCAACGAAGCAGCATACACTCTTTTATAACAAAATTTCATAATCCGCTTTACACTTGCCTTTACACAAGTTTAAAATAGTACATGTGGCCGGAAGTAAAACAATTTAGGGCTTTTTTGCATAGTGGCTGGAAATAAAGCAATTTACGGCTGAGTAATAGTTTTTTTTTAAATTTGAACTAGCTTTTTCGCTTCACTCACGTTATGTTTGATTTTTCATACAAATTTTAAACCCACTGGGTTGAATATTTTAAATTCCAGCCCTAACCGTCCAGTGGTTTGCGCTGTACGTTGATAGATCAGTCAGTCAGTCAGTCCCCTTTTCCTTTTATATATTTAGATAAAAACATTTTGAATTTGAATGTAACATTACTGAGCTGCTACACATCAACGATAAAATGCTCCAACAGAAAAAATAAATAAAACTACACCAGATGGGTACACTCATCATTAGTCAAAAGCTCAACCCTTTACCGGACCAAAACTGAAAGTGAGTGTTTTCATGTATACTAATATAAGATGGGTTCAGCCATATTCTATCACGCTGGCCAAGTGCGCAGTACTCACCGTATATAACGCCGATGACTTTGATGACAATCAGCTGCTGCTTGTCGCTGATGCCGCGGAAGGCGGGCGCGGCCGACACGAAGTCCTCCCACGTCACCGTCGACAGAGAGTTCACGTTCGACACCAGGAAACTGGAACCAGCGCGAGTCGTGATCACCATCAAAACCAATATTATTAAACCGTCACTAGAAAGAGTTAATTTATTTTATTTATGTTCTGGCCCAATTGAATAGTGTTAGTGAAATTTTTATTGTTCATTCAAAAGCTTGAACGCATATATAGCACCGGTCTATCCCTGCTTCCTGGATCTTTCAAAAGCTTTTGATCTGGTTTCATACCCGGTACTATGGGATAAGCTCAGACGCACTGGCATGCATTAGTATATTTAGACATTGGTATGCGCATCAAGATAACCAGGGAAGGTGGGCGGGTATATACTCTGACACCTACAGGCTGGAATGCAGAGTTCAGCAGGGTGGAGGAAGCTCTCCGAAACCTTTCAGCCTGCACGTGAAAGAGCTGATTGAGAGAATTAGCGGCGTTTATATGCGGGATGTTTCATTGATAATCGGATGATTAATAGCATCAGTTACGCAGATGATATGGTGCTGCTGAGTCCTTCAGTCTGCGCGTTAAGGGGTTCTGCTGCGTGTGTGGGAGAACTATGCAGAAAAGCATGGACTTAAATATAATGTTAAAAAAAGCAAGCTCATGGTCTTTGCTGCAGGCAGTTTTTCTCCTAGCTATGTGCCACCGGTGAGATTGTGCGGTGCAGAGCTAATCAGGGTTCACTTACCCAAGTCACGTGGTTACAGCAGACATGAAGGACAATGGAGATATAAATAGAGAACGGAGGGCGTTGGCGGTTAGAGGTAATATGTTAGCTCGCAGATTTGCTCGTTGCAAAAAATAAGTAAAGGTCTCAATTTTCAAGGTCTTTTGTACGAGCTTCTACACTTGCAGTCTATGGGTTATGCAGTATATTATTGTTTATTATTTATTTAATGGTATAATATTAGCGTAGGATAAGTCTGGTACTAACACTTATGAACCTCCGTGGTCTAAGAAATAAAAATATTCATTCATTCATAACTACGACAAAATAATGATAAGCATAATATGTGATGTCAATGAAAGAAATAGGACTTTAATTCGCTATAACCCACCACAGTAAGTAAATCTATGTGGTACAGTATGTATCTTACATCTTCTTAACATCTACTGAAGATGCTCCGGTGTCGGAGTGAAACGTACGTTGAGCATAATTTTTAGGATTTGTGTGGTGTGGTGAATATCGCAACATACATATACTGTACTAATAATAATAAAGTTATTTTGTCCAAAGTTCTCGTTTTGACCTTGTCTGTTTTTGACGAGATCAAAACCTAACTAAAAGATAAAACTAACCTCAAAGCTCCATTGAAGAGACTGCCCAGAAACAGGCCAAGCATGCCGGGCAAAAACGCGAACTGATCCTGGACGTAGAACGGCAGCACTTCGTCCGGAGCAACGATCCTCCCGGACAGCAGCGGGTCGCAGTGTCTATACACGGCGTAGAGCGCCATGCCCACCACCCAGGACAGGCTGAACAGTACGAACACCGCGGGCACATTGGCCAGCAGCGTGCGGCGCACGCGCGCCTCGCTCGACATAGAGCAGTAGCGCTGTACGAACGTCTGCTGGCAGCCGTAGATGGACACCGACATGAATAGCTGCCCCACCAGCGCGGATAGCGTGTCCACGCGCGCTGTCGGGTCGCCGGTGAACCTGGCCAACAAAAAAAAACGAGTGTGGAATCAATCAAATCATTTATTCGATTGGGATGATGCCTATATCAAAAATAAATTATTTCTAACTGATTATTAAATACAGGGTCTTCCAAAAGACCTAAAATTCACATCCTCCGTTATAAAACTAACGGACTAACTAGTTTGATAAAGAGTTGCTGATTGAGTTGTCATCATCCCTATTATACACTGTAGGTACACTTATTGGCGTTAAATTACTTACTTATAAAACATGATGGTGATAATCGGTAAGATACTGTAATCTTAAAACTAAGGCTACGAGGGTTCCAAGCGCGCCCTGGTCTGAGAAGAACCCACAACAAACTCAGCCTTTTTTATTATCGCCATCTCACAAACCATCTATACTTACTTACTTACTAATATTATAAATGCGAAAGTTTGGATGGATGGATGGATGGACGTTTGATACTCAATCACGCCCGAACGTCTGAACTGAACGTCTGAGCCGCTTTAGACCACACGACTGAAGTAAAACTTAGTAACTGGCTATGAGAGAAAGAGAGAAAGAAAATGCGAGCTCGCACCTCTCTCTCTTGCCCCTACAGTAATATACGAAACGTAACTCTCTCTTTCTATCTTCATTAACTTATATCTCCCTCTCAACTTCCGTTCGCCTTGCCCAATCACACTTTTCGTAACGCTCTCGTCACGCATGCACCAGCTTACTCCTCAAATCAAGCGTGCGTAAAAAAGTTTTACTTCAATAACATATTATTTGTACTGGCACACCTGAGTTTACCCCGTCATTGCTCTGATGGAATTTTTAGCTGTATTTTTGGAGAAACACAGTCTCAGATTTCCAGCTGTTCGAGAGTTGCAAGTCGATATTATATCAGTCAGCTTCTCCTTTTATACATGCAACGATATATTCCATACGGATGATCTTGAAAACCATCAATCAGAAAGCGATTTTCTCTAAAAGTATTCGTCTCCGTAGTGCAATCTATAAGCAGTCATTGTTTATGCGTTAAATGAGAAAGTTTTAAGTGCGCGGTTCAAAAGCTGAGCCATGATAATTTTCCAACTTTTCAACGAAACAACACAGGCACTAGGTGCCTGTACGTACATTGTATGGATTAGCGTAGATGACATAGCTTGTGTGCTCGAATTTAACATGCTTGATATTTAGGTCAAGTGGTAAGTATCTCGGTTTCTCGTGGATCAGTTTGAAACAAATGGGGTTACTGTTTAATATAATGCTTTCGAACTGTTTCGAATCAATCAGATTAACTAGTATCATTTTTACGGCTTGAAAACCCAACCGATATGAACGAAATTTTTCGCACAGCAATAGATTATGCACCTAGGAGTTGGGTGAATGTTTCTTACACCAACATTTAATAATGTAAGTTATGTTATGTAAAAACGGAAATCACTTGATATATATTAGAATTCTTGTAAGTATTAATAAGTATAAATCGTTAGACTGACATTCACAGATCCATCTATGGTCTATCTATGGTCTGACTACCACTACGTCACTCTCGAGAGTGACGGGCGATTCAAAGCACTTGGTGGGGGGATCGATCGGTGCAGAATGTCAAAAATGGTAGTACGATGTTTTGTGTGTAAATTGCTAATAAAGTATGATTAAAATGGTTATAGAGTGGTTCTACTTATTAAAATAATATGTTAATGTATTTTACTGGAAGAATGTGAGCCTCCCTCCTTCCAGGTTATCGCTGAGGACTTGCGCGGGCCCGCCCGCCTGCACTGTGGCCTGGACGATGAAGGCGCCGCTCACCAGCACCATCGTCAGCGTTTGGATCACATCCGCTCTGGAAAATATTACATTATTATTTTTAACTAGTGTAAACTGACTGCGTTTGAATATGAGTTTAGAGTGCCTGGATGATTTTTTTGGTAAATTGTGTTTTTTGGAAATAATATTTAAATAAATAAAAAAAGGATCGGACTGGAGACATCTGGACTCAAACCGAGGTCTTCTGGATTCGGGACGGCTCAATTTCTCACCTGAGCTATTATAACCTTGTAGAAGGTGGAGAAATATACCTTTGTATTCTAATGATGTATGTAGCAATTATTCGTTGCCTGCAAACATGGATTTTCATTTCATTCACGACATTTTCTAAAAATGAATACTAGCTAGATCGTCCCCGAAACCCCGTGCATATTAAATTTCATGAAAATTGTTTGAGCCGTTTCCGAGATTCAGATTATATATTATATGTCACCGTAAGATTCCAAAAACCGTTAGATTATAATCCAACTCGCGAAATTGCAATCACTTAGGTTCTATCGGGTTAATTAGGTATATTAACCCGATAGAACCTAAGTGATTACTTACGTCGAACCCTAACCTAACCTGTATGAAACAGACAAGAAAACGTAAATGAATATTTCAAAAATTGACACTCAGAACATTGAACGGTTCACAATCTTAGGCAGTTTACAATTTCGCGAGTTAGACTATATCTAACGGATTTTACAATCTTACGGTGACATATATATAATCTGAATCTCGGAAACGGCTCAAATAATTTTCATGAAATTTAATATAAATATTTCTATATTTTTATATTACTTATACAAGAATTGCTGGTTTAAAGGTATTAGCACAGTAAACAGATACAACCAGTATGGAAACTAAGCCAAGTTGATAAAATAATTACCTACGCTCCATTGAAGCATTAAGTTTGTCACTTTTAATGTTTTATGGTTTAATTTTGTTTTTGTTAATTAAAACATTCTATGTTCTGTAGTGATCAATTATTCGAATTGAAATAGCTAGTTTACGAATAAAAATTAAATAAGTATCTCATGGCGTCGGTTAATCTCGATAGTTTAAAATACGGAAAACAGTTTAATCGGTTCAATAACAAAGAATTTAAAAATGGCGCTGACTTTTTAAATTTTGGTACCGGTTTCCTGTTTTGTGATCCTAGGGATCGTCGGATATCGATTTTGAACAAAATCGGTTCAAAAACAAAGAAAATCAAAATGGCGCTGATTTTTTAAAATTTTAATAACAGTTTCCTGTTTTGTGATCCTAGGGATCGTCAGATATCAATTTTGAACGAAATCGGTTCAATAACTAAGAATTTCAAAATGGCGCTGATTTTTAAAATGTTGGTAACAGTTTCCTGTTTTGTGATCCTAGGGATCCTCAGATATCGATTTTGAACGAAATCGGTTCAAAAACAAAGAATTTCAAAATGGCACTGATTTTTAAAAAATTTGGTAACAGTTTCCTGTTTTGTGATCCTAGGGATCGTCAGATATCGATTTTGAACGAAATCGGTTCAATAACAAAGAATTTCAAAATGGCGCAGACTTTTTTGAATTTTGGTACCAGTTTCCTGTTTTGTGATCCTAGGGATCCTCAGATATCGATTTTGAACGAAATCGGTTCAATAACAAAGAATTTCAAAATGGCGCTGACTTTTTTAAATTTTGGTACCGGTTTCCTGTTTTGTGATCCTAGGGATCGTCAGATATCGATTTTGAACAAAATCGGTTCAAAAACAAAGAAAATCAAAATGGCGCAGATTTTTTAAAATTTTAGTAATAGTTTCCTGTTTTGTGATCCTAGGGATCGTCAGATATCGATTTTGAACGAAATCGGTTCAATAACAAAGAATTTCAAAATGGCGCTGATTTTTTAAAATTTTGGTAATCGTTTCCTGTTTTGTGATCCTAGGGATCCTCAGATATCGATTTTGAACGAAATCGGTACAGTAACAAAGAATTTCAAAATGGCGCTGATTTTTTGAAATTTTGGTAACAGTTTCCTGTTTTGTGATCCTAGGGATCCTCAGATATCGATTTTGAACGAAATCGGTACAGCAACAAAGAATTTCAAAATGGCGCTGACTGTTTAAAATTTTGGTACCAGTTTCCCGTTTTGGGGACCCAGGGAGCCCCAAATATCGATTTTGAACGAATTTAAAAAACGATAGTAACAAACAGCCGTATACTACGCAATACACTCCTGGTATTTTTAAAAAGATCGCGGAAATAGACTTATAAGTTATAAGTGACCACTCGTCATGACGCGGCACTCACTACTGACGGCCTCGCGAGGACTGCTTAGGGGTCTCGTCGATACGCATGTTTGTGTGAGTGAGCTGTTTCGAACGTTTCCAGGTAGTTTCACTACTGTTTGTATCTGTTTACTGTGGTATTAGTTAGGACCTGATAGCGGCGGCCAGCCCGCCGAGCAAGTTGAACACGATGGCGACAATGGTGAGCGCAGCCGCAGACGCCCAGTGCGGCAGCGCGAGCACCGCGTGCAGCGCCACAGTGGGCGTGTGCACCGTCACCGCCAGGTTGAGCGTCTGCCGCACCAGGAACGTGGCCGCCGCCACGCGCCGCACGCACGCCGACCCGAACCGCAGCTGCGCGCAAGCAAACGAACACACAGCCTCAGTGACACTCAGTGTGAGATCTATAGAGCGAACTTTGACTTTGCTTACACTTAAGTCATGGTTAAAACGAGACAGATTTATGTTACTCACATACCTAAGTCCATTTCGTTTTTAACTCTGAGTAAACTCTGAGCCAAGTCAAAGTAAGCTCTATAGATCTCAGCATCAGTGTGAGATCTGTAGAGCGAACTTTGACTTTGCTTAGACTTAAGTCATGGTTAAAACGAGACAGATTTGTGTTACTCACATACCTAAGTCCATATTCGCACAATTTTTTTTTCGCAATTCTGTAAGCACAACTGGAACCCTCCGGTTTGTTCAGGGATGACGGCAAGAGGCCGGATGGGATGACTATAGTACCATGGTCGATGGGTCGTGCACTGGTGTGGGATGCAACCTGCGTTGATACGTTGGCAGCGTCCCATCTATCAGGCTCGTGCCTAAAGGCGGGTGCTGCTGCTGAATCTGCTCAGTTGCTTAAGCGTCGCAAATACTCAGCCATTACTAAGGACTACGTTTTTGCGGCGCTTGCTTTTGAGACTCTGGGCCCATGGTCATCGGACACGAAGAATTTTATAAATGTTGTGTCCCAAAAACTGATCCACGCCTCTGGTGACCAAAGAGCTGGCGCTTATTTAGCCCAACGGCTTAGCCTTGCCATTCAACGAGGTAATAGCGCCAGTATTTTGGGCACCATGCCCATTAACGATCACTTGGATGGCGTGTATTTTTTGTAAATATAATTAGTTTTTAATTTAGATTTTAATTTATTTCTTACTTTTAATTCTAATATATATGTATAGTTAATAACGGTTGAACTGATTTCATGGATGGAGGATTTGAAATTCGACAAGCAAGGATATAATAAGCAATTACGAATAAAAACCACGCGAAAATAAAGCTTTGACGTTTTTTATATAAAAACAGCGGGATTTATTTTAATTATATAATTACACGCAATGCGATAATATCATTGTGAATATTGATTTAAAACCTTTTATAGTTGTTTGTTTGAGTATATTTATAACTTTATTTCACATATTTTATATAATTAATATTAGCATAAAACAAAGACAATAAAAAAGGTTGAAAGATAAAACGGAACGGTGCAAAGGCGGCTAAAGCAATCTCTTCAAGAAAACCTTTTGGGAGAGGAGATTATAAAACTAGAGCGCGTTGTACCGCATTCGCAGTGCGGAGTACGTGAAATCCGTACGCGAAATATAAAACGCCAGTAATATTCGCGCGAATGTTTTTCGTATTGCGAACGTACCCTTACACTGTCTAGGATCAACATAAAGTAGATTCTACTTATCGTTTCCGAATTTCGTCGAACGCCTGGAGGCGCATATCAGAGTGGATGATGAAATCGGTTTGGACGAAATTAGGTACAAAGTTCGCATCCTGAGGAGGCTAAAGACTTTTTATTGCGGAAAAATCAAAGATTTCTACACAATTTTCAAAAAACCATTCATTCGCGGGCATTATTATATAATATACTTATAGGTATATTAAATAATGGGGTATTTTTAATGCTGATGAACTGAACGATGCGACGGGTGACCTGACACGTCCAACCGGGAATTTCCGCTAAACTAGTTTTTACGCCGTCGTCGCCCAGCCCCTGTTCGTGAATGTTCGCATAAACTTACGACGTAAACAGGTAAATACTCAAAGAATGCAGCATTCCGTAGCAAGTTATCATTTTCAGCAATGTTGATCATTATAAAATTTAATAATAAATCCAACTTAGGTAACTCAATGCTCTTACAGTACTGGACTAAAAGTTCGAATTAGATTCAAATTCTTATATTATTAAATAATTTTACGTGAAACATTAATACCAATAACATACATTAAAATTTTGCAGTAGTGTATAGATTAATTGTTTGAAAGTCAATATTGTAACTGTCTTCTATCCAAAATTTATGTTGAAAAATCTAATTAATATAAATCATTAAAAATTTATGGAAACAGTTTTTTTTAAAATCTATAGGTACAATTATTACTATTAACAAATTAAGTAATTACTAAAAATAGCCATCAGTACCTATGGTTAGTGGTAGTGAGTGAGTCAGTACTGCAGGGTTCTTTAGGTATATTTTGGAAAGATTCTGAACCTCACAACCAATCATAATCAGCTTTAATACGATAAAGTATAAAAGTACGATGTCTTTACCTACCTCGAAAAATAATATTTTCAGATAATTGAGAAAGCAATCATTACATCGGCATGACCAATCAGTTGATTTGATTCCGAGCTTATCAGTTAATAGTTTCATCAATCGACATGTACCTACTACGTGAGCAGCGGAGCACAGACAGAAGCATCGATTAAGTATTATATATTGTGTCGGCGCATCAGAGATATGCACGACCACGATATGATTCTACTGTTCATGCTTAATGGTAAGTATTGTTACAATAGTAATTCGAAGAACCGGCAGATGTTGGGGCGCCAAAGTGGACGGTGGACGGCCGTGCAAGAGACCTAAGTCTCTAAGTAGGCATTTCTTATACTGATACTGAAAATGTGATGTTCTGAGATCATTTTTGGGTGTTAGAAATGGTGAAAAATTTTAACTTGTTAATTTTTCCATTTTCTATTCTTGAATTCAATTTTTATTGCATTCACAGTCTTATTTAAAAATAGATGATGCTTTTTTAATTGCTGCGGGATTTAATTTCACTTTTTTGGACTCCCGCAGGAACTACATAATTTTCCGAATTGAAAAGTAGTATATGCCCTTACCTGGAATACCACTTATTTCTGTAATAAATTTTGTCTAAATCGATTGAAAAGATGGGTTGCTAAAGCGTAGCAGACAGACTTCCAGAAAGCATAATATTGGAGATGTCTCATATAAAGTTCCAAGTTTTTATGAAAAAAATATAATAAGATATTAGTAAAGAATTATTAATTAAATGATAAAAATAAAGCATGAGAATGAATGTTTCTAGCGGCTTTAGATAGTTGTGAAGATGTTTTGTGAAATGGTGATAATAAAAAAAACTACGGCTAAGGTTGTTGTTGCTTTTCTCAGACCAGGGCGTGTTTTTAGTTTTAAGATCACTATCACGTCTTATATTTTGTTGACGTTCAAAAAGTGTACGGTGTAGGTACCTACGTATTTTGAATAATCAGTTATGATTATTGGTTTCCGTCAAGATAAGATTCCTTGACCGAAATTCATTCAGGAGGACATTACAAAAGGTAGCTATAAAGGTTGCGGTGTGTTCACTTATCCGCAGCGTTCCCGTGTGCGCGCGCGCAGCTGCCGTTCCCACCGCTCACCAACTTCAGCATCGCAGACATGCGCAAGCCGCAGTTTGTGTTCGAGGGCCTCGACTACGACGCGCTGCCCGCTCATATCCGGCCGCAGTACCAAGACTGCCACCGCGAGAGCTATCACTGTATACGATTCAGGTAGAGTATCAACCTGATTGCGGTGGGCATCGGCAAGTGAATTAAGAGACTTTGCCCGACCGATGTGGTCGGCCAGTGTATGAACACTGCCACCGTGAGAGGTATCACTGTATATGATGCAGGTAGAGTATCAGCCAGAGCGCGGCGAACATCGGCAAGTGAATTAAGAAACTGCCCGATCACATCCGACCAGAGTATGAACACTGCCATCGTGAGAGCTATCACTGTATACGATTCAGGTAGAGTATCAGCCTGAGCGCGGCGGACGTCGGCAAGTGAATTAAGAGACTCTGCCCGACCACATCCGACCAGCGTATGAACACTGCCGCCGTAAGAGCTATTGGTATATAGGATTCAGGTCGTCGTCAAGTGGACACTGACAGCGACGCTGGTAGCTACTGCAAGTTGCTCAGCGTGCTATGAAAAGTACTATACTCGAAATATTTGTTTGAGGGTTAAAGTCCGGAATGAAGTGATTTGCCAAAAGAAGCAAAGTAACTGACGTAGCTCTCAGGGCTGGCGCGTTGTTCACGTGTATCAAAGGACGCATATGTTAGAGTCTAAAGGCCGAGTGGAGTCCGCGTCTCGGTAAACGTTGATAGTTCACACGTGTAGATAGTTTCGGTGACGGTTTCGGAGCTCCACAGCGCGGCGTCCCGGGTTGAGATGCTCGTGTGTTTCAGACACTACATCGACCCGGTGTGCGGCTACAATGTTGATACAAGGTCATGGAATGACTACGTCAGCCTGTGTCAGCTCAACTTGGAGAACTGCATCGCGATGGTCAAGAAGAACCGCGGCATGCACGGCAAGTTGATCACAGACCGTACGTGCTTCCTGTCTGACAGTCAGCCCAATACTGATCTTTTCGAGCCCGAATGGCGACGCAGTAGCAGTAGTATAAATCGTGACTTATGCACGCCATAAAATCATCACTCAGTGTCATCAGTCTGCACGTCACGTTATCGTGGACGGCGACGCCATCGATTCCGCCGTTGAGTTTAACGTTCACGGTAAAAATTTACGTACCGTGCATGTTTGACGGCCACTTGTGCAGGATTTCGGAAGAGTGGTTGTCAATGGTCTCACATGGTTGGTCGACGAATTCATCTCCTATACTCATTGTATTTTAAGACTACAAAATACTGTTTCTTCACGATGTTTTCTGATAGAGCAGGTGATATTTAATTTCTTAAAACTCCAAAAGTTGTGAAGAATATGTGAACTACTAAATTTGTGTTTTTTTCAGGAATTATTTACTATCTGGGTGATGGGGCGCGGTGCCAGATTTTCTCAAGAAGATTCCAGAAAAAAAATAAGAGTTTCCTTCTCCTTTCGTCTAAAACAGCAAGAAGAGAATTTCTCTAGAAACTAAAGTTAAACAGATGATATTGATCTTAGATACGAGCGCTTTATGTTATAGCTACCGCAAAGACTTAATAAAAAAAAAATATCGTTTGCTTTCTCAATATTTGCAGTTTATTTTTATTTCTTATTAAGTTCATCAATATATATACGAATAATCTATACTAATATTATAAATGCAATAGTTTGGATGGATGTATTGACATATTTTGTTACTCAATCATGGCAAAACGGTTGAACGGATCTGGATGAAATGCGGCATAGAGATTATAGTCTATATTACGCGCGTACATTATAATATTATTTGTATTACCTACATTGAATATTATACTGTGTGTTTTCAAAAAAAAAATAGGCATCATCTCAAGAGAGTGATCGGGAACTCAACTGACGTATGAGGAAATGAGCTCACAGTTCTTGCTCGAACTAAAGTTTGCATCAATTCGAGTTTTGACATTGAGATTTTAGACGGAGTTGGTTGAGAGGCGGTAGTAGACGGGCAGGAAGAGCGCGCACACGAGCGGGAACGCGAGCAGCATGCCGTACAGCGTCTCCCACAGCGCCGAGCCGAAGTACACCAGCTGAGACGGGAAGCCTGCACAACACACAGTGTAGGAGGGAAGGGTTGAGGTACTTGCAAGTACTCGTAGACGGAGTTGGTTGAGAGGCGGTAGTAGACGGGCAGGAACAGCGCGCACACGAGCGGGAACGCGAGCAGCATGCCGTACAGCGTCTCCCACAGCGCCGAGCCGAAGTACACCAGCTGAGACGGGAAGCCTGCACAACACACAGTGTAGGAGGGAAGGGTTGAGGTACCTGCAAGTACTCGTAGACGGAGTTGGTTGAGAGGCGGTAGTAGACGGGCAGGAAGAGCGCGCACACGAGCGGGAACGCGAGCAGCATGCCGTACAGCGTCTCCCACAGCGCCGAGCCGAAGTACACCAGCTGAGACGAGAAGCCTACACAACACACAGTGTAGGAGGGCTGAGGTACCTGCAAGTACTCGTAGACGGAGTTGGTTGAGAGGCGGTAGTAGACGGGCAGGAAGAGCGCACACACGAGCGGGAACGCAAGCAGCATGCCGTACAGCGTCTCCCACAGCGCCGAGCCGAAGTAAACCAGCTGAGACGGGAAGCCTGCACACAACACACATACAGCATCACGACCCATCAATAGGCATGATGACTGATTTTGAAAAATGATCAGATTATGTTCGGAAGTATCTACTATTTCGAAAAAATATCTTATTTTAGCAGAAAAATAAGGGGTGGTAGATAAAATTGCCATTTGAAATTTCTATTTCAAAATTCACGCCAAAACGCTCGCGGGTGTCATGGCGTCGTTTATGACGTCACTATTGTTTTTACCAATGTACTGCATGTGCAGTAAACAGAAAGTCTTCGTACAGCAATTTCGATATTTTGTGTGAATTATATGAATTTTAAAGTGTGTAAGTCGTGTGCGGTCCCCCAGTGTGATAACACATCAAAATTTACTCCTAGCAAGTTATTTATTCTCGCGCCACTTAAAAAAACAATGCGATTTAAGTGGCTTAATCTTACACGGCGAGATCCTACAGCTATAGGGCTAAATTCTACTATTTATTTCTGCAAAGATCACTGCGACGTAAGTTTTTGCTGTATTCTAATACTACCTGATGCCCGCGACTTCGTCCGCGTGGATTGAGGTATTTTGGTTCCCGCGGGAACTCCTTAATTTTCCGGGATAAAAAGTTCATATAAATCTTTCTCTTGAATCACTCTATCTATTAATAAAACCGCATCAAAATCCGATGCATAGTTTTAAAGATCTAAGCATACATAGGGACAGACAGCGGGAAGCGACTGTTTTATACTACTCGTATGTAGTGATGCTGTTTGCCTTATAACACAAATAACTGCAAAAAAGTCAGAGATGCGTGCCAAGGATCGAACCCCAGACGCCCCGAATAGGAGGCAGACGTCATAGTCACTAGGCAATCACCGCTCATATTAATTTAAACGGTATAGTTTTAAAAAACAACATTTCATTAACATAACCTTTAGAGGTTATGTTAATGAAATGTTGTTTGTTAGTTATTAGTAACTATAATGAAGTGCATAATATATAAAATAGCAAATATTACGGGTTTAGGACCTTTATATTATTATGTTATTATTGTACTTACATGGAAGTTTTGACGTTGCGAAATTCTGCTGAACAAAAGTCTTTGTTTGATGCAAGATACTCACCTAGCATCAACAAATCAATCCTGGGCAAATTAGAGCTAGTAGCTTTGGTAAATCCTTGATCCATGGCTAACGGTTTTTAATTTCTTGATTTTAAAACTAGATTAAGGAATCTCTTAGAATAAGGATCTTTGCGAAACAAAAACACACGAAAATACTTGATAAACATTTAAAACACCTGTACTTATAGAGATTGTTCGTCGATTGTCAAAGCTCGAAAACAATTGTGACGTCATTCGCTTCAGTGGTGTTTTATACAATATGGCGGATTGCTGTATTTTATAGTTTTATTTTATCAAAATAAATAACAATCTCACTCAAAATAGAAAAATAAATACGTTTTTTATAATCCATGAATCCTATTTCATTAGATAAATTCATAATTTCATTGATTCTTGGATACTGTCATCATGCCTATTGCCGGCTCGCCACGCACCACGCGCTGCTGAACACGACTCGCGAGGCTCCGCTCGAGCCCGCGTGCATCACCGCTTCTAACACAGAATAGCTAATAGCACATGTCCCGGGTAGATCCATTATTAAGTATTGTATTAAGGTGTATTGGTTTTCTGATAAGAACTTTTCAAAACGTAACGTAAGCATTGTATAACATATATTATTTACATTTTTACAAAAGAGCAAGTGCTCAGTTTCTTGCCGGCTTTTCTCAGTAAAATCATTTTTCCGAACCAGTGGTAGTCTTGACTTATCATAAATGACACCAGTTGTCCTATGTGAAAAGAATAAATCATTTAATAATATGCTTGTAGAAAGCAGCAGGAGATAGCACCTGGGCTACAGGGTGGGCCGTGAGAGTGCACCAAACAGATAGACTATAGCATTTATTATATAATATAAGTATGGTTTTGGAATTAGGTTGAGACTTATTGCTTAAAATACATGCTTAATTTACGATTGTCTGGTGCTATATTTAATGAAATGAGATACCATTTTCGCATAGGCTATGCTCATGAGGATGAGCCTGCATTTCGGCTTTGGACACTATCTACACATGTTTCGAATGATCCGGATCAACCTTGGCTCAAAGACAGTGCTCCCATTCATACCTAGTCCATTACCTGTTTACCGCGGCCCTGTCAATGCGATTAGAACATCGCTCTATGTAAATACATTATATTATTATGTAGCTATAACGTCGCCTATGTAACAGGCAAACAATAACACTAATGCCCTATTATTATATGTTACTAGCTAATGCTCGCGACTTCGTCTGCGTGGATCGATGTTTTTTGGTTCCCTGCCGTTGGGGCGTGATTGAGTAACATACATACATACATCCATTCATCCAAACATCCATCCAAACTTTCGCATTTATAATATTAGTAAGGTAGACATTATGTTGATGTATCGGTGTGGCACTGATGTCATCTCATAGGTTGGTAAGATACTTAACAACTTATGAGGTGGTTTCATGGATTCATATAATATACTAGATGATGCGGGCATCATCTAGTCCTACGTGGATACGTGACTACGTCCGCGTGGATTAAGGTTTTTTGTTTGCCGCGGGAACTCTTTAATTTTCCGGGATAAAAAGTAGCCTATGTCCCTCCCCTGGATACAAACTCTTTCTATACCAAATTTCAGCAAAATCGGTTGAAGAGATGGGCTGTGAAAGCAAAGCAGATTATAGTATAAGAATATAGTATGGAGTATGGATAATGATAAATATACAACTGAACAATTTCTTTATACATTAATTAAATATGTTGTAAGAAGCGTAATCATCGATACAGAGCCCAAACCGTTTTTATTTTATTTTACCTGTCTGTTAACGCAGCACAATGAAACTACTGAAAGGATTTTAATGTAGCTTGGCATATTATATATAGCTAATGTTCTGAGTAAACATTAGGATACAATAGTTTTAGATATACCTACTTATATTATTATTACCTAAGTGATGAAAAAATTGGTAACAATGAATTTGAATTTGAATAGTTAACACGCATAAGTAATCATAATAATCATACTAATATTATAAATGCGAAAGTGTGTTTGTTTGTTGGTTTATTGGTTTGTCCTTCAATCACCCCGCAACGGAGCAATGGACCGACTTGCTTTTTGCATGGGTAAGTATAGTTGAGGACCTGGAGGGTGACATAGGCTACTTTTTATCCCGGAAAATTAAGGAGTTCCCGCGGGAAAAAAATAAACTTTTAAACCACGCGGACGTAGTCGCGGGCATCAGCTAGTTAGTATCTATTATAATATTATGGTCTTAAGTACCTAACCTAGTACCGTTGACGGATGTTGTGAATAAAATTGATGAATAGAAAACGTAATACACGATGTCTGTTCGCAATCGTGATGAAGAGTATAACCATGTCCATAATAATATAATTAATATATTATACCTACATAACTTTGCCCGTATGTCCATTACTGTATGATAAGTCTCTTAACAATAATTCGCACGACGCGCCTTAGATACAAACCACAACAATCGACGAGTATTACTTTACTATTACTATTGTGTTAATCAGGTATATCTAGATATAGTATCTTTATTATGTTGTCTATTGTGATTATCCAGATTGCAGAGCTGCCGTCGCCAAGACTAGCTATTACCTAAGCTCAGAAGGTTGATGCGGAAGCTTCCTAAAGTTGTATTCCGATACGATCAGTGGCGTGAACAGACGATCGTGCGAAGAATAAGAATCTATAATATCCATAATCTATACTAATATTATAAATGCGAAAGTGTGTCTGTCAGTCTGCTACGGTTTAACGGCCATAATTTCAACCGATTTTGGCATAATAATAGGTTGCATCGAGGGAAAGGTCATAGGCTACTTTTTACTCCCGGAAAATTAAAGAGTTTCCGCGAAAATAAAAAATCTAATCCACGCGGATGAAACATGTATCATCCTCTAGTTATAAGATAAAAGTTAAACTTAATAAGATTATAATAATTCGGTAACAGCGGCTCACCTAGGAAGGATCGTACTCCGAGCGTGCCGCGCGCCACGGAGAGAATCATGGCGACGGTGGAGACGCCGCCGCCTGCGAAGATGTAGGCGCGTTTGGCGTCGGCGGCGGCGGCGGCGTCACGGCGGCGGCGCCACAGCGGCGCGCACGACGACGCGCACACGAACAGCGCAAACACCACGCACTCCCACGCGAGCCAGCCCCCCTGCATGGCGGCGCCGCGGCTACAACACCACAGAGAATAGAACTCATGCCACAGAATATGTGCTCCCCCTATAGGAGGGGTTGGAGGGGAAAAGTTTCTGATTTCATAATTTCTCTGTTGTTTTTATGCAAATTCTAGCCTACATACCAACAATCTTCCAACACTTCAGGAAGTACACTATAGGTTTTGATGATCATCAGTGAGTCACGAAATTGACGTATTTCAGGTATCAATAAATCTGAAACCATAAATGCTAGAAAATTGATACTTGGTATATATGGAAAGTCCGCCAACGACATCTTATCCTGAAAATCGTATCGTCAGCTTTCTAGGGACATCCGGATCAAACCGAAGGTTTGAAAATATGGCGAAACGCTGCGAGAAATGGTAGATAGTGCCCCGTTCCTTTGGGTCGTCTTGGCGGGGGCACTCCCGTGCCTCCAGATCAGACTTTCATTACATGCGAGATCCCCAACGCCATACACTGACCGCACTGAAATTGTTGCTGACCGAGTCTCCCCCCTGTGATGTTTGCTGACCAGTGGAGCATAGTTGGGAGTCGGTGCTTGAAGTTTTACGAGGGTCATACGAGATTTTAATTTTTCAATGAAGAAACTTGAAATTTAATTCGCTATATTACGCCACAGTAGGTAAATCTATGTGGGTACTGTGTATCTTGCAATATTCACGACCCCACATAAATCTTCCAAATTATTCTCAACGTACGTTTCACTCCGACACCGGAGCATCTTCAGGAGATGTTGACTCGACAATGCACGATTGTAAAGTGGCAAAGTAACGCCTGCTTCTATCCAATATTTAATTTTTAATTATTTTAATTTGATTTTTTAAGATTTTAATTTTTAATTATTATTCTTATTTATTAAAAGTTGTGTTGTGTAATTTTTTAATTAATTCGTGTAATTAGCTTTGGTCCGTACCAATAAATGGCTCTTCATTAAAGTTCGACTTGGTAAGTCAATGAGGTCGACAGTTAACTTAAAAAGAAGTCCAGATTTTATTTAAAATTCTATGTAAACAAATTAAAATAGATAAATTAAGAAAAAAACTGATTTAATAACTATTTTCAAAAAATACAAGCCGTCCAAGTGATCGTTTTAATGGGCATGGTGCCCAGAACACTGGCGCTATTACCTCGTTGAATGGCAAGGCTAAGCCGTTGGGCTAAATAAGCGCCAGGTCTTTGGTCACCAGAGGCGTAGATCAGGTTTTGGGACACGATATTCATGAAATTCTTCGTGTCCGATGACCATGTTGATTAGATAAAAAAAATACTTTTTTTTAATTTGTCTCTATTATTGTTCACAAGAACAGTTAGTGTTATAGCTAATAGGACTTTGACCCTTCATTCTCTATTTTATCAAGTGGAAAATGTTACAAAGAATTCACTTTGTATATAATCCGTAAAATATTCATATTATTTACGCGTTTTATTTCAACTAAAGCCGTTACATAAGCTGGTATATACTGGGCCCTGGCTTAAATGTACATGTTTCTTACTAGCGCTAACAATAATTACAAGTAATTTTAGAAGTAATATATTATTATGACGTCATCAGAAGACAAAAGCGTGGACGAGCGTAGTAATCGATTTGAACACGTGTATTCGTTAGGTATCCTCATTGAACGGCATTCCGAACAGGTGGTAGATTCATTCGACTAATCTTAAGCACTTATAAAAAGTCTATTTGAAAAAAAAACATTTTAATTTTTTGAACTACATTAATTTAGCACAATACCTACGAGTAGCACTTACTAGTTTCGGCACTAAGTTACTGAAAAGTGAATCCCTTCTTGATGGCTACAAGAAGAAAAAGATAGCATCACTAGATTTAGTCATGTCAATCTGATTTAGTTTAAAGATCTTGTCCACAATACAAATTTATTTAAACTGTGGAAGGTGAATTTAGGTTTTGGTTTGCGGCGCTCGTACGCTAAAACTATTAATTCTATAAAAAAAAACGCTACTGCATAAATTGTGGGAAGTTTTCTCTAGTTTAATTTATTACTTAACTATATCTTCGTAAAATTAATCCGAAGGGAGTTATTGTCAAAAAACTGTTTTTGGGCGCCATTTTTCCAATATGGCGGCACGAGCGGGAGAGCAGCACGAGAAGATGCGAGGTGGGAAAGTGAATATTCGGAAAGAGCACGTCGAAATCTATAAAATAGACCAATTTTCAAAACTCCCGAGAAACTTTCTAGGTAAAACAACCAAATTAACATATCTATTTCATACAAAATGTATGCAAGCGACGAGACGCCGAGTATACTCGGCGCGGTTGTGGCGGGGGTGAAACTTCCTCGCCATCGCTGCGTCCGTTTGGAAGTGGCACGCCGATCGAAACACACGGCCGGATTGAATATTGAATTTAATATAGATTTTGCCAGTTAGTGGAAAAACACCTAAAACTTTACGACTAGTTTTTTTTGTTTTGTCTGGGCACAAACCTGAGCGCGTACGCGTTCCTGGTGGTGTCATAGGCAAACATATTCTTATGTACAATAGTATGTTAACTGTTCGTTTGTGTCACCATTGTGGAATAAAGGTATTTTCTTTCTTTCAATTAAATTAATAATTCTTTCATTCTTTCAATCAAATTAATATTTTTTTCAATTAATTTCATTGTACTGGAAAATCTTATCCCAATTGCCATAAAGGGTGAACCGGAATCCGAATACCTTCTCCTACGCAAATTCGCCAATTGCACCACAGCTAGCATATCTTCATCTGAAGAAGACATGTTGTCGAATCTTAAGAGTAAAATTGTAGTGGGACAACATGGACATGGGACAACAAACGTTAGTACGCCCCAAATACGTCCCACTGCCACGTCACCGCCTCGCTGTTTGCGCATACGCCCGCGCCACAATCTCGCTACACTATTGCCACAACCGCGCCCGTCGCATCTTTTATATGTCCCGCCGCTAAGGAGGCATGCCTTCATACTCTTTAGTAATATAAATGGGAAAGTGTGTATCTAGGTTTGTCCTTAAATCACGTCACAACAGAGCTACGGATTGACGTGATTTTGGGATTTTCCATGCGAATAGTTGAGGACCTGACGAGTGATAAGCTACTTTTTGTCCTGGAAAATAAAGGAGTTCCCGTGGGAATTAAGACAATTTATTCCATGCGGAAAAGTCGCGGACATCAGCTAGTCCTCAGAAATTTGTTTTTATTTTAGATTTCCGTTACTAATTAAGCAGTTATTTTTGTAAACGTTCAACTGTCTATGTGCAGTGGGCAGTGCACAGAGGGTAGTGCGCAGTGGGCAGTGCGCAGTGGGCAGTGAAAGAAAGAAAGAAAACTAGACCAAATTACCGAAATTTTTTCAGCCGGGAGTCAACCCTTCGATATGTACGTTATAACTATAATTTGTACTCCGTGGTCAAAACCTAACCGCCTATTTTTTCAACAGCCGCAGACGTCTAGAATCCTAGCCATATGTTATCTTTGTTGTAGACATAATAATTTATTATGTAATTATATCTACGTACGTAATCAACTGTAAGGTATCGAGACGTCGATGTAACAAATTATACTAAACCTTTGATCGACCCCTCAGTCCTCACAATCCTTCACCTCTGATGACACATACGAGGTGCGTGCAATGTTTGTGAGTAATCATTTATTTATCTAGATGATGCCCGCGACTTTATTCCCCTGTATGAATGTTTTTTTGAAGTTAAAACTTCTTTAGCCGCGTTGAACACTTTTTGGTAGGGGGTAAAAATGTGGATTCGCGTGACCGTGACCGACATGCTCGCGAACAGCGACATGCTCGCGTGGTTACGAAGACGAAAGGTCTTAAATATAAATATACTACATTCGTAATTAAACTTTAATGCCTTAGTCTTAAGGTTTAAACTTTAAGTATTGTTTTATGTTTATTATATTAAAACTAAAATTAAAAAATAATAATTTAAAGACCTTTTTTTAAATATTTGTTTTCAGTTCTATCGGCAGTCCCTATGACTGCCATTTTTTATGATTTTCGTTGGAACTCTTTAATTTTCCGGGATAAAAAGTGTCCTTCCCCGGGATGCAACCTAAAGTATGTCTGTACCGAAATTCGTCAGAATCGGCGGAAGATGGGTCGTAAAAGCGTAGCAGGCAGACAGAGACACAGGCATTATGCTTTCGCATTCATAATATTAGTATGGCTTAACCATTCATCACTGACGACTTTTCTTTAGAAATACCGTACTGAGTACTCTATTTTCTTCCCACTTTAAAAATGTATTATTGAAGTGAAAACTTGTTTATGCGCGTTGAGCACTTTTTGGTAGGGGGTAAAAATGAGGAATACGCGAGATGGACACCGTTCTTCTTAAGACAAAAGGTCTTAAGTATAATAATATACTACATTCGTAATTAAACTTTAATACCTTAGTTATATAAAAGATTTATATTTGTTTTTTTTTTAAATAATAGGTAATATTAAACCTAAAACTTAACCTTACGTTAGTAGTCTCACTCTTAAGTCATTACTTATCATAAGTGGCACAACTTGTCCTTAGTAATAAATCATTACTTATTTTAATTTAATTCCAAACATTATTCTAATTACATTATTAATTAGATCGCAGCAAGGTGGATGCACACAGACAAACGGGCGGATAGCAAAGTGATCCGATAAGGGTTCCTTTTTTCCTTTTAAGGTGCGGAACCCTAACAACTACTTAACCTAGGTAGGTATATATGCTTCACCGATTTTAGACGGAGGCTCCTAATCTAGATATAATGACACATTTTCTACACTAACCTACCGCTCCGCCGCCGATGTATTGCGGTTTGTAAATCTACGTATATCTATACTAATATTATAAATGCGAAAGTTTCTGATGTATGGATGGATGGATTTACTCAATCACGCAGGAACGGCTCTGGATGAAATTTGGCACAGAGATAGATTATAGTCTGGAATAACACATAGGCCCGCGGGAACCGAAAAACCTCAATCCACGCGGGCGAAGTCGCGGGCATCAGCTAGTTTTATTGTAATTGTATGTCCCAAAGGACCGAAGCCCCGGCGGCGGCGTGGTATGTCGCGTCTCCTTGTATTACACAAAGTCAGCGGATTCCGACTTGTGTTGGTACCGCGTGCAGTGTGACCGAAGTGACTTGGGCTCGCTAGCAGCTATGCACTGGCTCTGCCTGCGTTATAAGTCTATACAACGTCGTCTATATTAAAGTAAGTAAACCCAAAACATAAGCCTAATGACACTAATTTTCCGAATATTTTGTAATTGGTCGGTTTATTCGCAGCGATAAAGTGTCCTAACTCATTAATAATTTAATTTGGGGCTATAAAAGGCTGGATAGGAGCGCAAATGAAACACATTTCTACCTGAGTACCTACATACTGTACATTTAGTACCGGTTGATTGAAACTATTGGTTATCCCAACTTATGTTCCGTAAAATTTAACACACGTGCCGGTGTTCTTCAGGCGTCTGTTCTCTCCGCAATACTTTTCCTGTTGCACATCAACGATCTCCTAAACCCCAGTTTCTTTGGGTATGCCGACGATAGCACTGTTACAGAGAGATACATGTCCAGTTCTCGAGCAGTGCTTCTGAGATACTTGAGCAAAGAGAGGCCTTGGTGGATCGCGTTAACTCGACTCTTAAGGAGATGTCCGATTGGGGTGACGCCAACCTAGTCGAGTTTAATGCCACCAAAACACAAGCATGTTTATTCACCGCAAAGAGGAGCCCCTTCACCTTGGCTCCTACTTTCCATGATGTATACCGATTAGAAAGAAAGAAAAGAAAAATCATTTATTTTCCAGTTTTGCCACACATTTGCTTACCTCAAGGGTATGCTATCCTGGCGCCTTCATCACTACCACCAACAGCAATGAGCTAAACCTAATGAGATTAGTGATCACATTGAGCTCTTGGGTATTGACATCTCTCCCAACCTCAATTTCGGGAAATGTATCGAGTCAAAGGCTAAAACAGCTGCCAAAAACTATCCTGAATATCCTGAACAAGGTGAAGCGGTACTTCACGCCAGAACAGCGCCTCGCTCTTTATCAGGCACAGGTTCATTCTAGCGTGGAGTATTCCAGCCACCTTTGGGATGGATCAGCCAAGTACCAACTTAATACATTAGACTCGATAGATCGCCGTGCCAGAAGAATAATTGGCGATCCATCACTTACGCAGGGGAAATTTCTCAGTGTACAACACCGATGCAATGTCGCCTGCATATCTTTTTTTTATCGGATATACCATGGTAGTGTGCTCAGGAACTTCACAACCTAGTTCCTCCTTCTTCGTTCTACCACAGAACACCGGTAACCGTCAGCGTTGGCACCCTTATGTGGTTGACGTCCAATTTGCTTGTACGAAGCGTTTTTGCTCGAAGTTTCTGATACGAACTGCTAGAGTGTGGAACACCCTCCCAGCGTACGTGTTTCCTGCCACTTATAACTTAAGCACCTTCAAGGCAAGAGTGAATAGGCATTTTATAGGAAAACGCGTTCCAACCTAGACCTCATCATTGTTTTGCACTAAACATGATTATCGCCAAGCGCAAGCCTATCACGCAATAAAAAAAAAATTGTACTATTTCAGGGGTTGCGCACTAGATCCGTGCGTATTCGAATTCGGATTGGATGCAATGGGAAAGAGCCTCAGATGAGATGATCGTAGCGTCCGTCCGTCGATATGGCTTTTTTATGGAAGGGCAATGCAGGTGCAGGGTAGAGAGGCAGAATCCAGAAGTGCTGCTACTATTGAAGTTCTGTTCCATCACAAGCTTTCAAAAATGGTAGTACTTAACTAGTACTGTTTCGCTCACTGATCTACATCGCACTGCGCTCGTATTCATTATTTTCCTTTCGCAGATCAAACCTCGTCAAATGTTGAAGAAACATTTTAAATAATTAATTTAATTTTAATTTCACATCACATCATAAAAATATTACTATTACATACTAAAGAAATTATTATTATTACATTAATAATTAAAACCATAGTATTACAACAATGCATTATATTGCATAATATTGGGTTAGACCACATTCAGATTACTCATTGTAATTTTAATGATGTAGAATAAAAATAATTTTAATGAATACAGCAGTGTTTGAATTCCTTTAAAAACCGCTCTGGTAGGTAAATGTTGGTATTTTATAATGTTATATTTTATTCTATAACAAGAAGATGTCCGCGACTTCTTTTTTAATTCCCGAGGAACTTCTTAATAAACTCCGGGGAAAGAAAAAGAACACACGGAACATCTCGATTTTTTTATTCGTATTGTTTTTAATTTCACATAATAAAAATAATTAATGTTTAGGTAGGTAGGTTCCCTACATTTAATTTTTGTTTTCATTTCATTCTATTCAAAAACTGAAATCCTCACGAAATAAGTACCGCCTACGAGTATTTCACAGAATGCATAACTCTGACCACCGCGCTGTAGTTGGGAACACGAGTTCAAATGGATATTTATATCTACCTATATGTCACCGTAAGATTGTAAAAACCGTTAGATTATAATCTAACTCGCGAAATTGGAAACTGTCGAAAGATTAGAAAAATTGACACTCAGAACATTGAACGGTTCACAATCTGTCGACAGTCTACAATTTCGCGAGTTAGATTATAATCTAACGGTTTTTACAATCTTACGGTGACATATAACTTACATACAAAACAATCCCATGGTAACAATGAAGGTGTTTTAATAGGTCAGCTCCATGAGCATTGCGTCACGCCAGTGGAATAATAATTATTATTATTAAAATCGCTGCCGCAATGTGGTAAAGTACCTTTTTATCATCAAACTAATTTGGCTCTGAGAAACTGGCGGGTTTTCACTGACCATCTACATTGGTACCAGGGGCAAACACGTGATGAATATTATTATTTCATCTTACCTATTACATAATTCGTAGGTACAATACTTTTTGCTTCACATATCTTACAAAAAAGATCTCTTCTCGGATTTTACCTACGTCTATATTAGGAGCAGTAGGTATAGAATACGCTTCATGAAATACCCAGTAGGTAGATGATGAGTGATGACGTCATATTATTATTCTGACAATAACCGTAACCAATGATCTTTTATAATAACTAGAGAATCGTAACCAATGCAAATCTAATTCTTAATAGAGTCGTATGCGGAAAGATCTGGGCGTCCACAGCGTTATTACCTCAAGAACTGTACTTACACCTAATGTCATCAACGGGAAGGGGTCACGACTCTCAGGAATTAATAAGAAATACGACAGGGAGAGAGAGAGAGAGAGAGATTGTGGCGCATTCCGTTTCACGCAATCTCTAAACTGAACAAAGTTGACGGGACTAGAGATTAGAATCCAGGTCGGGCGGTAAACATCATCCATGTTAATATCCTGTTTCGTGGAAAGTATATTATGAAAGAGAAAATACGGCTAGACCTATCATTGACTCTGTGAGCAGCACATTGTTGAAAATCTACGTCAACCTAGATGTTGCAGTCGAAACTCAGATGTGCCCTCCCAGGAGTCGAACCTGCGACTGAAAAAAATATACGCGGCCATTAATAGGTACAATCACAATATCTGTAATTAGTCTGCTACTATTTTTACTTGTTAACGGTTAAAACTGGCAAAAGCTATGTTATGATCACAGTTGCACAATAGTTTTTTTTAAAATCCAATACAAGTAAGTCCTTAACTGCGATCTCGTGATGATACAGTCTAAGATGGTAGCGGGCTAATCTGCTAGGGGCATGGCAATGTTAAATCGCTTGGCGGTACGTCTTTGCCAGTAGGGTGGTACCTAGCCACGACCGCCGCCTCCCACAAGGCCAGACTTAGGAAAGTTCAGAAATTTTTATTGCGCTCAGCGTATCTCAGCAGATTTTAATTTATTTCTTACATTTATTTCAATTAAAAGTAAGAAATAAATTAAAATCTAAATTAAAAACTAATTCTATTTACAAAAAATACACGCCGTCCAAGTGATCGTTAATGGGCATGGTGCCCAAAACACTGGCGCTATTACCTCGTTGAATGGCAAGGCTAAATAAAATTAAATTGGTCAGTTCAGAAATTATACAAATTCCCAAATTGACCCTACCGGGAATCAAACCCGCATGTAAAGACAACAGACAAGAAGACAGCGCTCAAGGGAGGTGTGTTAAACTGCACGAGTATAAAAATAAAAGGATTACATTTTATTGTAATCAGTGTGCTTACTAGGTAATGCATCGGCGCGTGGACGGTTTGACATAATATTTTTATACTTATTCGGTATTTTGTTTGCTTAAATCAATGACATCATGATTTTCATAAATACGTTCTTATTTCCACCAAATAAAATCACACCAATTTGAAATTTGGGGTTAACTTGGCTTATCTTTATGACAACTGCCATGAACCGACTGCACAGCGCACATCTACACGCCGACATTCAAACTGGGATAGAGATGGAATGCAGCAGGGCTACAACTTTCATCAATCATTGATACAGTCTCAATTGTTTTGATTGGCTGAATTTGTGGTATTTTTGCTGCGTCAGTAGATTTTGGCTAATAGTGGAAGAATGATATCCAATCAGAGATTTTTGCGATTGTAGCTGTCATTTTTAGCCAACCGCCCTGCAGTAGAAAAGCAGCCAGTGTGTCGCGGCCCTAAGCCGGCAGGCTTATTTGGCGCAGTGCGCTGTTGTCTTAACGTGCGGTCACGGGTTCGATCCCCGGCAGGATCAATTGGGGAATTTATAATTTCTGAATTTTCCCTGGTCTGGCGTGGTGGGAGGCTACGGCCGTGGCTAATTATTACCCTACCGGCAAAGACGTGCCGCCAAGCGATTACGCGTTCCGGTACGATGCCGTGTAGAAACCAAATAGGTGTATGGGTTTAATATAACTGCGATGCCCCTAACAGGTTAGCTCGCTACCATCTTAGTCTGCATCATCACTTACCATCTGGAGTGGATAAAACAAGTCATATTTAAAAAAATTAAAAAATACGACCGCCCTGCCAAAAAACGAACTAAAAAGTTAAAAATCTAAATTAACCTAGTTAAATATTAGAATCTTATTGACATTTTTATTGATTGATATTTTTTTGTGAATCACTGGATATTGTACTATAGTGTTAAATATTTTTGGAATCTACTCATCATTGTCTAGATGATAATTATGTAGTTAATCTTATTTTCGAATATTTTTTCAACTTTAGTCTTTAATGCGGGACCATGAACACCCCATTATTTTTTAAAAAAATTTTACTAGCCTATGTCACCCGGAATAAGCTAGGGATTCTAAAGATACCTCAATAGGCATGATGACAGTATCCAAGAATCAATGAAATTATGAATTTATCTAATGAAATAGGATTCATGGATTATAAAAAACGTATTTATTTTTCTATTTCGAGTGAGATTGTAATTTATTTTGATAAAATAAAACTATAAAATACAGCAATCCGCCATATTGTATAAAACACCACTGAAGCGAATGACGTCACAACTGTTTTCGAGATTTGACAATCGACCAACAATCTCTATAAGTACAGGTGTTAAAAAAAATTTTCAAGTATTTTCGTGTTTTTTTTTGTTTCCCAAACATCATTTCCATAATCTAGTTTTGTTTTACCGAATTCAAAATCAAGAAATTAAAAATCGTTAGCCAGGGATCAAGGAGTTACCAAAGCTACTAGCTCTAATTTGCCCAGGATTGATTTGTTGATGCTGGGTAAGTATCTTGCATCAAACAAAGACTTTTGTTCAGCAGAATTTCCAACGTCAAAACTTCCATGTAACTACAATAATAACATAATAATTTATAAGTTCTAAACCCGTAAAATCTGCTATTTTATATATTAAGCACTTCGTGATAGTTATCAGAGGCTAAGTTAATGAAATAGTGTTTTTTAAAACTATACCGTATAACTTAATATGAGCGGTGATTGCCGTCTATGACGTCTGCCTCCTATTCGGGGCGTATGGGGTTCGATTCTTGGCACGCATCTCTAACTTTTTGCAGTTATTTGTGTTTTAAGCATCACTACATAGTATAAAACAAAGTCGCTTCCCGCTGTCTGCCCCTATGTATGCTTAGATCTTTAAAACTTGATTTTGATGCGGTTTTTTTTAATAGCTAGAGTGATTCAGGAGGAAGATTTATATGTACTTTTTATCCCGGAAAATTAAGGAGTTCCCGCGGCAACCAAAAAACCTCAATCCACGCGAACAAAGTCGCGGGCATCAGCTAGTATTAAAATAAAGCAAAAACTTACGTCAAAGTCATCTTCGCAGAAATAAATAGTAGAATTTAGCCCTATAGCTGTAGGATCTCGCCGTGCAAGATAAAGCCACTTAGATCGCATTGTTTTTTAAAGTGGCGCGTGAATAAATAGGTAACTTGCTTGGAGTTAATTTTGATGTGTTATCACACTGGGGGACCGCACACGACTTACACACTTTAGAATTCATTTTATTCACACAAAATATCTAAATTGCTGTACGAAGACATATTGTTTACTGCTCACAGTAGGTACATTGGAGTACATTGGTAAAAGCAATACGTCGTCATGACGTCACAAACGACGCCATGACACCCGCAAGCGTTTCGGCGTGATTTTTAAAATTTAAATTTCAAATGCCAATTTTATCTACCAAACCTTATTTTTCTGCTGAAATAAGATATTTCTCCGAAATAGTAGACACTTCCGAACATAATCTGACCATTTTTCAAAATCAGTCATCATGCCTGTTATCAAAATCGGTTCAGGCGTATTAAAGTTATGGTGGAATATACAAACTCACATACATACATACATACATACATGAACCCTGAAAACAATATACTCCTTTTTTCAGGCAGTCGTATAAAAAAGAAGGGTTGTACCTACCTATCTATTAAAAGGCGGCACTAAGTTGGAAATGAGTGTAATTCGCCGCACAATTTGTCGTTCGCGCCAAGCGTTAAATTGTCACCCGCTGGTTGTTATTATAACACTCTTTTCCTTTGTTGTCCGTAATGGCTTTGTTTGATCGAAGCTAATATGGCCACCAGTCATTATAGAACCCGGAACAAAATACGGTGACACGATGCGCTTCGAAGTTTAATCCGACTTCTATTTGTCATGGGTATAGTTGAGGACCTGGCGAGCGAGCATACTTTTATCCCGGAAAGTTTGTGAGCTCCCGTGGGAATTTAAAAAACTTATTCCAATTTCCACGCGGACAAAGTTGCGGCCATCAGCTAGTACTTATTTAATATGTACCTACAGTGACGCTGTCACCGGATCAGATAAGTTTAAGTGACTATAAAACTCCTAAAGGGTATGTTCCGATATACACTGCGAGCACTGTAAGGTGTGACGTCAATTTAATATACTGCGAAGCCGTCCCTTTATAGTTAGCTATACTGGTTACTGTTTAAAACGGAACGCAGTCAGTATTCAAAGCACCTTACCTCTAAAACGCCAGTGCTTACAGTACAAAAATGGCGACGATTTATGACGTCATATATATCCCTAGATAATGCGGCAGTATACTGTCAGTCCATAACGGAACAAATTTCTCCCCAGTAAGAGCACTGAACAATGCTCGCAGTGTATATCGGAGCATACCTTAATATAGTTGGCGCGCGGCCACAGCGGTGCGGCGCCTGTGACGTCAGCCGGCGGGCGCGTGGACGACGACCGACGCGACGGCAGCAGCACGTTGAGACGCGCGTGCGACACTTCACCACTGCCGACTCACTGCTGAGCAGTGCACGAGTCTGTTCTCCGAGTGAGAAGGTTTGGCCGTGTTCCACCACGTTCACCAGAACCGATTGGACATTTTTTTTTGAATTGTGATTAAATTAGTAGATTGAAATGTTAAAAAATTCAAAGTTATTTATTTAATTAAATTTCAATTTTTTTAGTTTATTGTTATTAACTAGGTAGAATTGTTAGCTTTAATGCTATGTATCTAAATATGTCAAATGTAACTAATTCCAATGCCCTGACGGGGCCTCTTGTCATTATAATTGACTAGCTGATGCCCCCGACTTCGTCCGCGTGAATTGAGGTTTTTTGGTTCCCGCGGGAACTCTTTAATTTTCCGGGCTAAAAGTAGCCTATGAGTTATTCCAGACTATAATCTATCTCTGTGCCAAATGTCATCCTGATCCGTTCAGTTGTCCTGACGTGAAAGAGTAACAAACATCCATACTTACAAACTTTCGCGTTTATAATATTAAAAGTAAGGATGTAATATAGGTACCTACATATAATATGATTTCTGGACTGTAGTCACTGTAGTGTTACAGGATTGCGAAAAAAAAACAAGCGTATGTTTTTCGCAGTGCGAACGTAGCCTAAGAGGTGAGCCAAGTGCTGGAGACCTCTAGAGATAGTGCTTAATTCACTTGTATGCACACAATCTCTAATCTCTTTATTCCTTTCATAACACTTCCTGCGGAAGGAGACAGCTACCGGATTTAGTCCCGTCAATGTAGTTTAGGGATTGAGTGCAACTGATCATTAGTCACAATGCTTAATGTCTTTTTGGTAATTTGGCATAGAGGCCTAAACGCCTTCCATATCCGCGGTCTTGTAGCAAATTAAACAATGAAACTTTGCAAACAATTTTTGTTATTTACTAACTAGATTAAACACTCGTCGATTCAGCGGATAATTTTTTTGTAAGGAAATATTTACATTATGAATAATTAACATAACAATGTGGAGGAGGCGAGACGTACCTATCACGTAATTAGATACCTGCTTATTATTAACGTGTCAAAGTTAGTTAATTAATTAATGTGTTGGCCATAATACTCATACTTGACTTGAAGTAAACGTGATCGTGCAGCGTAGGTATATTTTGTTTCTTATCATTACAATAAATTATGATCCTCATTTTATTATTGCACTAGCTGATGCCCCCGACTTCGTCCACGTGGATTGAGGTTTTTGGTTCCCGCGCGATGTCTTCAATTTTCCGGGATAAAAAGTAGCCTATATGTTATTCCAGACTCTGTGCCAAAGAACAATGGCGAGCTTGGACCCACATAATTTAAAAATTAAGGAGGCATCGTTCAAGTACTAGTTTATATTAATTATAATCATGTGTTTATATGATGTATATATACAAAATATTGAGACTCTGAGATACGGGATTCAAAAGAAAGAAATTATTATAATTTATTAAAAAATTAGTCATCTTGCACTAACGGAACGCAATTGACATAGATAGACATTTTGTTGACATGACAACACTTGTCATTATTTTTTATTTTTGTAGGGATGTTCCGACACCATCGATGTATCATCGATACCTACTGAAATGAGTATTCTTAATATTACTATCGTCTTGTGATACTAACACGAGTACTTTAAAAGTATCGATACCTAATCGTATCGATACTTTTTAATTTTTATGTAAATGATTTTATCAGTATCAGTGATCACTATTTATATGACACTAGCTGATGCCCGGGACTTCCTTCTCATGGATTTGGTTATAAGAGAAAGAAAAAAGCTCTCATAGGAAAAGTAAATAAGTACTTAATGCAAGTGTTACTCAAAGTATATAGTGGAATAAAACGCTTAATGTAAGGAAGATCAGGCTATAGAATGAGAAAACAATGAATTATTGGCCAGCGAATCACTTCAACTTGGGCTATAGGTATCGAAGAATTCATTGGCCAGAATCCGCTTAAAGGTACCAGTGGTGCAAAAGAGATCTATTTTGATATTATTGTTACTCAATTTGTTAAAAGATAAGAAAGATCTAAGCAGATAATAGTTATTTAGAAATATGGTGTGAGTAGAATTATTGCGGAATTCTCGCAGACATAAGTACCTACCTAATTATAACTAGGCATAAGACCTACCTACTCGTTCATACTAATACTGATACAAATTATTGATTGAACAATAGCCCTTTCCCGTAGTAATAGTTTTTGATTAATAATTTTTAGGTTATATTCTACTTTTAGGTGTATCTTTTTTCTCCCACATTTTTAGACTTACTTACTATTTGCTTTTTTCTTAGTTTTGTTACGTTCTACAATTATTAATAAGTTTCCATGATGAACGCTAACTTTTTCAGTGGGTCCCAAAATACATGCATTCTCGCCATCCTCCTTTCAGCCAGATTCGTTCAGCCGCTATTCATAATATTTTAGACGTTTAGTGTTTTGAATTAGTAGATAAGTGAAATAAAACTGTCATTTTGAAGTAAGTAATACTTATGCTTTATGCGATGGCAGTAACCAGTGACGTGCAGATCATAAAGGCATAAAAGCACAGCTTACCCTATTATTTTTCATTGTGACTAGCAAGAAAATAGGTTCTTACATAAATGCCTACCCTGACTTCAAATCCTGACCACGCCACTGGCAGTAACCTGCTCTTGCTCTTTGCAACGGTAGAGTTTCGTACCTAGCTACACAAAATGCAGGGAGTACCTGTGAGTACAACTTTATATTATTCCACTTCAAATTAGCCGTCAACTGTAATCGCACCGGGTGGTGCACGGTCAGTGATGACGCATGTTAAGTTGGTAGCACTAGCGGGCTAATCTGTTAGGGGTACGGACTACGGCAGTAATACCATAGATTAAACCTGAGGTCCAATTGTCTAAGCAAATCGTAATCATTTGACAGTTTAAAACGTATTACTCGAACTGCTTAAGGAGTTTATACATGCTTTTTGATGTGCAGGCTCTATGAACTCCCTAAACAGGTCGAATTATACGATTTCCTTACACAATTAGGGGTTCTGTACCGGTTTATCCATGGCCGGCATAAGGTCGATGTCGCTTGGTACGTCTTTGCTGGTAGCCGGTAGGGTGGTAGCAAGCCACAGTCGAAGCCGCCCACCAGACAAACTGCATATTATTTTTTAGGAAGCTCGCTCACGGGGTTTTCAAAAAGTGGACTCTCCAAGACGGACGGGCGGTGAAACTTAACTCTATATCTCATAATTATCAATTTAATATACTGACCTCAACCCTTTGTTTATTTCAAAGAAAGTTGTATTGAAACTTTCAATAGTCGCAAGTAATTTTCCATATATCGTTTGCCAATTTTTGAATATCATTGTTACACCCGACCCAAAACTGTTCACAAACGTCTGCCAAATGAATCAGAACATATTATACCTACTTCTTTAACGCACTTTAGATATAGATGTTTGACCCGAATCACGAAAATAAAATAATCTTTTTAGGGTCCTCTGCCATTTAAACGATTGTTCTTGGATATGTGAAAAAAGTCATGGAAGTACTTAGTATATACAATGAAGTTAAAAGGAAAACTATCGCAGCTAAGTAGACTTTAGAAGTTAACGAATAATAGTCGACCAACGTATAAAATGCCCACATATTGTCCAGCGTTACAGCGGTACAGCGAGAAACCGTCAGCATTGGCACCCTTATGTGGTTGACGTCCAACCTGCTCGTACGAAGCGTTTTGCTCAACGTTTCTGATACGAACCACTGCCGCCTGGCCTTGTTCTGGGCAAGCGTACCAACGTAAACCTCATCTTTGCTTTGTACTAAGCTAAGTCGTCAAGCGCAAACCTATCACGCAATGAAAATAAAAATATTGTGACGGGCAACTACGGAACACTACTCTCGCATGGCCCGACACGCATTTGGCTGGTTTTTAAATAACATTTATTTTCATAATTTTTCCAATGTGTGAGTCTGTGAATCGATTTTCCCACGCTTGTAATATAGAAACCCTGCCGATTCCCATTGGCCAGCGTGATGGACTATCATTGGCCAACCATTCTGAGAAGAAATCTGTGCTCAGTAGTGACTAGTGAGCCGGCAATGGGCTGAAGTGAGTGAGTGAATATACAAAGTGAAAATGAGTGCTTGTGCCTTTTCACAGGTAAGGACATTTTCGCTCATATTTCACGAAAACACAGTCGACAGTAACGAAGTCCCAGGCTTGATTCCCGGAATTTCTTTGGTCTAGTCTGGTTTGGCGGGAGGCTTCGGTAGCGGCTACTACTACCCTACTGGCAAACACGAAAGGCCTTCCTCTGCAAATCGAATAATTATATAGAACTTATATCAAGCATGTAAAAATTAGTATATGATTTTGTGAGCCCTGTAAAAAGGGTTGAGTTTTGTCAATCCCCTCCTTTATAGTTTTAATTTAAGTACCAAATTGTTTACACTGTCTATAAATTATGATAAATGCGAATTTCTGTGTCTGTCTGTTAGCTGTCCACACTCCATGGCCCACCCGTTTAACCGACTTTGACAAAGTTCGGCACAGACGATTGTAACTTGCACCCCGGGGATGAACATGAGCTACCTTTTATCCCGGAAAATCAAATTTCATTCTGAAGTTCTCAGGGGTTTTTTTAAAACCTTAATTCACGCGGACCTTTCACTGGGGTCTATACGATTTCCGGAATTCCCCTTTAAAAATTCAGAATTCATTCTCAACTAGGTGCATATATCTAAGCATAGTATTAACATACCATAAGCATAGTAATAACTTAATATAGTCCATATTACGAAACTCACATAAGTAATTAGAGTTCCGTAGTCAATAAGGAACCCTTTTAGTTTCACTATCTCCGTTCGTCCGTCCGTCCGCGGCTTATCTCAGTCTTAGTAACATAAAATTTTGAAAAAACATTTTTAGGTTATCTCCTCTACACGTGAAATGGGGATGAATTTTTTCTCACTCGTATAATATAACCCATGGTGTAGGGTGTCGTTAGATAGTTCGTTCAAAAAATATAGTCCGGGTGTGGGATAACGATTTTGCTATTATAAAAAAATTAAGCTTAAAAGTGATTTTTTTTTACAATAACAGGTCATTTCCTCCGCCAGCGATTGTTTTTGGATATGTGAAAAACTTCATGGAACTAGCATCTTACTTCTTACTTATTAATATGAATGCGAAAGTTTGGATGGATGTATGGATGTATGGATGTATGGATGTGTGGCTGTGTGGATGTGTGGATGTGTGCATATATGGATGTTTGTGACTCAATCACGCCCCAACGGCTGAACGGATCTGGCTGAAATTTGGCACACAATATATATTATACAGATACATTATAGTCTGGAATAGCACACAGGCTACTTTTTATCCCGGAAAATGAAGGAGTTCCCGCGGGCACCAAAAAACCTCGATCCACGCAGACGAAGTCGCGGGCATTAGCTAGTATAATATATGTACCTATAACGAAATTACAAAGCAGACCATCACAGCTAAGACGACTTTAAGCTAAGTTTACGAGTAATAATCGACCAACTTATAAAATGGCCGCATATTGTGCCGGGCAAAAGGAACTCTACATTGCGCGTGGCCTGACACGCACTTGGCCGGCTTTTTTGTTTTCTATAGTCATTCAACGTCCTTAAATAACTTTTTATACGACTGCCTGAAAAAAGGAGTATATTGTTTTCAGGGTTCATGCATGTATGTATGTATTTATTTATGTATGTATGTATGTGAGTTTGTATATTCCACCATAACTTCTATACGCCTGAACCGATTTTGATAAATGAGGTATCGTTAGAATCCCTAGCTTATTCCGGGTGGCATAGGCTAGTAAAAATTGAAAAAAAATGGGGTGACCATGGTCCCGCATTAAAGACTAAAAATGAAAAAAATAAGATTAAGTATATAATTATCATCTAGCAAATGATGAGTAGATTCCAAAAATATATAACACTGAAGTTCAATATCCAGTGATTCATAAAAAATATAATTTTATAAAAATTTGAATAAGATTCTAATGTAACTAGATTATTTAGATTTTTAACTTTTTAGTTTGTTTTTGGGCAGGACAGTCGTGTTTTTTAATTATTTTAATTATGACTTGTTGCATGCAGTTACCAGCTTGCTAGGTACTATTAGCTACTTATGTGCATATTCGTATCGCATTAGTGAGCGCGTGAAGCCGGTTCGCGGTAAAAAGTGCGCTTATTCATAATAGGTAACTATTTTAGTGCGATCTCGGTAAGATTGCGATAAGGTTATTAACTCTATGTAAGCAAGATTGACTCGATAATTCCCTCAGACCGCAAACTTTAATAGGATGCAACGTAATTACGTACCTACCTACTTACCTATTTAATATTTTTATATTACCTAAAATAAATTAATTAAATCACATTATTAAGTCATAATTAAAAAAAAAAAAAATACGACTGCCCTGCCAAAAAACGACCTAAAAAGTTAAAAATCTAAATTAATCTAGTAAAATTAGAATCTTATTCAGATGTTTATTAAATGATATTTTTTTTGTGAATCACTGAATATTGAACTATAGTGTTATATATTTTCGAATATTTTTTCAACTTTAGTCTTTAATGCGGGACCAAGGTCACCCAATAATATTTTTTAATTTTACTAGCCTATGTCACCCGGAATAAGCTAGGGATTCTAACAATACCACATTTATCAAAATAGGTTCAGGCCTATAGAAGTTATTGTGGAATATACAAACTCACATACATACACGAACCCTGAAAACAATATACTCGTTTTTTCCGGCAGACGTAGGTATAAAAATATAACTAAACCATAAACAAAAACGCAGCGATTGAAATAAGCAGGTATTTAAGAAGGTACATAATTTATGCAGAAGCTAGAGCCATTAAGCGTATTGATTTATTGAATTAACAATTATGTGCATATGTATTTTGATACCAATTAGTCGGCGTGATTAATAATATGTATAAATTATAACTCTCTAGTACTAACAGCTTCTGAGCTAAGCGGACAGACGGACTACATGGCGAAACTCTATGGGTTCCTTGTTGACTACGGAACCCTAAAAATAAGTTTTTAAAATAATTTTAAGTATGATTACTTATCTAATTCATTTAAAATTCGTCGTCTCCTTCCTGTGGCCTTAGACAATAATATGTACCTATATAATATACTATAATAATTATATGTATATATTTATATCATCCTAAGGTGAGAATTAATCTCGATTTACAATAGGTATCCAGAGGGGGAAATTGTAATTATTTCTAAATATTAAATTGTCTGTGGTCTGATGTGGCGGGAGGTTGCGGCCGTGACTTATACCAGCAAATATTTTCCGCCTAGTGGTTTAACGTTCCCAAAACCCAATTAGGGGTAGGCTAATTTAGGGGAAGTTAACCCCTTACCTGAAAAACCTTACCGTTACCACTAAGTGAATTTGGTCAAAACATTACTTATTTCCTTTAATAATAATAACATTAGGTAATACATTTAATCTCTGGTCAAGGGTTAAGTACCTAATCAAAATTAGCTGAGCAGCCTGAGCTGTTTCAATTCTATTCTGGAAGAAGTATTTATGCGAATGGAATAGGAAAGTTAAGTATTTAAAAAATGGCAGTCTTAGGAAACTGCCGATAGTAGTGAAAACGAAACGAAGATTTTTTAAATTTTAATTCTTATTTTTTTAAAAATTTAAATTATTAAAATATAAACCTTAACAGATAAATAAGGCATTAAAGTTTAATTTCGAATGTAGTATATTTATGATAGCGAGCGTGTCGGTCTCGCGAGAATGTCGGTCACGCGAATCTACATTTTTACCCCCTACCAAAAAGTGCAGCTCAACGCCCCTATAGAAGTTTTCAATTCAACTAATGGAAGGTACCTAACAAATCTTAGATAATACAGATGACATGATTTTAATTGGTTCATCAGAAGGGCGTTCACAACTTACGAGTATGGTTACAAATCATAACAATCAGTGCAGAATAATTGTAGGACTTGAAATTAATGTGATGAAAACTAAAGTAATGTCAAGTCAAAATAGAGAGCTTATTATCAGTATCAACAATAAAAAAAATAGAAACTGTAAAGAGCTTTGTATAATATTTGGGTCAAACGTTGACTCTAGGAAATGATAATAATTTACAACAAGAAATACTTAGAAGAATAGAAAACGCTTGGAGGAGATTTGGGTGACAATATAAGTCACACCACTCGAGCACGCACAAAAATATCCATCAGAATCGGTCCAGCCATTCTGAAGTGATGCGCTTACATACATTCGGCAATTGATTTTTATTTATATGGAGTTAGAAGATAAATGGGGAGACGTGGATATTGTAGAGTTAACAGGCCCTCTTTGACATTAAAACATAACTGGCATAGGTTTTTGCCTGGAAATGGGATGGTTTATAATGGCACCTCACTCTAATTACTAGGCTTATAATAATAATAAGTATTGCAAAAAATGACAATATTTAGTGAATTGACAAAATATCCAAATTATTTTTGTATAATGCTCCAGTCTTGAAACAACAAAAACAACTCACTTGGCTTTCCGGGAGCCGTAAATAGACGAATTGGCTGCTTTCCACGTACTCACTATGTATACAACACATGTACTCGTGTACTGCACGTATGTACTGAGGGTACGCGTGCACGGGACAACGTGCGATCGCCGACTGACCGTTTCACAACAGTGCGTATGGTTATACAATTTATAATAATGTATATTTGTTTATTTTTATCAGATTTCATCCCTCAACGCAAAGGTGATGTGTTTTCACACGCGCTAATGCCCACGTCATCGTACGCTTGATAGCCTTGCGGTGCAGACTACGGACCACAGTCGCACAAAATAAAAACACTTATAATAATTATCTTCTTTTCAGAAAAAGAAAACATCGTGCGCAACTTTTAGGCTGTACGAGGAAATTTTTGGCTATAACGCATTTACATAAAACTAGATGATGCCGGCGACTTCGTCCGCGTGGATTAAAATCTTTTGATACCCACGGCAATTCTATAATTTTCCGGGATAAAAAGTGGCCTATTTCCTTCCTCGGGACTATCCCCATACCAAATTACATCAAAATCAGTTAAACAGATGGACCGTGAAAGCGTAACAAACATACAGACAGACAGACAGACACACTTTCACATATATAATAGGTTTTAGTATGGACTATCATCTAGCCCGCGACTTCGCGCGATTAAGTTTTTGATTCCCGCGGCAATTCCTTGATTTTCCGGGATAAAAGTAACCTATGTCCTTCCCTGGGTTACAACTTATCCCTATACCAAATTTCATCAAAATCAGTTGAACGGTTGGGCCGTGTAAGCGTAGCAGACAGACAGACACACTTTCGCATTTATAATATTAGTTAAGTATGGATATAACCGGCATTATGATCAATTCATTGAATCAATGTCAGCTGAAATCTGTATGAAAATCAGGAAAACTTAAGCAGGGGTACACATACCTAAATGATGACGTAAACATGACGCGGCCACCTTAACCAATCACGTGCCGCCGCCTGAATCACGATAACGAAGTTCTTTCGGAATTGTACCATATATAAAACTTTCAACCTACATTAGGCCCAGCTGGGAGCCCCGAGCATGACACCGGCTCGGAGGAAGGTCTTCCTATTGCATCGGGAGCATACACCATACGCTCCTGACATTGGTGGATTGGCTGACGTGGCTGCGGCGTGTTTACGTCTTGTTAGCATGTAGGTACTAGGTACACCTTACACCTATTCATACATCAAGTTCATCGATTTTAGAGATACAGTGCGTAATTCATTGGTGTAGAATTTTATTACCTGTAAATACATACCTAGTTAGTCCTTACCTAACTTAAGACCACAGGAAATCACTGTAGCAGTGACCGTAACTGAATTCGGTTTCAAGTGTTCTGGACTGGAAGTAAATATAAGTTTATCTGAGGAACTATATATCTTGGCGTATGCCCGTGACATTCGGGTTTTCAGGTATTCAGCTAAGCGTACTTAAAACTATAACTATAGCAGATAATACACGTCCGATGAGCGACGAACTACTGTTAGTCGCGTCGTATCGAGTCGCGTTGTCGCGTCGGACAGTGCCTTACATGATACCCAGAGAGTTGTAAACGCTGTACAGGGTAACAACTAACATGCCCCCGGTTTTGTCATTTTGGTCATTTTGGTTTGGAACACTGAAACTGGAAACTGCCTCGTTGGTCTTGTGGTTAGCATTTTTTGACTGCGGCCAACGAGGTCCCGGTTTCGGGTCCAGGGTCGGGCAATTATTAAGGATTGAGTTTTTCTGACTAGATTAGGAGTTAGGAAGTTAACGGTGTGTCACCCCCGTGCTTCGGAGAGCACGTTAAGCCGTCGGTCCCGGTTATTATCATTAACATGGTATTAGTCGTTAAAGCCCGCTAACCCGCATTGGAGCAACGTGGTGGGTCTAAGCTCTAATTCCCTCTCTCCTATGAGAGTGGAGGCCTGTGTCCAGCAGCAGGACGTCAATGGGCTGCAGTGGTGGTGGATACGGAACACTGATTGTATAGTGAACTTCACGCTTGTCCGATAGTTTTAAGAACAACCTAGTCTTGAAATAGTTAACCGACTTAGCGCGATAAGGCGATGAGCAAATTGCAGGAGATCCCGGTTTCCGCGGAGTATGTACACAGTTCGAGCAGACCGCGCGCTATCAGCGGCTGATAAGGCGATGAGGCGGCGCCGCAGAAACCTCGTGATGCGTGCGACTCATTCACAACACGGCCCAAAGGCGTGATGCTGACTGCGCGGGATCCCCCACACCTGCTGACAATTTTCTATGCCTCTACAAGTTAGCCCTCAACTGTGATCTCGTACCTGATCGTAAGTGATAATGCTGCCTAAGATTGCACCGGGCTAAACTTTTAGGGGTATGGCACCTAGTTAAAATTAAAAAAATAAATTCAAAATGCTTTTTATTCAAATAAACTTTTACAAGTACTTTTGAATCGTCGAGTGAATCTACCACTGGTTCGGAATGCCATTCCTACCGAGAAGAACCAGCAAGAAACTCGGCGGTTGCTCTTTTGAAAAAAAATTACAATTTCATTAATTTATAGAATACATTAGTAACAGCTGTCCTTAGCATTGCCGTAGCCAGTAAAATCCATGCTCCTTTGTCATTTACGTAATTTTCAACAGCATAATAAGCATTTTCAGGAGTATACTTTTAATGGACTTCTTAAACTTGTGTAAAGGCAAGTTATAAATAATATTAAACCCATACCCCTAATCGGTTTCTACACGGCAGAATCGCTTGGCACACAATATCCTATAAGCTGTTTAGGTAATTGTAACGACTTCCAAAAGGGGAGGAAACGTAATCTTTAAAAGCTGTGCAAAAAGAAAACTTTCAAAAGCGTGTCAATACTTTTGTGGTGTTTTGTGTTGTAAATAATAAAGAGTAATTTTTATCAAATCCGCGTGTATTTAAAAACGTACTTCTGTTTGGAAATGGGTGCTAACTAGCTACCAGCCGAGACAGAGAAAATTTACAATTTCGCTAGATAGATTACAATCTAACGGTTTTCACAATCTTACGGTGACATATCTAAAGGATATTGTGTTGCGTGATATGCGCTTGACTTAAGATTCTTAGCTTTCATCTTATTGGATTAGAATGACATTGTATAGATAGACATATTAATCTCGAATTTTTTTTTGTAATCATAGTCTTAAGTTACCTACAGACTACAGTCGTATTATTCTCATTGGAATTATTTCAAAATATTAATGAGTAGGTACTTACATTAAATATTTGCGTGCTAAATAGTAGAATATGAAGGACACGCCATAATATCAATGTGAACATCTGTAGGTACACTCATACTAAAGTCATACTCATATTCAGCAAATAAAACAATTGCGTATGTCAGCTCCGACGCACGACTGGAGTTTACTCCTTACGAACAAAAACTGTTACCATGGACACATAAAGTAAATAACGTAACGGAGAAAGTATGATTTTACTCCTACGGCTTATATATTATTAAGAAAATCGATTTTTACGGAGGTAAACTCCAAAAAATCATTTAATTTAATTTCATACCTACTAAACAAATCGCCTGTAAGCTAAGCTTTTTGAGGTGCAAAGATTATTTCTTACTAGCTGATGCTCGCGACTTCGTCCGCGTGGATTGAGGTTTTTTGTTCCCGCGGGAACTCTTTAATTTTCCGGGATAAAAAGTAGCCTCTGTGTTATTCCAGACTATAATCTATCTGTGCCAAATTTCATTCAGATCAGTTCAGACGTTCTGGCGTGATTGAGTAACAAACGTACTTATATAAGAGGTTTTTGGTTCCCGCGGGAACTCTTTAATTTTTCGTGATATAAAGTAGCTTGTGTTATTCTAGACTATAAAATCTTTCCCTGTGCACATTTTTATCTGCGAGCTGGTAGATGCTGATGCTGATTAATGAGGCGGCTATATTTAGATGTACCTACACCAATTATTTTTTATATCATGAAGTACTAGTACTAGAAGTACTAGAAGTATGAGTAAATAAAGCTAATGAGTAACATTATTTTAACCTAAATTTATACTATAAAATTATATCTAAGAATTGGTCCATTGACTTATCTTAGTTTACGCTAGATTTTATTAGAGTTTTTATTAGAGACACTGTGATCTTGTGTTCTTTGTATTGCACTTAGCACTACACGTTCACTTCACTACACTAACTCGAAGGGCTTAGTCCTTTTATGTCTACGCACTAAATCTGTAGTACTATTATATTATTCTGTGGTATTGTCAAGAAGCTGGATGGCCTCGACGTTTACGTGATGATGAAGCCTGTTTTCGTGGGATTTCGCTTGTCTCCTTATGATTATATTTACGAAGATACCCCTGAGATACCAATTAACTTACATATTATTGTATTTTATCGTTTTATTTCTTGGAACTATAAACTTTTGAGAAGCATCACGGCGCAGTGGTGAGGCGCTCTAGCTTTTTGGGTGGAAGGTCGTGGATTCGAATTCCGGAAGAAAACATTTGAAAACTTAGGTAAGTAGGTACAATATTATATTATGTGTTAGTTACCACCCTATGGGAAAAGCTTAGTATCGAAGACGTATCGTACTGTAGGTAAGGAGAAAAGCGACTCATCAAGCAAGCACGAAGTTGATTTTATACCTCGCCCGAGCCGTCGGCTTCGTTAGCTCTAGCTCAGGAGTAGGCTGCATCATTGCTCACAAAAAGTAAGCGCTAACTTGTAGTAAAAAACCGATCAGTGCGAGTCAGACTCGAGCACAAAGAGGGTTCTGTAGGTACCACCACACAATAGAAATTATTTTAGTAAATAACAAGACAGACGCCATGGCAACACGTAAGAGCCTGACAAACAATTCGATACCCCATGAGTACGGATGCCTAATTAACGGTTTTAGGATTTATTCCTATACTTGTGTTTTGTGACGTTACTTTCTGCCAAATTTCATGATTTTAAAAATACTCGAAATACAGCATCTTAAATAGCTGTATTTTTTTATTTCATTGACTCAGAAACTTATTTTTTTTACAGCTCCAAGGAATTTTATCCTCCAATTATTACTTGATACCCCTCCACGCGTTCCTGAAAAAATTAGTGCTGCTCTATCTGACATCTATACATTGACATCGGAGTGATCCTATAAGGGTTCCTTTTGAGGTATGGAACCCAAAAAAAATTATACATAAAAAAAGATGAAATCTGTCATCGATCTTGCAGACTTCCAGAGAGGTATACTTCCGTGTTCAGTTAGACCTAAATTTCGCTTAGTAGGTACCAACGTTGATAGCACAGCTGCGGGGCAACAGTTAGGCAGTGAAACAGTTTCCGCGACTGAAACCGGCCTCCGAGACTCGCTCAACACCAGTCGCTATTATCACAGCTATTAAACTCAATTCAATTAAAACATGCAGGACATACAGGTGTCTCTTATGTTACGTCATGTATTGACTTTACCACCGGTTCGGATAGCAGTTGGATCCCCTCGCAATATCCTCGGATCATAATCTGCAGCGCCGCGCTGTTATTTGTGTGACTACCTATCACTTCAGAATTTTCCATTTTAATAATTAGTACTGAATGAACTAGAAGTTTAATTCGCTATAATCCGCTACAGTAGACAAATCTGTGTGGTACAGTAGCGTGTCTTAGTTCATTCACTATCAAACTTCTAGTTCATTCACTATCATGGACTTCCGCAAAGTAACGCCTGCTTCTATTCAATAATAATTAGTACATTATGTATTCGCTAAATTCCTTATCTTAATAGGCGAAGGCCCAGATCTAAATCGGTGTTGATGTTAGACCAACGCATTCTCGCACAAATACTCGCTGAGTTAAATAGTTTATTGAGATGTTTTTATCATAAGACTCAGTAGAGCAAATGTAGGTTAACACGGTCTATAGGTTTTGCTTAGGCTATGTCCAAACTTAGCGTTTCTCGACTTGTTTTCGGGGGATAAGTCGTAACGCCACCGTATTGTTAATATTCTCTTAGTAAGACAATACTCGGTGCACCAATATTATTTAACTAGACGATGCCTGCGACTTAGTCCACGTGGATTAAGTTTTAAACCGAACCGTTATAAACGCGAAAGTGCGTCGTTTTGTTCATCAATCACGTCGCAGCAGAGCAAACAGAGTCGACGACAATTTTCGCGTGGCCGTGGGTATATGTTTTGTTATCACCTCGAAAATGACATCCTTTTATCACGGAAAATCAGTTTCCTGGAATTTTCAACACGCAGCCGAAGTCGCGAGCATCATTTAATTTAAGGAATCATACTAATATTTTATTGCGATTGATGGTTTGTCCTTCAATCCTTCCCGTAATAGAGCAAAGGATCGACGTCATTTTTTGTATGGGTATAGTTGAGGACCTGGAGTGATATAGGCTACTTTTTATACTGGATAATTCTCGTGGGAATTGAGAATCTTATTCCTCGCGGCTGAAGTCGCGGGCACCAATTAGTAATAGATCAGTTGAAATTTGAAAGACATCATAAATAATTGCAATGAATGCTCGGTGACAGCTTTAGCTACCTATTATATAACTTTATTACCTTTCAACATTATACTTAGCCTCGTTTTATATTTTCAGGACAAAAAGCAATCAATTAAAACAACTAAAATCAATATTATTTAAAAATTTAATAACTTCATCAAAATAACAATTAATAATTAAAATAAAATTTATATACATGGTGTAATAAAGAGAACAATTTTACACAAGAAAATGTTATGTTATGAGTTATATGACAATACTAAGTGATAAGCTGAACGTCCACCGGGGCGGGTATGTCGGCCAAGTGTGATCAAATCGGAATAATTGTATCATGGAAAGCGTTAATTCGCGCGAAGTACATATTTTCAAGACATTTTGTAACGTTAACTTATAATAAATTCTTCTTCTTCTTTCTCTCCCAATTTATTTGAAGATGCGAAACTATTCTTGAATAAAATAATGATTGGAATATCCTGTGGACGTCCAACTATAAAAATGTGTATGAGCCTCGATAAATAAAATGAATATGAATGACGTTTAAATGAATGAATGAATAAAACATCATCTTACGTGGAGTATTAATTTCTTTTTGAATATAATCATCATTTTCAACGACAAAATAATTATTTGTTCTTGTGATAATATCATTTTAGAATTATTATAATTTATACACGTGTACAATTTACTTAATTGAAACAAGTTTGGACTATTGAAAAAAAATCATTAGTCCGCGTTATTAAAAAAACAGACGTATCTCCATAGAGTTAAAGTTTGTATTGCTTTGTATGCTACAGTACTATGAATAAGCGAGTCGCAAAAAATGAAGACACTCCGTGTTGTCGGTGTTCAAGAGCGAAGACATCACTATAGTATAATATGTTCTGCAATTTTTGAGAATTCTGTAAGTTTTCGTAAGGCACTATCATTAATTACCAATGTACAAAGATATACGACCGAATATAAATTATATTTATAGTGCATTAAAATTACTATAAAAATCTTATGTATAAAATATATTTTGGAAAATAATTTACATTATCTTTGATATGCTTATAATAGTTAAAATTAAAAGGTCGCTTCTAGACTGACCACCAGCTGAGAGTTTTTAGTTGACAGTTCCGCTGTGAATCTGTCAAATAGTCAGATAATAATTTAGTCAGTTTGTAACTCGCCGTCTGGCAGTCGAGAGGCGACCTGAATACTTGTTCAAAAATAAGGCACAAATCCACCACACTCTGAAATGCTTAGGCGAACCTCAAATTGAATATTAAGCCGTCTTAACATTTAAATAAATCAAGTTTAATTGACACCTAAGCTGACAGGTTTTGTGTGTGAAATCTGTCAGCCTTAACACATTACAGACGGCTGTTAAAGTTTATTGAGTGCTAGTGCTACCTACATTATACAGTTCGTCAGCATTTCTTATTTTTAAAATACCAAAAATATGACAGTTTATGAGGTGCGCTTAACTTTCTGAAATTATTCAGTATTGCGTCATATTAACAGGTAGGTAATTATTGTCATATTTTATAACTCTTATATGAGATACTGATACTGATAGTATACAACAGATACTAATGAACGAGGCAAAGCCCCTCCATAATGTAATTGTGACCCCGAGATTAACATCTCTTCATAGAAGAGCTGTCAAGTTTAACACCATTTCATAAAATAACTGTAATTTATGACACCTCTTTATATGAGAAATGTCAAAATATTTATCCCCTTCATACAAGCAATGTTCAGTTTGACATCTCTTCATAAAATAACTGTCAAGTTTGATTTGTAACTTGTAATTTAAGCTGTCAAGTTTGACGGTACTATGTTGCTTGTATATTTCACCGTAAGATTGTGAAAACCGTTAGATTGTTATCTATCTAGCGAAATTGTAAACTGTCGAAACATTACAATTTAGCGCGTTATTTTTCGGTAGATTGTAATCTGTTAGGTATATTAACCCGATTGAACTTAAGGCACTCTAATCATTTATGTCAAACCCTAACCTAACCTACAAGAAAGAGAAGAGAAAACGTAAATACAATGAATATTTCAAAAATTGACACTCAGAACATTGAACGGTTTACAATCTTTCCCCGTGATTTCGCCAATCCAATCACCAAAGGTTGTCTGGGAGAGATCGCTTTAGCGGTAAGACCGCCTTTGCACGCTTCACTACGATTAAGCTTCTATTTTTGTAATAATATGTTTCTATTTATTTCTTGTGTGCAATAAATATATAATAATAATAATCTTTCGACAGTTTACAATTTCGCTAGATAGATTACAATCTTACGGTGACATATACAAGCTTTTTTAAACATAATTTTTCGAACTAGTGATGCGTAGTTCAAAGTCAAAAAATAGTTGACGAGAGGAAAGGTGGTAACTTTTTACTGACTATAACACCATTACTATGGCACTAATAGTTTTTGGATACAATACGTATGATTTCATAGTTTTACAATCATTTATACAAAAATATGATATGTCATTGCCAGTGGCGTGCAGTTCATAGAGGCATAAAAGCCCTGCTTACCCGAATGGAAACGCTAATACGCCAATGCCAATACGTCAATGCTAATATTTCATCAAAACCGTTAGTAAATAGGTATTCTGACTATCTACCCTACCCTAGCTTTAAAACCTGAGGACGCCACTGGTTATTGCGTAGTTAAATAATATTTTTCGCATATTTTTATACATAAACGGAAATTCTCGTTTGACTCGAATATAATAATAATTTACTTAAACAAAATAATATTAAAGGTTAAGTTTTATTATAAGGAATACTTTCAAACCTTCAGTATGAGGCATCCCATCCATTATGATTCAGGAAGACTATATTATTATTAAAGCATAATATTAAGTATTATAGTTTCCTAATGAACAAAATACTATGATATCGACCTCTATCAAAATGCTAGTCGGAATGATATTGATATCAGTAGTGCAAAAGAACTGCATTCTCAGTGGATATTTACGTGGATTATACAGAGGATAGTTTTTTTGGTTTTTAAATTGCAATAAAAACTGTTCTGAAATCTCCCAGTTTAAACAAGAAAATACTATGAATTTAATTCCATGCTTCTTTGAATTTTCAGCCCCCTTACGATTCCCCGAGGATTTGGGAGGGCACAAAATCTAAGCAAAACTGTTATCTCGATAATTACGAGAATAAGAATAGGTATATGCGGAAGGACCTGGGAATCCACCGCATCATTACCCCAAGAAAACCCCTGGCATAATGTGATTAATGGATTGGGGGTGACGACCCTCTGCAATGTGTAATACGACGCAGTAAGACAGAGAGACAGAGAGAGGGAAGTTATATATGTCACCGTAAGATTGTAAAAACCGTTAGATTATAATCTAGCTCGCGAAATTGCAAACTGTCGAAAGATTACAATTTAACGCATTATTTTCGGTAGATTGTAACCTGTTGGGTATATTAACCCGATAAAACCTAAGTGTTTATTTATGTCGAACCCTAACCTAACCTACAAGAAACAGACAAGAAAACGTAAATACAATGAATATTTCAAAAATTGCCACTCAGAACATAGAACGGTTCACAATCTGTCGACAGTTTACAATTTCGCGAGTTAGATTGTAATCTAACGGTTTTTACAATCTTACGGTGACATATATAACAGTTCACGCGTTGTTCTGGTTAGGGTTCGACATAAATTGCGGCCGGGTACTTAGGTTGTCTCGGGTCGATATACCTAACAGATTACAATTTACCGAAAAACAATGCGTTAAATTGTAATCTTTCGACAGTAGCAATTTCGCGAGTTAGATTATAATCTAACGGTTTTTACAATTTTACGGTGACATATATAACAGTTCACGCGTTGTTCTGGTTAGGGTTCGACATAAATTGCGGCCGGGCACTTAGGTTCTCTCGGGTCGATATACCTAACAGATTACAATTTACCGAAAAACAATGCGTTAAATTGTAATCTTTCGACAGTAGCAATTTCGCGAGTTAGATTATAATCTAACGGTTTTTACAATTTTACGGTGACATATATAACAGTTCACGCGTTGTTCTGGTTAGGGTTCGACATAAATTGCGGCCGGGCACTTAGGTTCTCTCGGGTCGATATACCTAACAGATTACAATTTACCGAAAAACAATGCGTTAAATTGTAATCTTTCGACAGTTTGCAATTTCGCGAGTTAGATTATAATCTAACGGTTTTTACAATTTTACGGTGACATATATAACAGTTCACGCGTTGTTCTGGTTAGGGTTTGACATAAATTGCGGCCGGGCACTTAGGTTCTCTCGGGTCGATATACCTAACAGATTACAATTTACCGAAAAACAATGCGTTAAATTGTAATCTTTCGACAGTTTGCAATTTCGCGAGTTAGATTATAATCTAACGGTTTTTACAATCTTACGGTGACATATATAACAGTTCACGCGTTGTTCTGGTTAGGGTTCGACATAAATTGCGGCCGGGCACTTAGGTTCTCTCGTGTCGATATACCTAACAGATTACAATTTACCGAAAAACAATGCGTTAAATTGTAATCTTTCGACAGTTTGCAATTTCGCGAGTTAGATTATAATCTAACGGTTTTTACGATCTTACGGTGACGTATATAACAGCTCACGCGTTGTTCTGGTTGCGCTTCTTGGGCGGCGGTGTGGGCGCGCGCTCCGCGGCAGGAGGCAGCTTCTCGCACGTGTTGCGCCGCCGCGACTGGTACAGGTACGAGTTGCGAGGGGACACCACCAGGTCGTAGTTGTACCTGACGGGCGTGGGCGTGGGCGTGGGCGTGGGCGTGGCGCCGGCGGTGACCGTGGCCGTGGGCTCCGCGTTGTTGTTGTCGGCGTCCAAGTCCACGCTGCGGTGGGCCTGCTTCTGGGGGAGCGGCGGCGGCTCCTCGTCCTCTTGGTTCGAGTCCGTTGTTCCTGATGATAAATTATAAAAATTACAAAATGACACCACAATTTTGAAGGCCAAGAGCACTCGATAAAACGCATGCTAGCGTTTGTAATTTGCAGCCCAAATAGACCGTAGTCTGTGTTAGGGCTGACAAAATGATCGACCTAATTTTAAGATCATGACATGACATATATATTTACTACGTTACTTGAAGAACACCTTTAGCATGGTTTATTGCAATGTGCGATGATGCGGCATTGTTAGAAATGCAACGATAACGTAAGGGCTGATAGCTGGACATTTCGCGATTTAACCGCTGAACTTAACGAAACTCTGTTGGAAAATTGGGCTATATGTATTTTCACATTCATATTACATTATTGATAAAAAAATATAAAGCTATAATACCGTAATTGAATTATCACCATCATGTTTTATAAGTTTCGGATCGGACGTCAATAAGTGTACAGTGTAACAAAACTGAATAAATAAACATTGATTGATTGAACAAAAAAATGTACGACTGAAGCCTAAAACAGTAAGAAACAAAATAACTCAATTTCACTTAGTATGTTTTAAACAAATAAAAGTCTTATAGTTCTTGCAATAAGTTTCAATTTCATTCAATAACACCCTCTTTTAGCATTTATTCGCCAGACTGGCTCCGCAGCGTCTTGTCCGTTTGGCGCTATCTATTTACAATGTATGACGTGGACCCCATATTCTGTAACTTGGGCTAATTTTTCAATCGTCAGATAAAGTTTATCGGAGGAATAAATTTGACATTTTGACAGGTTTTGTATCGAAAATCCGTCAAAGCATCAAATTTATTCCTCCGATAAACTTTATCTGACGATTGAACAATTAGCCCTTAGTCGCATTAATTTTTTATAGCCATTGAAGGTTTTCTATAGAATGTTATTTTTGGTTCACACTGCGAAACAGCAATGTACTCGTATGTCAAATCACAAATGAGCCCAGTGGCTTTTACATATTGATGATCACCGAGTTAGAGAATCGTGATGTTTTATAATGTTATAATGTAACGTGGTCCGCGCGAAACATCATCTTCGCGACTCGTTACGTAACAATATTTGTAATGTGACAGGTTCCGATCCACGTTTTTCATATGACTCGTGATCGTTTGTTCACGTTAATCATAACTAGCGGCTAACCCCGGCTTCGTACGGGTAGCACTTATAGTCATAATAGTATTTACTCAATATAGCCAGTGGGCAATGTCGGTAAAAACACCTTCGCAAATAAAACATCGGTTTAGACCAAATTTGAGGACTTTTTGAGGAGGATTCCACCATACATTATTTTCGTGTAACTTTAACTATTTACGCAGCGCACGCTACGTAAGCTCTCAGAAGAGATGATTTTCTTCCGACTTGGTTCACATTATTGCAATTTTCGTAAGGACCTCAAATTTTTTTGAAAATAAAATATAGCCTATGCTACTCGCTGATAACATAGCCTTCTGTAGGTAAAAAGGTAAAAGTATTTTTAAAATCGGTGGAGTAGTTTTGTAGTTTATCCATTACAAAAAAACAGATCTTTCCTCTTTATAATATTAGTTAAGATATGCGAGTCGTGGAATGTTCCACGGCTACTCAGTACTCACCCAGCGAGTCCCTGTTGGAGGGCGGCTCTGAGGACGTGATGAAGCTCGCGCGCTGCGACAGTCGCCGCTCCGCCTCCGCTCGGAGGGGACGCTCCGTCACCAGCTGCGCACAAGGGGAGACAGGTGTAAACGTGCGTCCAGACATGGAGCGGCAAAAGCGGCCGCGTATGCAGGACGCAAATCCAGTGAGGACTATTTCCGCGAAAATAACATGCGCGGCAATAGTTATTTGTGTTATATGGGGCCAAAGAAAATTTTTGTTCCCCGAGGGCGCTATTTTGAATCCTGAGCGTAGCGAGGAATTCAACATACGCCGCCCGAGAACAAAAAATTTGACCCCTAGTGACACACACTATTTTTCATCATTACGTATGAGAAAAAGCTAGGAGTATGAACGTACTATGTATGGACATTACCTATACGTTTAAGCACCAATCAGAAGCACGAACGCGGACCAATCAAAACAGAGAAATGAAAAGTCCCATGGGCCTAAAAATTACATTTTGCTCCCGCTATCCTCTGAAGCCAATATTCTTTTTTCGAATAGGTATGATGAAAACGTTAATAACAGCGCAGCATTCACACACACGCACACACACGCGCGCGCACTTTTATTCTTCCCATTCGTTCACCAGAGCCAGATCGTTCGTGGTTATGATTGGGCCTTCACAGCAGCTCTTGCGATCTCCTTCCATCGACTTCTGTTGGCGGCATCTCGGGGACGGATGAAGGAGACGGTTCTGATTTATATCCCACTTACTTCAAATTCAAATATCTTTTATTCTAATAAAGTTTTACAAGTGCTTAGTTAGATGCATCATCACTTCAGTACCACTTGTTGAGTTTAGCCAAGGCCTAACTTGTAGTGGGGTAAAAAATGTTGAGACGGTTGAGACAGTTGATGAAGTTGTTGAGTCTGTTGAGACGGTTGATGCGGATTCAACATACCTCTTGCCTCAATTCCCTGAGAGGCGAGGAGGAGGGCGAGTCCAGCACACTGGTATAACCGCCGTTGTTGATGTTCACACTGTTGACTCCGGTTATAATGCTGTTGATAGCGCTGTTGAGGCTGTTGAGATTGTTGAGCGCGTTGAGGTTGTTGAGATTGTTGAGGTTGTTGGCGTTGAGACCGGCGCCATTGGCCGCGGAGGTGTACCACTGGCTCGCGCTCGACTGTAAACTCACATCGCTCTAAAACACCAAACATTACCAGTGGTACGCCCAACTATGTCAAACATGGACTATATTAGAGAAGAGTTTTGAAGAAATATAGCATAGAAAGGTTAAACATTGAATTAAGTAAGCATAACAGGGGGGCTACTAACATTGCTTAAAGCAGTATCTCAAAATGTTAAGTTTTAAATCACGTACCTTGACGTCCCTAAAATAAGGATTATAATTCTAACACAGAAACGGTAACAATATTAAAATAATGTGGCATTAAGCGATGGCAGTGTGCCTCCTGTTCTTTCAGTAAATTAAGTAAATCCCACAGCCCATAACTATTTACATAAGGCGTCTACACACTAACTAACAGCCGCATACTGGACTTGTTTAAACAGTATTCTTATCAATACTAATATTATAAATGCGAAAATGTTAGTCTGTTTGTTTGGTACGTTTTCACCATTTCCACCACCGCTTATTCGTTTTATTGATTTTGACGTAAGTTGGTGTAGGTAGAGCTTGCATCCCCGCGATGAACATTGTAGAGAAAGTAAAAGAATATACATTTTGATCGCTCCGGCATAGAGCGGTCTGCGCCCGTCTCCAGGGTGCAAGTTATGTTTGTGTCCAATTTTGTCAAAATCTACCGACCTGTGAGAAGTTAACATACAAAACAGCACATTTTCGCATCTGTGATTAGTATAGCATGTATTGTGTAAATCCAAATAACCTTTATAAATAACTTTAATTAACTAACCCGCGACTTGGACCGCGTGAAATAAGTTTTTTAATTCCCACGGGAACTCCCTAATTTTTCGGGTTAATATATAGCCTATGAAACTCATATGTGGATTTCTATTGGTATCAGAATTTTCGAAATCGGTTCAGTAGATCCAGAGATTACCCCCTACAACTCAAACACTTTACCTCTTTATAATATTAGCATAGATTATAATATCGGAAGGATTAAATTGTCTGTTTCTTCTGTAAATAGTTTTCGTATGTAAAAATATAATGTTTACCTTTCTGCCTCGCTTCTTGGGCGGCAGAGTACCGCTGGTGCTGTTTCTGGAAATAAAGTTCACAATCTTCAAATGTTATACAAAATTATGTCTCTCATCAAAGCTTCGATCACATAATTATACAATAGTTTTTATTTCACAGCAATATAATATGCAGTAATACTGAAGCTAAGAATATTGTATGTATGTATATACTTTATTGTACACCACAAATACACAACATGTTACAAACAAGAATACAACTATAAGTAGGTACAATAAGGCGGTCTTATCGCTAAGCAGCGATCTCTTCCAGACAACCTTAACGTTAGGGAGAAAATGAAAAAGAAGATAAAGGGAGGTGGTGCAAAAATAATAATAAACTTAAATACTAATAACTAAATAAACTAACGAATACCATATATTACAACATATTTTAATAAACTAATATATACAAAATAATAATAATAGACGTACATAAACTAAATAGGCATTCCAATAAATACATAAATAAGTACTTTTACGCTGAATAAACCACCAATAATAATAGCCTGTGACTTAGAAGGATTTACTTTTAGACCATAGCACTTACTCCAATCATTGATAGCCGCTAAGTCACCATTAATAGTAGAAATGGCATTAGGCAGATCTTCAAGAGTTGACTGTGAATAAACTTGGAGATCATCTGCATACATGTGATAGGGAGAAGTAATTTTCTGGGAAATTGAATTAATGAAAATAGCAAATAGTAAAGGCGACAACACACCACCTTGAGGTACGCCAGCTGATATTTCACACCAAGAAGAAAACTTATCTTCAATGCGAATACGCTGCCGACGACCTCTAAGATAACTCTGAAACCATCCAACCACTGATGGAGATATGTTAATCGAACGCAACAAACTCAACAAGATAGAATAGAATATTGCAAGTTTTTGGAACGAAGTTCCTTATGGGATGATGCGGAGGGGTACCCTAGCCTTCAAAAAACGTCCATAACGAAAATGAGTAAGATTTTTTTAAGAAGGCAAAGGTCTTAACTATAAATATACTACATTCGAAATTAAACTTTAATGTTTTAATGTTAAGGTTTATATTTTTTTTAATTTAATTTATAAAAAAAAAAGTAAAAATAAACTTGAAATTAATATTTATGTAAGGAACTTCGTTCTTATCTGGTATTACACCCCCACCACCACCACACCACCACACCACACGTCACCACACGTTTTTTATTGATTAGCGCGATTAGTCCAGTTTTCATTTCATCTAGTTCGGATGACAAGACACAAAATATTCCCACAGCGGGTGCAGTAGATTAGGAAGGGAAGCTTGTCTTTAATGGGGCTTTAATAGAGTTATGTGAGACATTGTGGCCAATTCTATCGTACAAAATCTCTGAACTCAATTAAATGAAAACTTTAAATCCCTAATGTCCCTTTCCGCAGGGAGTATTATGCAAGAGTTAGCAATATTTTTAATGTTGTCATTTTAGTTCCGTTCAGAGATTGTGTACAACAGAATGAGTCCTATTTTATTGCAAAACATGCCTATCAGTTTAATATATCGAACTGAAATATTTTGAAGAATAAATATTTGTGTAGCCAGTTCAATAGTTGAACTATACTTAGGTTTTTTAAAATTGAGCATAAGTGCCATATTAATACAGTAAAAAAAATGAAAACACGACTAAACCGAAACCCTTAAAATTCAACGTAGCAACATTATGTGCAGATATATTCACCTCGCCCAACTGCTCAGCGCTGAATTAATTTTCGCGCTCACGAACTTCGACTTATTTGGCGTCGATCTGAAAACGAACGCTCACGTCAATATTATGCCGTTAAGTTTTTTTAAAATATATATATATATATATATATATATAGCGAGCAAACGTGCAGGCGGTTCGCCTGATGTTAAATGATTACCGCCGCCCAGGAACATTTGCAGCACCACATAGATTTGTTTACTGTGGCAGATTATAGCGAATTAAACCCGGTTCCTTCATTATCATGGACTTCCGCAACGTAACACCTGCTACACAACACGTAATCAGCCGTAAAATAAATGGCTTACGCCTTATATCTTTCTTTTTACTGGGCAGGTTTCCGCACTTATCCTGAGATTTTACTTAGAGTTAAAACGGGACGGACTTATGTGAGTAACATAAATCTGTCTCGTATTGATCATGTCTTAAGTCTAAGCAAAGTCAAAGTTCGCTCGACAAATCTCACCCTTAAACCTCCAGTTGGAGGTTTGTTGTGCGTGTATACGCCTTACATATGCCGCTATACTGGTAGCGCCTAACAAACAATTCGAGACTCTATGAGTACTGAACCCTATTATCGATTTTTGGATTTCGTATTTGATATCACTTTTAACTTAATACCTCCACGCGTTCCCGAGAAAAAGGTGGTTGACAGACAGATAGACGGACATTAAAGTGATCCTGTGAGGGTTTATCCTCCTGAGGTACAGAATCCTAAAAAAGTATCTGATTTGCATATTTGTCAAATCCATCCCAATATTTTAAATGCGAAAGTGTGTCTGTTTGTCTGCTACGCTTTCACGGCCCATCTGATTTTAATGAAATTTGGTATAGGGATAGGTTGTATGCCGGGGAAGGACATAGGCTACCTTTTATCCCGGAAAACCGAAAAAAAATATTTGTTCAACCGATTTTCATAAAATTTGGTACAGAGATAGTTTGTATTCCGGAAAAGAGCTCCCGCGGGAATCAAAAAACTTAAACCACGCGGACGAGGTTAGCTAGTAGCCAATAAAACAATAGTGTACAACAGAAGGGGTCTCACTCGTTGCCGGTGGACACGTCCGAGATGCGATGGTTGCTGAGGGTGCCGCCCTCTGTGTCAGTGCTCTTGCGCTGGTTGCCGCGCAGCTGCACCTCCGGAATACACTCCGTCTCGAAATCGCCCATCTGTGGGGGTTCACAACTGTTCACAAGTCTGAAGGTCCGCGTTCGGACCGCGTGTTCAGTACACTGATAACCGTGGAAACAATGAATTACATTAAGCCCTGAGCGTATGGGCATTTAGACCATTACCGCGAGCCATCGACGGATAGCGCCATCTAGTTTCAATATAAACAACCATTTATTTTTATACAGAATTCAGCATTTTCTTATCGGAAGATTGAACACAGCGTGATTGATTAATGCCATATCTTTCTTGCTCCGAGGGGAGACTCGCGCCCAGTAGTGAGCCGAAGATGGGTTGAAAATGATGGAAAGCGATTTGCTTCCTCGTTCCTAATTCGAACCGCTACGATATGGAACGCCTTTCCGGCTTCCGTTTTTCCATCCGCTTGTAATATTGGTATCTTGAAATCAAGAGTGTATAGGCATCTCCAAGACGAGCGCGCTCCACTTTAGGCTGTATTACTACTTACAGCAAATCTGATTGCAGCCAAGCGCTAGTCTATAACTGTCTCGTTGGTCTGGTGGTTGGCATGGTCGACTGCAGCCGACGAGGTCCCGGGTTCGAGTCCTGGGTCCGGGCTATAATTATGTGTTGGGTTTTCCTGGCTAGAAATTCTCAATACTAGCCCGGAGTGAGGAAGTTGGTGGTGTTTCACCCCCGTGCCTCGGAGAGCACGTTAAGCCGTCGGTCCCGGTTATTATCACTAACATGATAATAGTCGTTAAAGCCCGTCTACCCGCATTGAAGCAGCGTGGTGGGTCTAAGTTCTAACTCCCTCTCTCCTATAAGAGTGGAGGATTGTGCCCAGCAGTGGGACGTTAATGGGCTGTAGTGGTAGTGGTGGTGCGTGTTACCCGTTTCCCGTATCTCTGGTGCACGTGGTGCTGCATTTTGCGGAAGCAGGCGGAGAGGTGCGCGTTCAGAGACGTCTGCTTGGAGCGCGTCGTCTGCACCTCCAGACCTACACGCGCACACACAGAATAGAATAGAATAGGGATGACGCCTATATCAAAAATAAATTATTTCGTACTGATTATTAAATAGAGTGTCCTCCAAAAGACCTCAAATTCACATCCTCGGTTAGTTTTAAGTTTGATAACCATTTTAAAATATAGATTAAAGATTTGAAATTTGATGACGTCACTATTGTGAATTTCATTCAAGCTTCGCTTTTAGAAGCTTCGTCATTTTAGTATGGAATACTAGAAGCGCGTTTTTAAGTTTGATAAAGAGTTGCTGATTTGATTGAGTTGTCATCATCCCTATTAATTTATTTGTCTGAATATATTACAATGATGGTTACAGTATGAAAAGCCGCAGCATACCCAGTCAGGCAACACTGACTTACAAATTTTGATGTAGCTAAATATTTAAATAATATAGGTAGTACAACTATGTTCTAGTATTATAAGGTAACACTACATAGAAATTACCTCAAATACCTTTAATAGATTAAATAAATGATGATGATTAAATAATTAATGACCAAGACACATCATATATATTGCATTATTAAAATTGGCTTCGAATTCGACAGTTTAATTATTGTTACATTACGTATGTATTGTGTATTAGCTACATATAACATTGTTTTTGAAGTGAAAACTTCCTTAGCCGCGTTGAGCACTTTTTGGTAGGGAGTAAACTTATGCATTCGCGTGATCGTCACCGACATGCTCGCGTTGTTACGAAGACAAAAGGTCTTAAATATAAATATACTGAATTCGTAATTAGTTTTAAGGTATATACTTTATTTTATTTTATTTTTAAATAAAAAAATAATAATTAAGAAGAATAAAAATACTCGTTTTCACTTCTATCGGCAGTCCCGACTGCCAATTTTTTTTGCTGCTGAGTTTCTTTCCGACTCTTCAGTAGAATCTATTTTCCGAACCGGTGGTACAGTCAAAACATGACGTAACATAAGAGACAGATAAATAAGTGCAAATAGGGGCGGCATGACGACAAACTTAAGAAAACTGAGTTACTTAAAAATTCGTATAGAGGAAGATTAATAGAGGACATGCTTGAATAGAGAAATTATTTATTTATTTCACGTAGGACAACTAGTGCCAATTATAAATGTGATTCTTCAAAGGAGGTTCTATTCAGAAGTACCGACAAGAAACTCAGCAGTCGCTCTTTTTAAAAAACAATGTCACAATATGTAGCTAATACACAATACATACGAAATGTAACAAGAATTACACTGACTTATGGTTTGCCAAATGCGAAGCCTAAAAAAGCTAAAACAATGCGGAGGTACCGTGAGTATGCCGATCTGTTTAAATTTTTCAAGAAGAGATTCGTGTGATCCGAGTTTATAAATAGAATGGATGGCTCTTTTCTGCAGAATAAAGATTGTTTGGATATCAGACGCTCTGCCCCACGGCAAGATGCTGTATGACATAACACCGGGGAATTAGGCAAAGAACAACAAGCCTAGCCGTTTCAATATCAGTAAACTGTCTAATCTTCCGGACAGAAAAAGCAGCCGAACTAAGTTTTCCCCTAGTGTATCTATATGAGCACTCCACTGGAGCTTATTATGCTCTCCACTGGAGCTTATAGCAAAAAGAATGTGGAGTTCTCCATTATCAGTGTTTCCCCATTTATCATAATTGTTTATCAATGTTATTTATATTAGGTAGAACAAACTCATAAACATTTAGTTTTTTTTTGCATTCAACAACAATTAATTATGGAAGGTAAACCAGTGCAATACGTGTCATATTGCACTATTCACATCGTCAAAATTGTCCTTACTTCTATCTACTTTAAAAATAAGTGATGAGTTGTACGCAAACAATACGATGTCATAAACATTGTTGACATGGTATGACAAATCATTTATATATGTCACCGTAAGATTGTAAAAACCGTTAGATTATAAACTAACTCGCGAAATTCTAAACTGTCGAAAGATTAGAATTTAACGCATTATTTTCCAGTAGATTGTAATCTGATAGGTATTTAAACCCGATAAAACCACTACTTGATTATTTATATCGAACCCTAACCTAACCTACAAGAAAGAGACAAGAAAACGTAAATAAAATGAATATTTCAAAAATTGACACTCAGAACATTGAACAGTTTACAAACTTACGACAGTTTAGAATTTCGCGAGTTAGATAATAATCTAACGGTTTTTACAATCTTACGGTGACATATACACTAAAAACAGAAAAGGATCCAAGATCGAGCTCTGTGGGACACCTATTAATGCAGATGAACGTCCCGACCTCACGTTGTGGCTCTGAGTTGTCATTAAGATAATAGGCAATGAGATCAAGCGCAACACTTCTGATGCCATAGTGGCTTAATTAAAGCAATAGTTTTGTGGTCAACACACTCAAATGCCTTAGATAGGTCACAGAAGACACCAATAGCATTCTGTGATCGCTCCCAGGTATCGTATAAAAGTTTGCACGTCGTTTTCGGGCGTGGGGAGGAGGGAAGAGCCCGCCCTACACTGAAGAGTCCAGGGTGCCTGATAGTGACTACACTGGACACTTACCGAACTCCAGCAGCGGCACCTGGTCGGCGATGTGGTCCCTCAGCTGCTGCAGGAGCGCCGCGTACTCGGGGTGCCGCGCCTCGTACTCGGGTGTGAGGAACGCGAGCTCGTAGTTCACGAGCCTGCAGATCCAGGATGCCTGATAGTGATTACACTGGACTCTTACCGAACTTTAGCAGCGGCACCTGGTCGGCGTTGTGGTCCCTCAGCTGCTGCAGGAGCGCCGCGTACTCGGGGTGCCACGCCTCGTACTCGGGTGTGAGGAACGCGAGCTCGTAGTTCACAAGCCTGCAGATCCAGGATGCCTGATAGTGACTACACTGGCCACTTACCGAACTTCAGCAGCGGCACCTGGTCGGCGATGTGGTCCCTCAGCTGCTGCAGGAGCGCCGCGTGCTCGGGGTGCCGCGCCTCGTACTCGGGCGTGAGGAACGCGAGTTCGTAGTTTACGAGCCCACCCTGCACCGCAGAGTCCAGGATGCCTGCCCCGAAACACTGACATTAAACACATCACACATGCTCCCTGTGTGAAAAAACCTAGAATCCACGTCATTTTGTGTGTTTTATCTATATAAAGTACCATTTTAAACTATCGTTTTCGTACTAAGAGTACGTCGAATCTTGATGGCACTATTATGAAATACTCATGCTTCCACATAACGCATCAAGTTAGTCAATACCCAATTCATAGCAGACTAGCTATATAGCGAACACATTATTTAACATATTGCGTACAAACTTGTTTCAAAAACATCAATTACAGCGGCGAGCCGAAAAGCACCAGGGGTCTATGAAAAATTACAGTTCAGAAAGCTCTTCATGACACTGCCTATTGTAGAGTATAGACTCTATTATACACAAATAAAACTAGAGTGTCTTCCATGCTTTGGATCATAAATCATGTTTTAAAATTTAAGATTGACAGGACAGGTGCCAGCCTTTGTATTTAATAAAATAAAAATACCGTTATACCGTTAACGATTGTAAAATATGGAGTTCCTCGTCGTGTGGGATCAGACAATGGTGAAAAATTACCTTGTAGTTTGAGAGTGAGGGGGTGTAACGGCGCACTGGGCTGTTTCGCTTCCAAGATGATGGTCTTGAGATCAGTGTTAGTGCACGCCATGGTCTCCACGGCCACCTCCAGCGGGCACACCGGGTAACTCCGGCTCGACACTATCGGGAACCATCGGAGGATACCTACGAGAGTACAGTAACAAACGATGAATAACTTAATAGTGATAAATGATTTATTTATTTCATCAACTTGTGCCACTTATGAAACGTTAAGACTCTACCACCGGTTCGGAAAACTCAGAAGATCCGGCAAGAAACTCAGCAGTTGCTCTTTTCATAGAAAAGAAAAGGTTACAATATGTAGACAACACAACACATACGTTACAAGTATTACACTGACTTTTGGGTCACTGGATGCGAGGCCGGTTGCTTCCAAGCTACTTTGTCATTAATAAAATCATCGATAGTGTAATAATGTCGACTTAACAAATGCTGTTCAACACAGTCTTTAAATCTATGTAATGGCAAATCCAGAAACTCTTTGGGAACCATGTTATAAAAGCGTACACTCGACCCCACAAAGGATTTTTGCACTTTGCGCACACGATACTACGCTGTGACTAGCCTATGGCGGTTTCTAGTATATCGATGGTGAGTATCACCTATTTGCTTATAAAGATTAATGTTCTGCCTAACAAAGACTATATTACTGTACATGTATTGCGAAAGCACTGTAAGAACACCAATTTCTTCAAATTTTTCACGAAGTGATACGCGTGATCTGAGTTTATAAATAGAACGGATGGCTCTTTTCTGCTATATAAAAATGGACTGGATATCAGCTGCTCTGCCCCAAAATGCCGTACGACATGACACTGTGGAAGTAAGCAAAGTAGACAAGCCTAGCCGTTTCTATATCGGTAAACTGTCTAACTTTCCTGACAGTAAATATAACATTTGACAGTAACATATAAAAACTAACCATCCTCTTACCTTACATTTAAATACAAATCATTGAATTGTATGGACATTTGTGACGCATTCCGACACTTACCAGGCAAGGTGTCACTAATTTCCAGCTCGGTTCTGTCAAGCCATCGCGTCGCGAACTCGTTCGCACCCGACACGTCGTCTTTGGAGTCGGTGGTAATTATTGAGTCCTCTGGAATATGCATTTTCATAAGTAATTCATTTAGTCGAATATTGAAGCCAATTCTGTTGTACACCATTTTTAAGCTTAACAAAAATTGCAGCTCAATTTTTATTGCTATCCTTTCCAACAGAAAGGGGCAGGATTGTGTTAAACAGAATTGACCACAATGTTGTCAAATAATGATATTGTCTTGTGTGTGTTCTCAGGCTGTCCGTTGATTCGCTTGTCTCTGTCGACAATGTTAGCGTGTGAGCATGCCGTCGCTCACAATATTATGACATAAAGATACTGTGTGAAGTGTGAACACATTCATTAGGTTTGTACGGGTGTATATTTCTGTTTTTATGCATATCTGCGTTAGTAAACAATTGTGCGTGTCAATATTATAGAGTTAGATTGTTCGTATGAAATTAATTATTAATGGTATTATAATAATATTATGGTTATTATATTCTCAACAACCTCAATTTACATAGACGGGCCCTGTCAAACAAAGAATGTGGACCTATTTTACTAACGCCATCTAGTCTGAAAAGCGGGACAGCGCTATGGCGGGGACAAGGACAATCTTATACAGGTGTAGAGCGCGCTCTACAGGTCGAACGCCCAATTTTTTTATATGAAAGGGCCCATCTAGTACCTACATATATATCGATGTCGACAGGTGTCTCCGTCCACCTGTGTGTACGTGTAACGTGTATTTGATAGTGTGTAAAGGTACGGGTCTCACCAGGCCTGTGGAAGGGACGAGAGTACACGAATTTGCTGACGTTGTTCTGCTCGTAGTATCGCAGTATGCGTTCGTCCACGGTCTTGCTGAGCCGCCGTTTCCACTCGTCAGACATCACCGGAGTCACCGCGTTGATTTGCAGATCTGATCACTACGCTAAGGGAATATGTATTGGCTAAACCGAGCTAGAAGGTCTGCTCCCCCCGCCCTTTACTCTCTATCTCAGTGATTATCAAAAAACTACAGCGACTGGACATATATTTTTTATCAATTGAATGCTTGCTATTATAAAATAAATATAATATTTCATAACAAACATTCTTCACATCAACTCTACAACGATTTTGTTCAACGCACAGCTAAAAATTTTGATTCTCATTAAAAAGGGGGTTAAATTTCTTCGTATTTGAAATAACTTTTAATTAAACTAATTTTATTGCGATGATATAAGAAAGTTGCTGGACTTAATTAAAATTAGTTATCCATGCAAAAAATCACCAATCTGTTGTTCTGTTGCGTGATCGAAGGGTAAACTTAACAAAAAAATTCGTATCTATATAAATATAAAACAATTGCTGTTCATTGGTCTCGCTAATACTCGAGAACGGCTGGGCCGATTAAGATGGGATTTTTTGTGTGTTTGAGTGGGTCCAGGGCTGGTTTACCCGGCAGGGGGCGCTGCAATCGGGTTTTAGGTTCAGGGCAGGACAACGTCTTCCGGGCCCAATAGTCAATAATAATATTGGTAAGTCGGCAGTATGGCGCCTGTACGTCAGTAACGATAGCTCATGATTTGAAACAGGCTGTCGGTGTGGTAAAGGATACATTGTCCGTCGGACTCTGTGATGTCGTCGTTGGGCTCGTCCAGCTTGAGCAGCACCTCGGCCTCTGGCCACTCGTCCAGCATGCGCTCCTTGAAGCTGTGTAGCATGTCGCACTCATTGCCGCGGTGCACGAACCCCTGCCCACACAGACAGATCCCTGCTCAGCGAGCGCTACCCCACACAATACCCCGCAAGAGGGGTCCACAACTTAACTGAGTAGCGGTTGTGAAAGAACTTGAAATTTAATTCGCTATATTCCGCCACAGTAGGTAAATCTATGTGGGTACTGTGTACTGTACTGTGTATCTTGCAATATTCACTACACCACATAAATCTTCCAAATTATTGTCAACGTACGTTTCACTCCGGACTTTACCTACTGTGGCGGAACATAGCGCATTAAATTTCAAGTTCTTTCACTATCATGGACTTCCGCAAAGTAACCCCTGCTTCTATCCAATATATGTAGCGGTTACCACAGTGTAAACTAGATGGCACTTTACAAAACTTTTGAATACAAATCTTGGTAGCTTCTTTAAGAGTTAAGTAGATGCCCTAACACAGACTACGGTCTACTTGGGCTGAAAAGTACAAACGCCAGCCTGTTTTTAGGTCTAGCGCTTTGTACTGTAAAATTGTGGTGTAATTTCGATTTTTTTACAGCCATTAATTAAATTTAAAAAAAGTTACAGTTGTCTGTAAGGTCGGTTTACGGACGATAGTTTTACGTGATAACAAGAAGTGCTCGAAGAAGCTCGCGTGGCGGCGTTCCAGTAGCAGAACTATTCGAACTGCTAGCTCTGAAGTCACGCGATCGTGCCTCTCTATCGCTTGTTCCGCGCTCTCACTTGCACGCTCAGGCTCAGGCGTAATAGGCCTATTACACTGTAGTTTTTACAGGGCCTTATGCTTAGGGTGGGCGTGGCCGCTAGTTAGAGCGCCGCTTATTACACAGCACTAAGGACCAATTTAGGGACCCTTTCTCCCTAAATCTTATTACACTACACTGATTCAAGCATAAGGGTCCCTGTGAAAAGTGCAGTGCAATAGGCCTATAACGTGACACTTGTTCGTGCGTGCTGCCGGTGTGCATCGACTTATAAGACGTTATCACGTCAAAAAAAGAGTAAATTGTATGGATACTAACTAGTTGAGCCCCAGCTGCTCGAAATAAAGATTAAAGATCCTGGATGTTTGAGCTTGCTCACCTTTTTATAAAAAGTTTTATCTCCAACGGAGGTCGGAGCTCTTGTTTATCCTTTATTATTTATTATCCTTTTTTGGTTGTGATTAAAATTTTTGAATTTTTGAATAATCTACGTATATTGCATACAGTAATTTTTACTTCTGTAAGTTAGTATATCCTCCAAATATACAAAATACCCGAAGTCTTTATTACCTTATGCAATATAATACTTATTTTATATTAAGTATTTATTTCTGCTTTAACTTTCCCCGTTATTTTTTTACTTCCCCGCTTGCTCACCTTGGGATGCCTGAGATGGTGCGGGAACCCCCTGCCCAGGTACCGGACGCGGAAGTAGGAATGCCTGAGGCGCGTCTCGCGCAGCGGCGCGCGGTACAGGCGCGCCAGCTGCTCGTGCAGCTCGGCCAGCGCCTCGTAGCCCGTCCCCCTGCGCTCGTACACCTGCACCAGCTCTTTGACCACCTCCACCGCCAGCTCCCACTGGTGGCCCTTGTCCAGCAGACGCGCCACCTCCTCGTACAGCGATATCTGCGATATTAACAACTAGCTGATGCCTGCGACTTCGTCCACGTGGATTAAGGTTTATTGATTCCCGCGGGAATCCCTGGGTATCAAACTATACAAATTTCATCAAAATCGGTTGAAGGGATATTTTTTTTTGATTCACGCGGGAACTCTTGAATTTTCCGAGATAAAAAGTAGCTATGTCCTTCCCCGGGATACAACCTATCCCTGTACCAAATTTCATCAAAATCAGTTGAACAGATGAGCCGTGAAAGCATAGCAGACAGATAGACACGCTTTCGCATTTATAATATTAGTATGAATTTACATTTCAATTCATTCATTTGCAGAAACATGTTTATACAAAAGGTGGTAAACGGAATGACTGAATAATGAGTGAACGAGTGATGAATGAGAATCAAAGGAAAAGGTGACGGACTGATCGATCTATCGACGCACAGTTTAAACCACTGGACAGATCGGGCTGCAATAAGCCGCTAGGATATGGGATGCCCTTCCGACTTCCGTTTTTCACTTCTCTTTTAATATGGTACCTTCAAATTAAGAGTGAAAAGGTGTCTCCACCTTAGGCTGCTTCACTACTTCCAGCAAGTCTGATTGCAGCCAAGTGCTAGTCTATAAATTACAAAAAAATAATCAGCAGTCAGCAGGGACTGCCGATAGAAGTGAATAATATTTTTTTCTTTATTTATAAAAAATTCATAAAATATAAACCATAATATATAATAGTATATTTATATTTAAGACCTTTTGTCTTTGTAACAACGCGAGCATGTCGCTGTTCGCAAGCTTGTCGGTGACGCGAAACCACAAGTTTACCCCCAAACAAAAAGTGCTCAACGCGGCTCATGAAGTTTACACTTCAACAAGTCATAATTAAAAAAATTCAAAAACACGACTGCCTTGCCAAAAAACGAACTAAAAAGTTAAAAATCTAAATACATCTAGTTAAATAGAATCTTTTTCACATTTTTATTAGGTAAATGATATTTTTTGTGAATCATTTTTTTCAACTTTAGTCTCTAATGCGGGACCATGGTCACCCCAACAGTTTTTTTTTAAATTTTACTAGCCTATGTTACCCGGAATAAACTAGGGATTCTAACGATACCTCATTCAAAATCGGTTCAGGCGTATAGAAATTATATGGTGGAATATACAAACTCACATACATACATACATACATGAACCCTGAAAACAATATACTCCTTTTTTCAGGCAGTCGTATAATTACGATAATAGGCAATGAAATCAAGCGCAACACTTCTGATGCCATAGTGGCATAATTGAAGCAATAGAGTTTTGTGGTCAACACACTCAAATGCCTTAGACAGGTCACAGAAGACACCAATAGCATTCTGTGATCGGTCCCAGGTATCGTATAAAAGTTAGCACGTCGTTTTCGGGCGTGGGGAGGAGGGATTAGCCCGCCCTACACCGAGGAGTCCAGGATACCTGATAGTGACTACACTGGAGCCTTACCGAACTTCAGCAGCGGCACCTGGTCGGCGATACATACATACATACACGCATGAACCCTGAAAACAATATACTCCTTTGTTAAGGCAGTCGTATAAAAAGGGGCGTGGGAGTCACCTTGAGCTCAAGATGCGTGTGGTGGTCCAGCGGCGCGGCGGGATGGCGCAGCCGCGGCGGCAGCGGCGTCTCACTCCAGTCCAGCAGCTTGGCGTGCAGCTGCAGCGTCAGCCCCGCCTCAGCCCAGTGCTGGGACGAGCGGTGCATGGCCGCCAGACGGTGCACGTAGCTGCGGCGGACACATGCCGTACAGGGGGACGATCACAACATCCATACTCAATACTCAATATCACATATTCAATACAGGTACACTGTAGGTACACTTATTGACGTTAAAAATTACTTACTTATAAAACGTGATGGTGATAATTGGTTACGGTATCTTAAAAATTAAAGCTACGAGGGTTCCAAACGCGCCCTGGTCTGAGAAGAGCCCACAACAAACTCAGCCGGGTTTTTTTTCTTTTTATTATCACCAACTCACAAATCATCTTAACTAAGGAACTATCAGAGCCATAGAGCAAATCATTGCCAAGCTTCCTTGTCGTTTAAGTAGTCCTTTACATGGTAATAAGGTTTTTCAATGAGTTTACGTTTTACATTAACTTTGAACTTATTTAGAGACATCTTTAACATGTCTTCTGAGAGCTTATTGTAGAAGCGGACACTGTTTCCAACAAATGAATTGCTAGTTTTACTAAGCCTAGAAGCAGGCATTACAAGTTTATTTTTATTTCTAGTATTGACATTATGACAATTACTTTTCTTCTTGAATTTATCAATGTGTTTATGCACGTATACTAAATTTTCAAATATATATTGGTTGTGCACTGTCATAATATTGATTTCTTTAAATTATATCCATACTAATATGCCCCTAACAGGTTAGCCCGCTGCATCTTCGCTTACCATCAGGTGCGATCGCAGTCAAGGGCTAACTTGTAGTGGATAAAAAAAATATATAAATGCGAAATAGGGATGATGACAACTCAATCAAATCAGCAACTTTTTATTAAACTCAAAAACGCACTTCTAGTATGGAAGATTTTTTTTTATCCACTACAAGTTAGCCCTTGACTGCCATCTCACCTAATGGTAAGTGATGATGCAGTCCAAGATGGTAGCGGGCTAACCTGTTAAGGGCATGGCAGTTATATTAAACCCATACCCCTATTCGGTTTCTACACGGCATCGTACCGGAACGCTTGGCGGCACGTCTTTGCCTTTGAAGTTGTATTAAATTCACTATTGTGACGTCATAAAATTTCAACGCACTCTTTTTTCTTTAATCTATATTTTAAAATGGTTATCATACCTAAAACTAAACGAGGATGTGAACTTTAGGTCTTTTGGAAGACCTTCTATTTAATAATCAGTTAGAAATAATTTATTTTTGATATAGGCATCATCCCTATTGTGTCCATGTTTTCCACCGATTTTGACGAAATTTGGAACGATGTGGTTGACATCCCTGGGAAGGATATATGCTATTTTTAACCCGGAAAATCAAGGAGTTCCCACAGAAATACAAAAAAAAAACTTAATCAACACGGACGAATTCACGGGCATCATCTAGTAATATAATACGCCTTCATCATATGCTAGGCTCTCGGTTGCAATAAATAGATTTAAAAACCCCACTGACGGAAAGCCGGTTGACTTAAGTCACGGCATAAAGCCAAAACTTTATCGGAAGTATGAAAGCTGTAAGCCTGGTGCCATAGCAACTAACGGAAATAATCATCATAATGCAGGTTTGATGTCATAAGTTACCAACGGCTGCTCTCGTATTTCGGACGGATTATACGACGTGGGAACAACAGTCTCGAGAAGCTTATTGTCACGGGCAACACGCAGGGCAAAAGAGGGAGAGACCGCTCACCAACTAGGTGGTCTGACCAACTGAGGGAGTTTAACGCGTCGAAATTTTATAATTTAGTGAGAATGGCTACCAACACAAGCCAATGGAAACAAATAATCCGTTCGAGGATAGGATCTAGCCAGGACCACGATCTTCAGCAATGAAGGAACGACCGAAGAGAGAGAGGTGTCATAAGATTATGTGATTAAAGAACAGAAATCCCAAATCCTTGTCAATACAAGGATTTGTGATCAATAGGTTTACGGAAAGGTTAATAGAAGGTTTATGTTGTTTACTATAGAACCCTCGCCAATCGATAAAGCTGGCCGCACACACAGAACTCCGTGTTGGCAAAAATAATATATAATAAATAAAACGAATATTCTCGATCTTTTTCCCTTTGTTTTCAATCTTTGTTCTTCATCTCTTGTATTCCGCTACAAATTAGCCTTTACTACGATCTCATCTGCCAGAATATGATGAAACGGTCTAAGGTTGTTACAAGCTAATCTGTTTGGAGAGTTGTATAAATCCCATACACCCAATAGGTTTCTACACGGCATTGTATCTGTTAACCGGCTCCAAAGCGCTAGAACCCAGTGCCGTAAAGCTAGGTATTAAAAAAGTATTATTCATGTCAATGCCACATAGAGTATAAAAATTTTCTAATGTGACTAATTAATCTAATTAATAACGTGGCTTTTTTGCGAATAAAAGAACTTGTGAAAGGGCATCCTCCGCCATTTGCATTTGACGATCGTCCTGTCCACCCGCGTCTCTCAGACACATTTCGCACGTATGAAAATCCGAATGAAGTGGCGTCGGCAATCCGATTGCTGGTAGTTGCGTCGGCAAATCCGATCGCTGCCAATGAGGTGGACGCATTGTGAAAAATTCATCCGTTTGATGCGATGCGTCCGATGCTTGCGATGCGGACATGTGGACGCTTAGCTTATAACGCTAAGGACGTTTGCGTGGTGCACGTTGTTTGTTTGCAAGCTCACCGTATATACATGTGCGGGCGCTCGATCTCCTCGTAGAAGCGCAGCACGCTGGTGATGAGGTACATGCGGTGGTGCGTGGGCGCCGCGCGGTACTGCAGCAGCGCGTCCAGCTGTCGCGCCGCCGCCGCCACCAGCTCCGTGCCTATGTGCCTGCACAGTTACAACAGAGTTAAAAAACCCTAAGACAATAAAACTATGAGCCATCGGTTCAAACTCAAACTCAAAACATCTTTATTCAAAATAGGTACCTACAAAGTACAACTTCTGAACGTCATGTTTACAAGGAAAAAGTTTACGGGCAAGAAATTAGCGACGGCGATAGCGGGGCGACGCGATTAGTCGGAGAGCTGGCTGAATTTTAATAACATATTTATGAAGAGGTCTGGTAATACTTAATAATCTACAAAAAGTCTGGGTTTTTTAAAATTCTATAAGTGCTATATTTAAAGATAAAAAAACAAGTTGCCAAAAAAATATGTTTTGTTTATATGCTGCGCAGTAGCGAAATACCCGCAAACTCTCTACTAGACTGGCAGGACTGGAATAACATGGTTTTAATAAAGTTCCAAGATTTGACATTTCTACGAGTTGGTGTCCCACATGTAGTAGACGTGTGTGCGAGAGGGTTGGTGTCTCGTAAATTATATTTCGTGGCCGTTTTTCGTACATCAATTGTAACGTGAATGTGTCCGGAACGCATTAAAGAGGTGCGAAATATTTGATAAGTTTGACTTTAATACGAATAATGTGGGGGTGTTTCATAGCATACTTGTTGGACTTGCTCCAGAGGCAGTCAGAATTTGATTTTGATTTCAAATTAATATAAGTAGTAGAACTAATGTATAGAAAATTAGGTGTAAGTTTCTCACAGGGAACGAAGGGGATGAAATTCTTTGTTTTGAAAAAAAAGCCCCTAAAATAAATCAGATTAAAAAAAAGGCAGAAGTGAAACTTCTGAAAAGTTGCCTACAAGAGAATGAGATAAATATACCCTTTTGAGCACAATAGAGCAGTAGCGCGACTCAATATCGTACAGCGCCATCTTTTATCTTATCCTCTCACAGGCTAAATCCTATTTATTTATGAATATGTTTGTCTGTTTTAGGTGTCGCTTTTTCGTTTCATCGAATTTTCAAATCACGATTCTAAAGAAGTTTCACTTCAAAAAATTGTTGTAGGGGCACATAATACCTACTTGATGACGTAAACATGATTTTCCTATTGCATCGGTCGAGTATACCATACGCTCCCGACATTGGTGACCACCGACAAGCAACACCATACAAGTCAAAGTCATGGATGGAGTCAACAGTCAAAAATCAAAAGGCCCAGCTGGGATCCCCGAGCATGACACCGGCTCGGAGGTAGATCTTCCTATTGCATCGGTCGAGCATACCATACGCTCCCGACACGGTATTGCAAAAGGAGCTTTAAGTCCAATCTATAAAGTTTGTTTTTGGTTGATGAAGCTGCCTACCTGAGCGGCTCGGATGCGGCGCAGAGCGCTCCGCACAGCGACACAAAGCGCGCGCGCCACGCCGCGTCGCCGCGCCCGGCTTCCGCTAACACATCCAGCTTGTCTATTAGCTCGTTCTCGAACGAGCGCAGGTTGCCCTCACCTGACCGACACACAAGACACTATTGTAACAGTCTGCTCAATAACTCAGTTTACACGGATAAGTTAGAAGGTAATTGAAAAATAGTATCAAACAACACTGTGAAAGATGAATCGATGGGATCGATACATATGTAGGTACTAGATGGGCCCTTTCATAGAAAAATTTTGGGCGTCCGACTTGTAGAGTGCCCTCCACACCTGTATAGCGCTGTCGTTGTCCCCGACATAGCGTTGTCCTGCTTTTCAGACTAGATGGTGTTAGTAAAATAGGTCCACATTCGTTTTTTTGGCAGGGCACGTCTATGTAAATTGAGATAGTTGCCTATGACATTATGAAATTTTCCTGCCGGCCTGTCTAAAGAGGCTATAATATTAAATTACACTTATACTATACACTTACACAATATACACTTTTATTATTTAAAACTAATATACTTTTTTCTATGAAAGGGTACATCTAGTACCTACATACATATCGATGGTCATAGCAAATCACAAATAGGGATGATGCCTATATCAAAAATAAATTATTTCTAACTGATTATGAAATAAATAGTAACTAAAAATAGTGGGTCTTCAAAAAAACCTAAAATTCACATCCTCGGTTAGTTTTAATTGTGATAACCATTTTATAATATAGATTCCTTAAAGAAAAAATGTGCCTTGAAGTGTGATGACGTCACAATTGCGAATTTCATACGACTTATCAGAGTCGTAGCTCTTTATCAAACTGGACTAGAAAGTATGGACTACAAAGTATGGACTAGAAGCACGTTTTTAAGTTTGATAAAGAGTTGCTGATTTGATTGAGTTGTCATAATCCCTATTGTGCGCACGTCTTGGGCGACCAGCCTAGTATACCTGTGTGAGTGCGGTTGTGTCAGTCCGGTTGCGGTCACTCACCGGTCTCGGCACTGTGCTTGTACTCGGCCTGCATCATATCGAAGAACAGCGGTATGGTGGTGTTGCGCACCTCCTCGTCGCGCAGGAAAGACACCTCCAGGAACGGGCCAACCAGCGCGCTGATGAAGTGGCGCTTGTGCCCCTCTGACCAACACCCGTATATAATATAATAATAATAATATGTAATAAATATAATTAATTTAATAATAATAATTAATAATATTATAAATGCGAAATCGTGTGTCTGTCTGTCTGTCTGCTACGCTTTCACGGCCCATCTATTCAATCAATTTTGATGAAATTTGGTACAGGCATAGCCTGTATCCCGGGGAAGGACATAGGCTACTTTTATCCCGGAAAATAAAAAATTGGCGGTCATAGGGACTGCGCATAGAAGTGAAAACGAATATTATTATTTTTCTTTTGTAATTAAAAAAAACAAATATAAACCTTAAAACTTAGATATTAAAGTTTAATTACGAATGTCCTATATTATTATACATAACCTTTTGTCTTAAGAATTTTACATTTTTACCCCCTAGCAAAAAGTGCTCAACGCGCCTAAGGAAGTTCATTTCAATAAACAGACTTTTGATAGGCCTATTACACTGCACTTTTCACACTTACATTTGAATCAGTGTAGTGTAATAAGATTTAGTGAGCGAGGGTCCCTAATTTGGTCCTTATTGCCGTGTAATAAGCGACGCTCTAACTAGTGGCCACGCCCACCCCTACCAAAGGGCCCTGTAAAAAGTGCAGTGTAATAGGCCTATAAGCTCTAGTTCCCTCTCTCTCCTGAGAGTGGAAGCCTGTGCCACAGTGGGACGTTAATGAGCTGTAGTGGAGGTGGTGATTTGTTTCGTTGTCCGTGCACAGCGAGTACATAGTGCGCGCGCTGGAGGCGCTCCCGCTGGGCCGGCTGTCCAACCAGCGGTTGCATGCGCTTCTTGAGCTGTTGCCGCATCCACGCTGCGCTAATAAGCGGCGCTCTACCTAGTGGCCACGCCCACCCTACCACAGGGCCCTGTAAAAAGTGCAGTGTAATAGGCCTATAAGCTCTAGTTCCCTCTCTCTCATGAGAGTGGAAGCCTGTGCCACAGTGGGACGTTAATGAGCTGTAGTGGAGGTGGTGATTTGTTTCGTTGTCCGTGCACAGCGAGTACATAGTGCGCGCGCTGGAGGCGCTCCCGCTGGGCCGGCTGTCCAACCAGCGGTTGCATGCGCTGCTCGAGCTGTTGCCGCATCCACGCTGCGCTAATAAGCGGCGCTCTAACTAGTGGCCACGCCCACCCTACTACAGGGCCCTGTAAAAAGTGCAGTGTAATAGGCCTATGAGTGTTGTTCTCACCCAGGTTGAACCACATGTCGGCGAGCAGCGCGGCGGCGCTCCTGCGCACGTCGCCGTACAGCGTGACGGCGCGCTGCCGCCTGGCGGCCGGCAGCGCCTCCAGCTGCACGGCGGGCGACGCGGCCACGGCGCCCACCACGCTGAACCACTCCTGCAGCATGCCGTGGACAGCGGTCAGCGCGTCCGCGTCCGCCGCCTCCAGGGACGACAGGTTGTCGCGCAGCGTGGACGCCAGCAACCTGATTTATGATAGTAATTTCTGGAGGATACTAAATTCTTATACTTGGGCAACAACGTCTCTAGTAATTTCTGGAGGATACTCAACTCTTATACTTGAAGAACAAAGACAAAAATCTCTCCTGGTGCCTTTAATTCGAGAATAGAATAATTATTACAATGACAAAAAAAACACACGAGAACGACGCACGTCGACGGTTGGCAAGGCAAATGCCAGAGTTTTCAACTTTAGGTTAAAAAAACGTCAACCTGTCTACGTCACTTCTAACTAATTTTAAAAACTTTTGGGGTACCTAATCACCATGTGTCCATAGACAGCTGTACATACGATCTGCATAAGCCCGGTTGTGTCACTATGAGTGTCCATAGACCGATGTACATACGATCTGCATCAGCCCAGTTGTCTCACCATGTTTGTCCAGATAGATGTACATACGATCTGCATAAGCCCGGTCGTCTCACTATGTGTATCCAGATAGATGTTCATACGATCTGCATAAGCCCGGTCGTCTCACCATGTGTGTCCAGATAGACGTACATACAATCTGCATAAGCTCGGTCGTCTCACCATGTGTCCAGATAGATGTACATACGATCTGAATCAGCCCGGTCATCTCACCATGTGTGTCCATATAGGATCTGCATCTGCTGCGTGTGGTCGAGCAGACTAGCCGTGTCAGCGCGTACTGCGCCGCAGACATGTGACAGCAGGCACTGACCTGAGCGCGTGCAGCATGACGTGGTGCTGCAGATGCAGCATGTCGGCCCAGTGCGTGCGGAACACGGGCCGCCGCAGCAGCGCCAGCGTCAGCGCGAGCGCGTCGCTCACCAGCGAGTGCGAGCGGCCCGCGCTCTCGGCGTCAAGCGCGCGCGTCACGGCCGTGTACTGCGCCGCGGACATCTGCCGCACCATGTCCAGCAGCACGCAGATTAGCTTGCGCTGCGACACGAACACGAGCCATCGTATCAGAAGTAGAGGTGTTCAACTATCGCTAAACGGTTAAACGGTTAATGGTCAACGGTTGTAAACGGTAGTAAAAAAATAGTAGATTATACACCAAGGGGATAAAGCACTGTTTTATGTCACGGGCGCTACATTGAATCCTGAACGTAACGAAGGACTCCAAATTTAACTCCCGAGCGCAGCGAGGGTGTTATATATAAGTTAAGATTGAGTCCTGAGTGCAGTGAGGGATTCAAGCGCCCAAGAAAAAAACAGTTTTATCCCTGTGGTGTATACTCTACTTCTCTCACTTTATGCGAGACAATAAAAAACCAGGCTTAGTAGATAAATATTCAAAATAGACCAGAAGCACTGATTCAGACACAGACTTTGCGCCTTTTTCCATGTGTCAAAATCTTTATAGGCTTTCAGGTATTTTTCCTTTGACTTTTCTGGGAGTAGATTATTGACAATGCCTATGGCATCTAATTTAATAGCTTCTGGAGTCAAAATACTTTCATCGCTCGACATTTTTGATATATTTATAGAATCTTCTAAAGCTACGGCTACAGCAACTTCTTTCAGCTGGCGTGGCCTACTCGATTTGACAAACAAACGAAGTTCGTCTCAGTGCGAATCTAGTGGGCCACGGCCTATATAACCACTTCTTTCAGCTGGCGTGGCCTACTCGATTTGACAAACAAAGGAAGTTCCTCTCAGTGCGAATCTAGTGGGCCACGGCTTCGGTCTTCGAAAATCGAGTTGGCCGCGCCCGCTGAGGACACATTCTGTTTAGCGAAATTAGACTTTATGGACTTGGCAATAAGAATTATGAAAGTGAAAATCACATTATTGACCAGCGGGTTATAATGAAATTCAATAGAACATTATAACCCGGCTAAAGCCAAGAGATATGATGTCTTGCTTTCGGTAAGGTTTACATGACATATAATTCGGCATTGTCGAGCATGTGGTGTGAAAACATTATTTTCACTCGCTAGTGCACAGGAGTGAAGCTCGTTTACTACCGTTTACAACCGTTAACCGTTAACCGTTAATTCGTTTAACGATAGAATTATTATAATCTATTCAGAAGGATTCCTGGCAAAGTGCGGACGAGCAAACACCATGCATCTTACATTATGAAGACCATTGCATTAATTTGTAAAACAGAATCTCGAGGCTATTATGCTATCGATGAATTTCTTACACATTTTACAGACAATCTCTTCACAGAGTAATTAATGGAAAACTTTATAAGACACATTGACATTCCCTTCGTAAGAAATTCTGCTTCCATTATGCGAATTAGCTAAACAAATGTAAGGCGAATAAAACTCTCCGAAATCCCACACGCGAGATGAAATGAATGCTAACTTCAGTGATTTGGCGATGGGGTTGCCCTAAAGCTTACCAGCAAGGGGTCGTCATTGACATCTTCCCTGTTGCGATCCCGCATCATGGTTGCAGCTATACGCAGCACGGTCGGCAACAACGATCGCGCCAATTCGCCGCGGTCCGCCTCCACGGCGCCAACGTCGTCTCGCGCCAACAGAGACACCACCTCGCCCAGCGTCTCCACGCATAGCTCCACCTGGGGCAATGGCTTCACTCTCGTAACCGGTCGATTCCTCTCCCATTCACAGGTACGAAATTCCAGATGCAATTTTGGTACTTTTACTACCTTAAAAATTCAGTCAAATTCAGTCCCTTATCGTCTGAGATCTTATCTAGTACTAGTAGTAGTAGCGACCAGAATACATGTTTTTCAGATCATTGAACGAGTGGACGGAACTTTACACAAATTCTAATTTGAAAATTCTGCCGAGCGAATTTTATGCAGAAATTATATTATATTCTGTACATTTTGAAGATAAAAAGACTCTGAATGATAGTCGAACAGGGCTGTAGCTGTTTTATGGAGTTTTTTTGTAGATTCCATCATCAGGTCTTTGGCGTCAATACTTATATAACACTTTTCTGAATCTGACCAAATGAATGACCACAGCCTCCGAAACACATTTTGGGATTTTGTACCTGTGTGTAAGTTATAGGTACATTAAGAGAAATTGTGTGTAGGGAGAGGGGTAGGTAAGATTTAAACAAAAAGAATTGTTCAATGGGTGCGCTTAGAAAACTGTGCGTAAGAACTATGACAATCATAAATAAAAACTTAAGAATCCAAGGAATATTCCCGAAACTAACCTTCTTCAAGCGTCCACTTCACCCACGCTGCGTTAAAAAACATACTTTTTGATATTATTTGTTAAAATATTATCTAAATTAAATGGATACCACAGTTTGCTGGCTCCACGCTTTACCGAATAACTTTGATTTTCATTGTCAATTTACCAACTTAAGATTTCGGATTTAACAAACGTCAAATTGTTGCAGAATATGGTCACTCCAGCATAGCACTTTTGTCTCAACGCTATTTATCTGCGCTCTCAACATCCTTCAAAACCGAACCTCGACCAAAAGAAGCGGGATATCATCTATCAGGTCTCTTAAGCCTCATTCGACAAGCCGTCCGAGTCAGAAGAGAAATGAAACTCACTCAGGCCACGTCCAGATATACATACGATCTGCATCAGCCTGGTTGTACCACCAAGTGTGTCCATAGACTGATGAACATACGACCTACATCAGCCTGGTCGTGCCACCATGTGTGTCCATAGACTACTGTACATACGATCTGCATCAGCCCGGTCGTGTCACCATGTGTGTTTATAGACAGCTATACATACGATATGTATCAGCCCGGTCGTGTCACCATGTGTGTACATGCGATCTGCATCAGCCCGGTCATGTCACCATGTGTGTACATACGATCTGCATCAGCCCGGTCGTGTCACCATGTGTGTACATACGATCTTCATCTGCCCGGTCGTGTCACCATGTGTGTACATACGATCTGCATCAGCCCGGTCGTGTCACCATGTGTGTACATACGATCCGCATCAGCCCGGTCGTGTCACCACGTGTGTACATACGATCTGCATCTGCTGCGTGTGGTCGAGCAGGCTGGCGGTGTCCGCGCCGAGCAGCCGCGCCGCCTTGTCCGCCGAGCGCGACTTGTGCGCCGCGTTATCCAGCTGCGACACACCACACCGTCGCGACTCGCCATAACCCCGATACCGGACCGTGACGTCTGATCATGGTAGACCGCAGAAAGTTCCACTGATTCTTGCTTAGAGCACGTGTGATGGACGAATAGCACGATTAAAGATGACAAAAACCGATCAATAATTAAAAAAAACTGAAAGCATTAACCTGGAAAGGAACAAATAAACCTCAACGGCCTGTTTAGGCTTTTTTAACGTTTACAACACTATCAGACGGTTTCACGACGTTGCGAATACCGCCGGCCTTCAAGTAAATTTTCCACAACTTGCTTGGAAATTACTTTATTAAATCGAACGTCAATCACGCGTATATTGATTTATCAGATTAGTCTTAAATAAAAGGTATACCATGATCAGTCTTCAAGAAGCGGAATGTTAGCATGTTGGAGAGTTTACACAATGTATACATATCCCTTTTCAAATAGGGTTTTTAAGTATCAAAGTGACAGAATTAAAAAATTCAACGTAAGTAGAATACTTACTTACTTACTAATAAAAAAGAATACTTGATGTCAATAATGTATAATCTCTCCATAATTTTTATGCTATCTATCGGGTTTTCTTTACAAGCATACACCAAAAATATTATTAATAAAATCATACAAAGTAACATGTTATAAAAAGCACGAAATTTCACATACTTTAAATCTTTTAGGTATACTGCAAGTGCAACATGTCATTTTGTAAATATTTGTTACTAAGTTGGTATAGCAACATGACCCACGCAAACAAATCGGATTGAAACGTACGTTTTCTCGTCATAGTATGTTCCAAATTTTTATCCGTGTCTGCTGATTACTGAAACCATATTATAAACTTGAAGCCTTTGAATAACGGATCAGAATAATAGCCATCTGATTTTACTTTCGGAGATACGGTTTGATTAATTCTGCTACAAATTATTTGGCGATTGATAAACCTTATCCCAAAAAAGAAGATACCGTACGTTCAAAATCAATGTGCGTGCGCGAACCAAATTTGTATAGTTCATTAAATTCTTTTCCGATGTGGATATTTAACATCGACTAGTGAGTGAGTTTCCTTACACAGAAAACTCACTCATTTTTCTAAACACTACAAATTGGGAGCTAGTGAGACAGAAGCCAATTTTAAATACTTTTCAATCAATTGTGATAATATTCAGGCAATTATTGTGAGACCGTAAAACAGACTTTGACGAACTATGACATCACAGATTAAAGAAAAAGAAAGACCCCTCGCCACAATAGCTCATGAAATTGAAATAACTTTGGGCAAACAGTTAGGCTATCTAGCCTAGTCTAGTCTTTTTCTTTTAATCTGTGTGTACTGCATGCTACACATCTGGAGTTTGCACACAATTTTAATAGCGACATCGAAAGCTCGCTTTGTTATTTTTTAATCGGAAAAATAAAAAAAAACTTCAAAAACCGTTCACTGTTACTCAAAAGTCAAAACAGTTACAAAAACATATTAATAAAAAAAATTGTTTTTAATTCTAAATTTAGTTCACGTCGATTATGTTCTAAAAAGAATCGTTTATTTCAATGTCAAGATTGTGTGTAGGTATATGTGTATATATGAGGAAAATATTCCTAAATAAATGAATATGTTATTGAGTAGAGCCTAATAATATCTCTGTATAATAAATATTGTATGAAATTATAATTTCGCAAACGACTTGTAGGCAGTACTGGGCCTGTTTGACACTTGAACAAATAATTAAGATTGTCAGAATGTCAATAATAGGGCCCATTTAAAATTATTGTGTAGTCTTGCAGTGAAGAATATAGTAGGTGTGATAAAATTCATAGGTTAATAATAAACAAATACATACTAATAGTAAAACAATGCAATCCAACACACAAACACACTGATTAGTAAGTGACGGAACACACACTCACACAAACATCACAAATGGTGGATTAAGAGAGAAATTGGACAACACAAATTACGAGTCACTAAAACTACCACCAAAATCATATATTTAGATAGTTAAATTTTACAAATGAATGTTTTAAAAACTAATGATAAAAACATTTGTAGAGCGAAATATTGACTTTATTTCCGTATCATCATTGGTTATGTCGTTAATAAAATTATAATACAACAACTGATACAAGTATTATTTCTGACTAAACTTTTGTTTAAAACACGTGTAAATTCATGCACACACACACACACGAGAAACGTCTTTATGAAATAAATAGAATACCTTGAATTACTTATCATGTAACATTTTTAAATTAAGATTTAACGCAGTGGCAGTCGGCTGTACTTTTTTAAGCATATTTATATGGTTTAGCAATTAATAATGTATGATGGAAAATAAATTATTATGATTCTTTTAGATCTAATTATAGTGATAGATGCAGATAGCATTACGGAAAGTTTAGCACAATTTTTGAACCTGCCAATTTATCTTACAGAATTTTGTACAACATTAATTGACATCATAGTATAGCACTGACAGGCTGCAAGAGCATCGGCAAATCTTCGCGAATGAAAAAGACGCATTAATATTACATGATAAGTATAGATATGCGTAAAAAGATACGTTATAATATAAATAAGTATGAATATAGAAAAACATGTTAGATTATAAAATTACTTGTGTCTATGTGATTGTTAAGGCCACGACTTTTGTGTGCATACCTCAAGATGCCGGTGCTTAGTACATTAGAGTATTATGACTGATTATTTTTTATACTAGCGTTATTTCGCCGTTCGCTTAGTGGTAAAAATTTTACTTACACTACGGGAGTTGTTATTTAGACAAGCCAGATTTTGCGGGAACAGGTTAAAACTTAACTAAATAAGACTTGTATGTTATTAATTTTATTGAAAGATTATAAAATGCACTTACGTGAAAACAAAAGGAATGATAAACGCTATAATACACACTGAAATTTTAATGGTTATTTTCCCGCAGAAAAATAAAATAAATTTATTAAAACAAAAATGTTGGAATCAAAAAATGCTAGATTTACAATAGAGAAAAACCAAACCTGAAAGCGACTTCGAATCAATATTATCCTCGCGTTAACAGACGATAGCGATGGCGGTTGGGCTAGTTTATGCCGTACCACGACACAAGAAAGCTTATTTTGCTCTGAAAATTTTATGTATCGCCTTTCACATAATAGGTGCGATTCAAGTAGTACCTACTTTCATTAACAGTACTTTAATAGAAAACACTTATTGTTTAAGTTTAACTCTGATTCGATAGTACTATCAGAGGCAAATCTTTCTGATGCGTGAAAACAACCAATACAATTTCACGCCGAAAAAATATATCACTCTTTTGAATTTTCGACGAAAACTATACTTACATGCAAAGCGATACTAATTTCAAAAACAAAAGCTTCAGTGAATGTTAACACAATCCCATTGTTTTTCTCCACTTAACAATTACTATGAAGATTACGCCAAAGTCACAATTTGGAGATCAACATTTTTAGTAAAACACAAATAAATTTAGATATTTAAGATTAATAAACGCTATTTACTGCCATTCAAAACTTTTAATGTGTTATAATTTAATATTTACGATAACGATTTATTAATTCCCTTTACATTGCGTAGCGTCCCTAATTTTACGACAAGTCTGAAATCGAATTCAAACTTTGATGTTATGGTTCTTGACTCTAAAAAGCACAATTGCAATGTAAACTATCATAAAAAGTACATACAACTGTAGTTTGAATTTGAATTTGTTACTTAATTAAGATTTTCAAAATCTATAACCCCCTCCCTACACTTATCCAATTTTCAGACTTATCGTTTGCTTCACGAAACAACACGGAACATTAACAGTGCGGCAGGCGGCATGCATAGCGTGGCTTACCTTGTGATCTGCGAGCGCGGTCGTACAGCCGACTTTAGCTCCTGCCACTATCGAGATTAGGCCGAGAATCGCTTGTATAAATTGTAAGATTGTATTAAAGAACCCTTCAAATTGGATTTGGATTGGAAATATTCGACGACACCCTAGCCAAAGTAGGTCATCCATTTAATATATTGGAATCTGGATGGTTGACCGAACTCCAAATTTGGTATTTCTGATTCCATTGTGCATCGGATAGCACATTAAGTTATTTGTTGCTCCTAGTTATTATTGTTAGTGTTAAAAATGTGCCTGAAAATTAGGTTTAGGTTTTGTGAACCTATAGCAGCAATCTCTACCATTACACCCTACCATTAACTGAATAGAAGATAGGAGTAACGACCCTCGGCATTGAGAAAGAGAGAGATAAAAACTAGCGGTGAAACAAATAACTAAACAATATCGGCCGAATCTCGACGTGACGCGAATGGGTCCGGAGCTAGGTGCCATGTGCATACATACCAATACAAAGGTGGTGTGAACACGCGAACACGGAGTTAACACACGAACATACGAAAACATAATGTTTTATATATAGCGAGCCAACAAGCAGGCGGGTCGACCTGATGTCGAGTGATTACCGCCGCTCGTGACCATTTGCAGCATCATAGGAACCACCAATGCGTTGCTTTTCAGGAATTAGTTGGTGTTTTTATGTATTTCATACCAATCAATCAGACTGTATGTCATTGGGAAACCATACCGGTTGTGACATTGTTAATAACGCCTGTATACCGTGAACACAAATACCCTGAGCCCAGTCTGTGAATATTCCCGATTAGGACGCTTGTGCACTGCTCCGATTGCAATTCGAGAAAATACGGACTGAAATGATTTGTTCTGAATATACATGTAAATTAATGACATTTTCGGCGCCATTGAGGTAATGGGGCTGATTCTGTTGTACACTAACTCTAAACCAAACTGAAATAACCCCATTAAAAATATTGCCAACCTTTTCATAATACTCCCTGCGAAAACGGACAGAACTAGATTTAAAGCTGTCATTTTCGTTTAATTTAGAGATTGTGTTATACAGAATTAGCCACACAATCAAATAAGAAAAAAATTGACAGTTATAGGGACTGCCGATAGAAGTGAAAACGAATATTTAAATTTTATTTAAATAATTTTTTTCTAATTAAAAAAAATTGTAATAATAATAAAAAAAATCAAATATAAACCTTAAAACGGACACATTAAAGTTTAATTACGAGTGTACTATATTTATACTTAAGACCTTTTGTCTTAAGAAGAACGGTTTCGATCTCGCGCTTCAATTTTTTTACCCAATACCAAAAAGTGCTAAACGCGTCTAAAGAGGTTTTCACCTCAAAAATATACCTCGGTGGCTGCTCATATCCAAAGAAATGTGCTTGTATAGTAGAGAGTATTTTTTCGGATTGCAATTGGACTATGCACAAGAGGCTTTAATAACAAAACGACACCCCACAAATGAGTATTATTGATTTAGGATTGTGTGTTGTTGTGAAGTATATTGTTGACATTTGGAATCCTTCCCGCCTGTCAATACATTTACTATAATGATTTAATAAATTACTGCAACTGCCGACAGTGATTGCGTTAGTGCCGTACTATTGTGTACAGTGTTGTGTAGTATTGTGCATAGTGTTGGTCGAAAATTTGGATGTTTAGTGTAGTCAATGAGGCTAAATTTGAATTAGGTTTTTATTCAAAAATCTATCTGAAAAATGTGTAAAAACCCTTTGAAGTATTGATAATATATTGGAGTGGGACCTTAGTTGTATTGATTTAGGTTTAAAAATATTCAAGGAACTTCTTCGTTTTCCGGAATAAAAGTAGCGTATGTTCCTAGCGGATGACTACGTCATAAAAGCTATCTGCATGCCAAATTGCAGACCGATCCGTCCAGTGGGCTGTGCGTTGATAGATAAGTAAAACTTCTTTACGCACGCTTGACTTGGGGGGTAAGCTGGTGAATGCGTGACGAGAGCGTTACAAAAAGTGTGATTGGGCAAGGCGAACGAAAGTTGAGAGGGAGATAGAAAGAGATAGAGAGTTACGTTTTTACTGTAGGGGCAAGAGAGAGAGGTGCGAGCACACATTTTCTTTATCTTTCTCTCATAGCCAGTTACGTTTCGCATATGTATGTTTCATTTATCTATCTTATTTTTCATACCATAAAGAAGTTTTACTTCAGTCGTGTGGTCTAAAGCACACTAGTTTTTTTTATCTTTATTGTAGCCCACAAAATTGACTACAATAATTGCTTTGGGTATCTCATCTTACTAATATTATAAATGCGAGTTTGGATGGATGTATGGATGTATGGACGTTTGTTACTCAATCACGCCCCAACGGCTGAACGGATCTGGCTGAAATTTGGCACAGAGATACATTATACTCTGGAATAGAATATAGGATACTTTTTATCCCGGTAAATTAAAGAGTTCCCGCGGGAACCAAAATCTCAAACCACGCCGACGAATTCACTAGTTTCTCATACCATAAAGAAATTTTACCTCAGTCGTGTAGTCTAAAGCACACTAGTTTTTTTTTCTTTTTTGTAGCCCACAAAACTGACTACAATAGGGATGATGCCTATATCAAAAATAAATTATTTCTAACTGATTATTATATAGAGGGTCTTCCAAAAGACCTAAAATTCACATCCTCGGTTAGTTTTAATTTAGATAACCATTTTAAAATATAGATTAAGCAAAAAAAAAAGCGTTGAAATTTGGTGACGTCACAATTGCAAACTTCATGCAACTTCCATACTAGAAGAGTGTTTTTAAGTTTGATAAAGAGTTGCTGATTTGATTGAGTTGTCATAATCCCTATTGCTTTAGGTATACAGTGCATAAAATAAATCAATATTTAGATGATAGTATAGTATGGGCACTGGCGTGCACAGGTTTTGAAGCTAGGGTAGGCATTCGTTAGTCAGAATACCTATTTACTAGCTGTTTTGATGAAAATGAGCATTGACGTATATCCATTTGGGTAAGCAGCGCTTTTATGCCTAAATGAACTGCACGCCACTGAGTATGGGTGTGTCGCACTATGTTCGCGTGTAACATCTGTGCGTGTGTGTGTTGCATGTTGTTGTTGTGTGTGTTCGCGTGTCACATCTGCGTGCGTGTACGTGTGAGTGCGCGTCTCACCTCGTTGGGCGCCCGCAGCAGCGCGCGCAGCGTGGACGCCAGGTGCGGCAACAGCTTGGCGCGCGGGCCGGGGGCGGCGCCGAGAGGGCCGCGCGCCAGCTCGAGCAGCGCATGCAACCGCTGGTTGGACAGCCGGCCCAGCGGGAGCGCCTCCAGCGCGCGCACTATGTACTCGCTGTGCACAGACAACGAAACAAATCACCACCGCCACTACAGCTCATTAACGTCACTCAGCTGGGCACAGGCCTCTCGGAGAGCACGTTAAGCCGTCGGTCCCGGTTATTATCACTAACATGATAATAGTCGTTAAAGCCCGCCAACCCGTATTGGAGCAGCGTGGTGGGTCTAATAGGCCTTTAACACTGCACTTTTTACAGGGCCCTGTGGTAAGGGTGGGCGTGGCCAATAGATAGAGCGCCGCTTTTTAGCGCAGCGTGGATTCGGCAACAGCTCGAGCAGCGCATGCAACCGCTGGTTGGACAGCCGGCCCAGCGGGAGCGCCTCCAGCGCGCGCACTATGTACTCGCTGTGCACGGACAACGAAACAAATCACCACCGCCACTACAGCTCATTAACGTCCCACAGCTGGGCACAGGCCTCCACTCTCATGAGAGAGAGAGAGAACTAGAGCTTATAGGCCTATTACACTGCAGTTATCACAGGGCCCTGTGGTGAGAGTGGACGTGGCCACTAGTTAGAGCGTCGCTTATTACACAGCAATAAGGATCAAATTAGGGACCCTTACTCCCTAACTATTATTACACTACACTGTTCAAATGTAATGGTCCCTGTGAAAAGTGCAGTGTAATTAGACCCACCACGCTGCTCCAATACGGGTTGGCGAGCTTTAACGACTATTATCATGTTAGTGATAATAACTGGGACTGACGGCTTAACGTGCTCTCCGAGACACAGGGGTGACAATAACAACACCAACTTCCTAGCTCGGAGTTAGTACTGAGAATTTACAGTCAGAAAAACCCAATACTCAATTATGGCCCGACCCGGTGTACAGCTCAACATTTTTACCATAAATGCATACAAAGCAAAGCGCTGGTTTTCAGCTGTGAGCCAGGTGACGTCACAAATGAAATGAACAATAGCACAACTACTTTTGCTTATTACTTACGCTTCAATTGAAAGTAGGTAGTCTATGGTAGCGAACTAAAGTGTTAGGGCCAAGGGGTACGGGTAGGTAGTTATATTAAACCCATACCCCTTATCAGCTTCTACACAGCATCGTACCGTAACGCCAAATGCATTAGCCACGTATTTACCGATAGGGTGGTAATTTGGGGTAGTATAAAGCCCGTATTGATCCCACACCAACTCTAGGTCTGACGCTGGTTTGACGGACGGCTGAGGGGAAGCGCTACCAGAGCCCACACTATGCTATCACTACCGATATATAATTTTTCTTTATCTGTTTTAGGGGCTTTTATAACTAACACTTTCCCCATGGATCACGCTCTCAGCACGGTATTTCGATTGAACTCGCGAATCACGTAGAAGTTCTACTTACGTACTAGTTCACGTACTAGTTCACAAGTGGCGCAGTCGGTAGGATCCCAAGGAGACAGTTCTCTATTCAAGTCAAAACAACGGACTCACCTGAGTTCAGTGTCGGGGTATATCTTGATCATGTGCGGCACCGCGTGCGGCAGGTATTTCAGCGCGGAGCCCTGACACGTGAGCGCGTGGTCGCCACAGCGCATCAGCCACACCAGTGCCTCCAGTAGGTTCTGCCATAACAGTAAAAATCACGATTGCAGAGCAACGTGGTGGACTTTGACCTTAAAATATATCTAAGAACCATCTCACAAGCTATACATATCTAATGCAAAAAATCGCATCTTAATCGGCCTAGTAATTTTTCAGAAAAATTGTAACATATTGAAAAATGAAAATCATAGACTGCAGCTCAGCTTGGTTGTCTATGGTTCTAAAACATATCTAAGAACCTTGCCAGAAGTTATGCTTATCTAATGCAAAAAACCGTATATTAATCGGTCCAGTAGTTTTCCAGGAAAATGGAAACAAAAATATGCACAAACATACAAAAAAACAAACGCACAACCACTTAGTACAAACACATACTACACCGTCTCCGTTTCGTCGAGGGTAAAAATACAAAATCATATTGTTAATGCAAAAGTACAGGTCTGCCCGCCTTAAAACAATATCCTAATCTAATCCTGCCTAATCCGTGGGTCTAATCATAATAACGGGCTACATTGGACAGCGATGATATAAACAAGACGCACGCACGGAGGCGTATGAAGCGATTCGCTTCCTCGTTTCTAATTCGAACCGCTAGGATATGGAACGCCCTAATGGCTTCAGTTTTTCCATCCACTTATAATATTGGTATCTTTAAATCAAGTGTATCTTATAGGCAAGCGCGCTCCACCTTAGGACGCATCACTACTTCCAGCAAGCTTATGTAAAAATGCTGACAGTTTGAACAAAACATCTATCACGCTAGGCATAAGGCTCAAACTCACCTGCAGCTGCGGGCAGTAGGCGGGCTCCTCTATGCCGTTCTCCATACTATTGCTCGATACGGCCGTCGCTCTCGAGCCTAGAGCGGCGCGCAGTTGCCGAGAGCGCACCAGAACTCTGGCGAGACTCTCCAGACACTTCATACACTGCAAGAGGCGCTTGGACGCGACCTCGCCTTGCTCCGCAGAACGGATTGTCCACACCATGATGGATATTAGTTTTCTGGCAACAAAACAACATAATGAATAACACAACAACATCAACATGCATCAAAACAAAATGGCATAAAAGTTGGTAGACCCACTTCACGATTAATATATATACAGGCACAGGATGGCTCTATGGCACCAGCACCGCGTAGCTGTAAGTAATAACAACATAACGTGTCTCACTCGTAGGCCAGCGCGTCGCAGAAGCTGGTCTCCACGTAGACGGCGAGCACGGGCTGGAAGTGCTGGTACTTGTGGTCGGCCACCAGCGCGATCACCTGCAGCAGGCAGTCCAGCACCAGCACCGCGTAGCTGCGTTCGCTGTACTCTTGCTCATCTTCGTCGATCTAGTGAATGATACAAATTTATGTAAGCGAAGTGTCTGACGGCTACGCTTCCACGACCCATCTGTTCAACCGATTTTTACGAAATTTTTTGCATCTTTGAGAAGGACAATCCCAGAAATTCAGAGTTCCTTAATTAAGAGTTACCATAAAACCTAAATACGGACGAAGTACAAGACTTCACCTAGTGACAATAAAAAGTGAAAGTGATGATTAAAATTAATTCCCGTGACAGAAAGGCTAAGGAGTAAAGAAATCTGTAGGGAAAGAAAGATGAATATCAAGTTTATAGAAGAATTTAAAATACGAATAGGATGTCCAAAGAAGAGTTGCGTGAAAGAGGATATATTATGTATCAAATAAACGCAAAAAAAACAGGGCCATTTTTGTTTTTGGTTTACGTAGCTCGTACAAGTACTACGAGATATAATTAAATAAATCTGCCCGGCCCGCCGGCGGCCGCGAAATTCGACACCCACCAACGTGACTTCTCGCAGATGCGCCGCGAATAATAAAATGGCCGCGCCAGACGAAGGGTTATATAGCTTAATCAATTAAGTAGTTTCAATGAAAGAAAAATCTATTGTGCTGATTCCACAACGTGAGGGGAAGAAGCATAATTGTAGTTTCTTCTCGGTTTCCCAAGTTTCTTGCTGGATCTTCTCGGTAGGGCATTCCGACCCAATGGTAGATTTCCTTGAGGATTCAAAAGCACTAATAAGTTTATTTGAATAAAAAAGTATAAGATCGAGTTTAAGGGTAAGAAGAAGACTAGTATAATATTATCACCTGTGTAAGGATGCTGAAGAGCGCGTCGAGGATGTCCAGCAGGAACTTGACCAGTTCCTCGTTGGGCACGCGCTGCACCCGCAGCAGCGCCTCGCACAGAGTGTCCTCCGCGTGGTGGGTGCTCCACTTTAGCAAGTCAATGGTCACCTGTGTGAGGATACTGAAGAGCGCGTCGAGAATGTCCTGCAGGAACTTGACCAGCTTGTCGTTGGGCACGCGCTGCAGCCGCAGCAGCGCCTAGCACAGAGTGTCCTCTGCGTGGTGGGTGCTCCACTTTAGCAAGTCAATTATCACCCGTGTGAGGATGCTGAAGAGCGCGTCGAGGATGTCCTGCAGGAACTTGACCAGCTCGTCGTTGGGCACGCGCTGCAGCCGCAGCAGCGCCTCTCGCAGTGTCCTCCGCGTGGTGGGTGCTCCACTTTAGCAAGTCAATTGTCACCAGTGTGAGGATGCTGTAGAGCGCGTCGAGGATGTCCTGCAGGAACTTGTCCAGCTCGTCGTTGAGCACACGCAGCAGCCGCAGCAGCGCCTCACTCTGAGTATCCTCCGCGTGGTGGGTGCTCCACTTTAGCAAGTCAATTGTCACCTGTGTGACGACGCTGAAGAGCGCGTCGAGGATCTCCTGCAGGAACTTGACCAGCTCATCGTTGAGCACGCGCTGCAGCCGCAGCAGCGCCTCGCGCAGAGTGTCCTCCGCGTGGTGGGTGCTTCACTTTAGCAAGTCAATTGCCACCTGTGTGAGGATGCTGAAGAGCGCGTCGAGGATGTCCTGCAGGAACTTGACCAGCTCGTCGTTGGGCACGCGCAGCAGCCGCAGCAGCGCCTCACGCAGAGTGTCCTCCGCGTGGTGGGTGCTCCACTTTAGCAAGATTAATTGTCACCTGTGTGAGGATGCTGAAGAGCGCGTCGAGGATGTCCTGCAGGAACTTGACCAGCTCATCGTTGGGCACGCGCTGCAGCCGCAGCAGCGCCTCGCGCAGAGTGTCCTCCGCGTGGTGGGTGCTCCACTTTAGCACCCCCAGGATCTCCTCTGGAATTCATAAAGTTCAATTGGATACTCCTTCATGTCATGTTAGTGTTTGTTGGGATAAGAGCAGAATTTTTTAAGCCTTGGCAGCATAGTTCAAGCCTTAAAAAAATAAATTCCGGGATTCAAAGGAATTAAATAAATAGCACCCCCAAGATTGCTTCTGGATTCATAGAGTTAAATTAGGATTCTCCTTTTTATCTTATTAGTGTTTTCGGGGTACAAGCAGAACTTTCCAAGCCCAGACAGTGAAGCCTAGGAAATAACTTCTGGGCTTCAAAGGAATTTGCGGATGCAAAAGAACATGATGGAGCAAAGATATAAAATGCTTTGCTTTCTTTTCACATTTGTAGTTTGCGCACCATCCCGTTTGTATTCTCTTCTCCTGTCTCCAAAGTTGTCTTGAAGAGATCGCCTTAGGCTATAAGATCTTTACATAGTTCCATTCATAGTTTTAATATTTTCTGTAATTCCGTGTATTTGTGTGCAACAAAGGTTTAACAAATAAATAATATTAATGCTGGCTAATCAAGTGCAAATCTGGGGGCTGTTGGTCTAAATCTCCTCGGGGACCAGCCGGATTGCGGATCTTTTTCTTTGTGACGTGTTGTACTTGCTCGATAAGAAAGGCTAGCGAGTGGCTGGTCACGAGAGACGACATCACAATACGTGTCCGGAGGAACGGTCACGCTTACCTCTCTGTGTGAGTTTGGTGGAGCACAGTCTGGTGGCCACCAGCAAGGAGTCCCGATGCAGCAGCGCCAGGGGGCCGCGCGTGAGGCCGCGATCGCAGCCGGCCGGAAGCTCGTCCCGGCGCGATGGCAGCCCGAGGCAAGCCGCCGCCGCCTCGGTCTCCACGTCTACGCTCCCCGACGCGCGCTTGTAGTCGATCTGACGACGGACACGAGAGACATTCTTAACTCTAACTTTGATCTGGTGGGAGGCTTCGACCGTGACTAGTTACCACCCTACCGGCAAAGACGTGCCACCAGGCGATTAAGCGTTCCGATACGCTGCCGTATAGAAAACGATTAGGGGAATAATGCCTCTAACAGGTTAGCGCGCTACCATCGACGGTAGAGGTTGTCCACTCTCGTATGTTGCTAAGCCAAGACTTTATGCTGCGACCAACACCTCTCTTTCCAGCAACTTTTTTTGTCATGGTGAGTTGTAGGAGTTCGTATCTCTCGTGCCTGATCACATGCCCCAAATAGCAACTTTTTTCATCGTGACAGTTTGCGAGTTTGATTGACGCATCGCAGAAATGTTTCATTCGTGATTTTATGAGTCCAGCTAATGGCCAGCATACGCCTATAAGCCCACATTTCAAACGTGTATGTACAGTCGCGGTTAGAAAATGCATAATTGCATGGACCCATCTGGGTGAGAAGGTCGTTATGTGGTTTGATCAGGTAACTTTTTCAGTAGGTGGCAAATGTGGCAACTAGTAATAATTAGCTTTCTGAAGCGTTTTAGACCTTAATGCACGCAGTGTTTTAAAGAATCTAATTGGGTATTTGACAAATAGTCAAATCAGCAACTCTTTTTCAAACGTCAAAACGCGTCCTAAGTATGGGATTTAACTGAAATTCTGAAATGTGACGTCATCAATGTTCGACGCACTTTTTTACTTCAATCGATTGTTTAAAATGGTTATTCGCCATAAAACTATCAGGGGACGCGGATATTACGACTTCCTTCCTTTAAGTAATAATAATTTAAAAAATAAGTTATTTGAATAGGAATCAAATACCCAATTTGAAAAGTGGTAAACATTTTCAGACCGCGACCGTAACTTGTAGTGGATAAAATAGTGTCCGACTCGCCTTGTAAACTGCGAGGTTGTGTTGCGTGTCAGGGGTGGTGGTGCCCTCTTTCTGCATGAGGCGCAGGTACGCCAGCGCGAAGTGCCGCTCCGCGCGGTCCTTGGCCTCCGTGGAGCTGCGGTGCCGCACCAGGAACACTATGTGCGCCTCCTTGAACTCCTCGATGTTCAAGCACACCTGCCGGGATAGCCGGGAAACGAGTGTAACAATAAATACTCGTCCGCCTGGATTGAGGATAATTGCTTCCCGCAGGAATTTTAATTTTCCGGGATAAAAAGTAGCGTATATGCTATTCCATCTCTATAGGCGTATCTTTATAGTCTGTATTGTTTATAGTATCTCTGTGCCAAATTGGATCCAGATCCGTTGAGCCGTTCTGGCCTAATTGAGTAACAAACATCCCTCCATCTAAACTTTCGCATTTATAATATTAGTATACAAGACAGCGATGTGTTGTACCTTGAACACTTCCTGCCAGCGCGGCCGGCCGTCGTGGTAGTACACCACAGACGTGTACTCGTCCGCCAGGGGCACGCCCGCGCCCACCGAGATCACGCCCTGCAAACACCGACACGACTATATTAAATTTAATTAATACAGTACATTCTGAACGCTCATATTGTTATCGTGCTTGCATGGGGCCTAAGTGTCACCAGCCAAGTAGAGAAAGCAATATACCTGCCGATTATTCTTGCACGCGCCTTGAAGTTGCGAGCGGTGTTTCTTAGAACGCTCCACCTGTAACCCCAGGGGGGACCCCTGTGGACCCCAGATGTTGTCGGGCACCACTCACCGGCAGGGTGTGGCCGTGCTTGTCAACAACGCGCGCCACCAGCTCGATGTTCCGCTCGGAGCTCTTGGCGCCCTTGGCGAAGGCGCCACTGCACAAGGTCACATAGAGGTCGTTGCGCGCGTCCCCCGGCAGAATCACCTCGGGGAAGCCCATTTTGCGCGCGAACGCCATGTTACCCACCACTATGTGCGGATTCTCCTGTCTTATCTGTGGAAAACAATCCAGTTCAGTTTAGTGGCTTGAAACCGTGAAAACACACCGCAAGGCATCAGGGTCTACCTCCGTATATAGTTGTAATCCCACGGACGCATACGAAGCGATTTGTTTTCTCGTTTCTAATTCGAACCGCTCGGATATGGAACGCCCTTCCGGCATCCGTTTGTACATTCGCTTATAATTGACTGTCGAATTGAATTCGCTTATAGTTGAATTGATGTCTTCGTTATTTCATTATAATCATAAATCATTTATTTTGCAAAAATGTCAAGGGTCCATTTTGCAAAAGTTTCAAGAGTGAGATATAATATTGTGAACGCGTATCACTCGCCTGTTTCAAGTCCCCTTCAACCATCTGCAGGTAGACCCAGAGCCCCTGCGCTTGCTTCTGCTCCTTCAGCTCGCGGTTTGTGATCACCTTCTTGAGAAGGGCATCCATACTCTCCTTCTCGAATCTGACAACAAATATACTTATTAAGGCGCTGTGAGCTCACGAGATCAAAATATAGGTGCGCGGGGGTGAAATCGAGCAAGCGCATGTCGCAAAAAATGCAAGAAATTATTTAAAAAAAAAATTACTATTCAATGCAAATTAATCCGACAATGTGTTTGATTTAGAAATACACATTTTATCTCATATTTCTAGAGCAAATTATTGGTTTCAATAAGGAGAAAAATTGCTTTAAAAGGTAAATTAAAAGGTATGTTTAAAAGAAATTTCAATGGAGAATTTTTTCAAAAATTGTGTATTGAGATGCATCAATGGCTGCTTAAAGGTCTTGAAAACAGCAAATTATTTTTACAAGCATACATTATGTCACCGTTTTACGCTATCACAGGGCCTTAATACACTAGGATCGGCTGTTAAAGCGTGGCAGACAGACAGATAGACACACTTTCGCATTTATAAAATTAGTGTGATAAATATTGATGCATGGATTTATTTATCTGAGCCTACAGATAGCATATTTCGCGTGAAAACTGTGCATTTCACCTTATAACAATGTTATTGTACAGAAAATTAAACACCTGGTAGACCTTTTTTTATTATTTATTCAACTACATACATGTCTTAACTGTGATTTCGCCTAAAAAAATAAGCGTTATTGCATTCTAAAATGAAATACATAATAAACATGAAAAGCGAAAGCGGAAAAAAAATTTGATTTACGCCCTCGAGTAATACCTTGTTAAACGATAAAATCTTAAAATTTTAAAATCATAGAGGCGAGGTACTGCGTGATATCGGCGCACGCCACGCCGAACAGGCGCCGCATCGAGCCCGAGCTAGAGGGCACCACGTGGGGGCTCATCGTGCCGCTCGCAGAACATAACATATTGACTCACGCGTAGAACGGCAGCTGTATCTCTTTGTCGGGGTTGTCGGCGGCGAGGTACTGCGTGATATCGGCGCACGCCACGCCGAAAGGGCGCCGCATCGAGCCCGAGCTAGAGGGCGCCACGTGGGGGCTCATCGTGCCGCTCCCAGAACATAACATATTGACTCACGCGTAGAACGGCAGCTGTATCTCTTTGTCGGGGTTGTCGGCGGCGAGGTACTGCGTGATATCGGCGCACGCCACGCCGAAAGGGCGCCGCATCGAGCCCGAGCTAGAGGGCGCCACGTGGGGGCTCATCGTGCCGCTCCCAGAACATAACATATTGACTCACGCGTAGAACGGCAGCTGTATCTCTTTGTCGGGGTTGTCGGCGGCGAGGTACTGCGTGATATCGGCGCACGCCACGCCGAAAGGGCGCCGCATCGAGCCCGAGCTAGAGGGCGCCACGTGGGGGCTCATCGTGCCGCTCGCAGAACATAACATATTGACTCACGCGTAGAACGGCAGCTGTATCTCTTTGTCGGGGTTGTCGGCGGCGAGGTACTGCGTGATATCGGCGCACGCCACGCCGAAAGGGCGCCGCATCGAGCCCGAGCTAGAGGGCGCCACGTGGGGGCTCATCGTGCCGCTCGCAGAACATAACATATTGACTCACGCGTAGAACGGCAGCTGTATCTCTTTGTCGGGGTTGTCGGCGGCGAGGTACTGCGTGATATCGGCGCACGCCACGCCGAAAGGGCGCCGCATCGAGCCCGAGCTAGAGGGCGCCACGTGGGGGCTCATCGTGCCGCTCGCAGAACATAACATATTGACTCACGCGTAGAACGGCAGCTGTATCTCTTTGTCGGGGTTGTCGGCGGCGAGGTACTGCGTGATATCGGCGCACGCCACGCCGAAAGGGCGCCGCATCGAGCCCGAGCTAGAGGGCGCCACGTGGGGGCTCATCGTGCCGCTCGCAGAACATAACATATTGACTCACGCGTAGAACGGCAGCTGTATCTCTTTGTCGGGGTTGTCGGCGGCGAGGTACTGCGTGATATCGGCGCACGCCACGCCGAACGGGCGCCGCATCGAGCCCGAGCTAGAGGGCGCCACGTAAGGGCTCATTGTGCTGCGTCTGCAAAAATTGAAGATCGTTCAATCCACGAAGGCGCGCCCCACTCTAATGTGTTGTTAGTGCCTCTTAGTTCAAAGAAATGACAGATGTTGGTGTTCCAATAGGTACCACTTTTTTGAAGCGAACTTTCAAAGCGCGCTGGGAGACTTCACACACATCATCATCACCATTAGGCATCATCTAGTCTTATGTCTAAACTTGTGTTTTCTATGCTATTACCTGTGATCCACATTCTGCGGCTCCATAGACCCTATCCTGACAACATGGCACACCAGGAATATCTTCTCCTTCTTTATGTCACTCCCCAAGTCCTGGAACAATATTTATTTTTTACGACCATTTGTTACTTTTGTTAACTTTATTTCTAAAAATTCACCACCTGGTCAAACAGGTGACGCTAAACAATTTTTGATACTTTATAGTAACACCCTAAAATTACTGCTCTGTCCTTATAGTGTAGTCTTCTTTTTCATGGGAAGTTCTATATCGAACTAGAATTATTATTGCTACAAAAAAATCTAATGAAGAGTCCAAAATGAAAAGGTTTTCCTGACTAAACCGTTTTCTTATTTTTCAAGTCAAAGTCAGTCTACTGACATGCCAAATTTATCCTCTGCTCTCGATGGATGACAATCAAATGGTGTAAAATTTATCTATAACTAGTCGGGCAACTAGTAATGTATAGTACTAATAACTAGTGGGGCATTTTCTGACTAAACACATGAGTTGTAGCCGATATATATTCATTGTTAAAATAAATTTATCTAAATATATAAAAGGAAATGGTGACTGATTGATCTATCAATGTACAGTACATGTGAAATTTGGCATGCACACCCATACTAATATTATAAATGCGAAAGTGGGTCTGTCTGGCTATCTGTCTTTTACGCTTTCACGGCCCATCTGTTCATCCGATTTTATAAAATTTGGTATGGGGATAGTTTGTATCTCGGGGAAAGACATAGGCTACTTTTTATAAATTAAAGAGTTCCCGCGGGAATCAAAAAGTCTTAATCCAGTCGCGGGCATCATAGCGTAGGCATTACAATTTTACAGCTTATATAACGTAGGCATCCACTAAGAAAGGATTTTTGAAAATTCAAACTATTTTTGGATGGGAATCAAAGTCTTAATCCACGCGGACGAAGTCGCCGGCACTATCTTGTAGCTTATATAACGTAGGCATCCACTGAGAAAGGATTTTTGAAAATTCTATTTTTTGTATTTTTTGTGCAATACTTTAAAAAAACATACAAACAAAACTATTTAAAAAAAACTTGAGAGGTGTCAAGGGACACCCGTTGGGACGAAGTTCATCAGCAATATCCGGAACTTGTGCAGAAACACTGTCAGGATTCATTATTGTTATTATTTTTTATTATTTATTATGTACAAAAAACCTGTATACACTCAACAAAAATAATCGTCGCGACACTGTTCAATGCGAAATAGAAAGACGAAACGAAAATAACTGGCTTGCTTTCTATGAGAGAGAGATAGAGAGACAGACAGAGAAACACGCGCACGCCGCACGGCTTAATACTATAGCAAAAAGTGTCGTTACAACTTTTGGTCTTAATTTTTCCGTCTAGCCCCCTTTCGCAACGCGCGATAAGGAACTTCGTTCCAAAAACTAAACGAAGTCCTACTCACAGTGAACACGGTGGAGGGCGCTGTGAACAGTTCTGCGGCGCCCATGCAGCCGGGCGGCCAGCGCAGCAGCACGCTCTCCGTCAGCTTGTTGCCGCTCGAGTCGTGCAGCGCGAGCGACAGCTCCGCCGTGTCGTGGAGCCGGCACACGAAGTTCTTGATGTTGACTACGATGGTGTATGTGCGGACCGTGGGCGCCTGGCTGGTCGGCCGGCTGGTCGGAGTCGTCTCCTGCAACACGGGGGCGCGTCACAAGATCACACTGCTGACGTTCTTGCGAGCTTATCGATAATATGCTGTAAGGCTCTGAGGCACGGGATATAAACGAAAGGTGCGGCGGCGGTGTGGCCTTGGAAGTGTGAAAGCGGCGTCCGCGCCTCGCCACCTCTGTATACCTGGCGTCCCGGCGCTTATATATATTTTGTGTGAAATATGATAGAAGCGACGTATGCGCCCTCGCCCTCGCCCGCGCACCTCGCCCACGCCCGTCGTCTCTCGTGTATATCCCGGGCCCTGGAAGCTTGATTTCTTGACAGCTCCAAGGGACCATAGAGCTGAGTATTTGATATTAATTTCTACTCGATGCCTCCATGCGTTCCCGAGAAAAAAGGTGGTTGACAGACGGACAACGAAGTGATCTTATAAGGGTTCCTCATTTCCTCTTGAGGTACGTAATCCTAGAAAAGTAGCCTGGTTAAGTATTTCAGTCCCAGGAACGGCGCACTCACCATATTCTTATCGATCCTGGAGTTGGCCTCGTCGTGCAGCGTGTTGAGGCGGAACGTGGACGTGGTGAGAGGGTCCACCAGCTGCCCGCTCGCCGTGCGCACCGCCAGCTCCATGCCCAGCGTTCTGGAACATGAGCATCGAAACACTGATGCACTCCCACAAACTAATCTGGCCCGGTGGCCATAATTGGAACAAATTTTTATGCCTGTTCAGTTTTTGTCTCCATTCTGTTTAGTCTCCATTCCTGCTAGGACACAACGGATGAACACGGGTCCTGAACGCGGTGGTGACGACGTCACCAGCAGTCCGGACCCTACTCCGACGATCACACCAGATCCAGGAGCCTGGAGCCTCTAAGGAAGCCCAAGCCGACAAGGCTTATTCACCGGGGCACAATGTTACCCCACGCCCCACCCGTGTTAGCAGGCCCGGCCCCTCGTACCCCCGCTTTCGGTAGTTTTCTCTTTTATTTTATTTTACATATAATAAACTACACTAGCGGCACGCTATGATGGCCGGTTTGACACATTACAATAGTGATGTGGAATGTCAATTTATTCTCGAACAAAAAACAATTAAGTTTTGTTTTTGTACCTGATTAAATAGGTTTAATAAAACAAAAATGTATATGTTTATTTAATTTATTTGAACGAACTGAATATTTGAACGAAAATGAATATACATACTTTATATGCACACAAGAAACATATGAATACAAAAGATACCAAAAAAGGTGCCACAAAAGGCCATAATTAATCAGATTCGTCCATACTACTATTTTCACTGTCGTCACTGCTATCATCACATACATTAATAATTATATGTTCGTTTTCTATAATATTATCTATTTTCACATCTCTTTCATAATCTTCCCTTATTAATTTAACAGTTCTATTCACAACCTTTTCCCAGTCTCCTTTAGTCACATGTTCACAAGCTTCTTCTAATAATTTTAGCATTTTTTTTGTGGTAAATGGGGGTTCTGTATTGTGTCTTGCAGCATATCCCTTAATTTGAGCCCACACCAACTCAATCGCATTATTCTCACAATGGTAAGGCGGTAACCGTATAACTCTGTGCCCATGTTCTAATGCTATTTCGTCAATGACGTATCGGATCTTGGTTGGTGTGTGTTCTTTTAAAAGACGTACTAATTCCGCTTTTAACATATTCATGTTTGCATCTACGCCATTTTTACGAAGCCATGCGACGATATCAGCTTTCTTTTGGGATTGGGCAGGTGGCTTGTCAATTTGCATCGAGTGGTATGGGGCGTTGTCCATAATTATAATAGATGGTTCAGGGAAGCTACACAACATTGAGGTAAACCATTCAGTAAACTTTTCTCCATTCATGTCTTCATGATAGTCTCCAGTGGTTTTTGACGCAAAAGCCATGAGAGAACCTTCGACAAACCCGTTGATGGTTCCGGCGTGACAAATTATAAGTCGCGATCCTTTTCCTACAGGAACTTTGGAAGTAGATGCTGCTGTGTCATCGTTCCAAGAACGGCCTACATCGCTATATAGGTAGTAGTAATTGTTCATATTCACAAGTACATTCACCCCTTAAATGGTGCAAACTGATTTTTCTACACTTGTATACATTTAAGAAATCAATTTAATAAATAAATTTTGAGTCCTAAACCTAAAACTACATTCGATAAAATTTATGAATCTCTGCACATCACTATCGTCAATAAAGTAATACAATTATTTCCTTCAAAGTCGTTATCAATTAATACGGAACTTCATGAGCGGACAAACGTCAAACCGGCCATCATAGCGTGCCGCTAGTTTAGCGACGCGGGCACCGGGTCAGATAAGTTTGTTGGACAATACATTCGTATGACGATTCGAAAGAACTTTGTACCTAAAGGTTTTTTGAAATTATAGAATTAAAGATTTCACACACGACGCATTTGCACGCTGCGGCGAAACGATTTACGCCTTTTGTCTATGGTAAAGCGTAGCGTGCGAATGCTGCGGGTTGTCTAACACGTTGAGGATAGTACAAGTATAATTAATTGATTTGAGAATTTGGTCATTTTTATTTTATATTTTAAGACAATACCGATTTTGGGAAGTATTGTGGATGGTTTCGATCGTTACTCGAATGGACCAAAAATTCAATCTAAATGATAAAAAAAAAATGGCGAGTAAAATAATATTTCAGGAAAGAACTATGGGTAATTCTGTAGAGATATTAAATGTCTGAAGGAGTCTGATAAGATTGGAACCACGGGAATAAAATTAAAATATGTTCGAGATCTGAAATGACGTTTCACACCAATTTTGGGGTAATTCACGCTAATGAGAACAAGATGGCTGCTACATCCTATGTTCGATCTCGTTCCTCCGTCACCTTTTTATCATCGAACCGCAAGACATCGACAACGGCTGCGTCGAAATTCCGCGGACTCGTAAGAAGCGATTTGCTTCCTCGATTCTAATTCGAATCGCTAGGATATGGAATGGCGAATGCCCTTCCGGCTTCCATTTCCCCCTCCTCTTTTAATATAGGTACCTTCAAATCAAGAGTAAATGAGCATCTTCTAGGCAAGCGCGCTCCACCTTAGGCTGCATCACCACTTGCAAGCAAGTCTGATTGCAGCCAAGCGCTAGCCTATATATAAAAAATATTGTCAGTCAAAGGGACTGTCGGTAGAAGTGAAAACGAATAGGTACTTAATATTTATTTAAAAAAAAAACTAAAAATAAAAATATTTCACATATGAACCTGAAATACAAGGCATTAAAGTTTAATTACGAATGTACTATATTTATATTTATGACCTTTTGTCTTCGTAACACGAGGTGTCGGTCACGGTTCCACAGCACTTATTAATATAAACCTTAAAACTAAGGCATTAAAGTTTAATTACGAATGTACTATTTATACCTAAGACCTTTTGTTTTAAGAACGGTGTCGGTGCGTTTCCACATTTTTACCCCCTACCAAAATGCGTCTAAAAAAGTTTTCAATTAAAAAAAAATGTATCGTCACCTGTTGCCCTTGTCGATGGTGAAGACTGCGGTTCTGGCGACGCGGCGCAGGAGGTCCTGCGGCAGCGCGCCCGATGCTGCCTGCGCGCGCAGCTCTAATAACGCGCGCATACTGACTTCCATGAACTTGAACCGCTCGTCGTTTGTCTACGCGTCACAACCAAATTCAAATCATAATTTATTACGAGCTTTTATTCAACTTGCAATGAAAGAACTTGAAGTTTAATCGTACTTAATATTATAAGCGCGAAAGTGTGTTTGTTTGTTGGTCTGTCCTTAAATCGCATCAAGTCGAAACAGAGCAACGGATCGACGTGATTTTTTCCATGGTATACCCATGGAAAAAATCAGGACCAGGAGTCACTTAAGATACTTTTTATTCCGGAATAATAAGAAGTTCCTGTGGGAATTTCGAAAAACTTTTCCACGCGAAGTCGGGGGACTTCGTGGCATCAGCAAGTTTGCTATAATCAATCCGGTGTCGGATTGAAACGTACGTTTAGAATAATTTGGAAGATGGTGTGGTGTTGTAACGGTGGGAATTGCTGGCTTACCGGTGAATATCGCAAGCTACACGCTGTGCCACATTTGTATATTTTGGCGGATTTTAGGAAATTAAACTTCAAGTTCTTTCATTATCGTTGACTTCCGCAAAATAACGCCTGTTTCTATCCAATATTTCAACTTGCGATGTTTGTGGATTTGTTTCAGTGAAATGTTGCAACTGAATTTTAAAATATCCCCAAACGATTGAGCTGTGCATACACGTTTAGTTTCATTCTTAATCCCACATTATGCACCCGCATTGACATGGGTATCAATTGAAAGGGTGTTGTGGGTGTGTAAAAGTTGTGTATCATTATCGATCAATCTTCAATTTGCTTAAGAATACGAATAATAATATGATGTCACACTAAATTCAATATGGCGGCGACTAAAGCATGTATGAACTCCAACACAGTTCGAGTAATACGTTTCATGCCGTCAAATGAATACGATTTACTCACACAATTGTGCCTCTGTTTAGAAACCAAACGCATCGATCTACGGGAATCAACTCAAACTGTTCATGTCATTTTAGTTTCGTTTAGAGATTGTGTTATGTAGAATTGGCCATATTGCAAAACTAGATGATGCCCACAACTTCGTCCTCGTGGATTAAGTTTTTTTTATTCACGCGGAAACTCCTTTATGTTCAGGGATAAAAGGCCTTGTATATATCCTTTTCCCCAGCATGCAACCTAGCTCTGTATCAATTGGCTGAAATGAATTTATAATTTCTGAATTTTCCCTGAGTTGGTCTGGTAGGAGGCTTCGGCCGGTGCGATGCCGTGTAGAAACCGATTATGCGTATGGGTTTATTATAACTGCAATGCCCGTAACAGCTTAGCCCGCTACCATCTTAGACTGCATCATCACTGACAGGTGAGATCCCAGTAAACTCGTAGTAGAAAAAAAATTGGTAGCCATAGGGACTGGCGATAGAAGTGAAAAAAATACTAGTAATTTTCTTTTTGGAACGATAGTTCTTTATGGAACGATTCGGAGGGGTACCCTAGCCGGCAAAAAACGTCCGAAAATGTGTGAAGTTTGATTTTTGTGTATAGTTTATTCGAAATTAAACCTTAACACTAAAGCAGTAAAGTTTATTTATTAAATAAATAAATAAATAATCCTTTATTTAGCCAAAAAAAAGTACAAGTAAAAAAATTCTATATTATTATATTATTATTTCGAATGTAGTATATTTATATTTAAGACCTCTTGTCTTCGTAACAACGCGAGCATGTCGATCTTCGCGAGCATGTCGGTCACGGTCACGCGAATCCACAATTTTATCCCCTACTAAAAAGTGTTCAACGCGGCTAAAGAACTTTTCACTTCAATAGAATATAAAAAAAGATGAGCTCGTGGGACTATAATAGCCTCGCTATAGCAACCACCGCTTACTATTCTGTCTAGTGATAACCACCAGGTTGCATACCTGGTTTTTAGTTAACTTTACTTTGTATTCTTTCATGTGTGCAATAAAGGATTCATCTATCTATCTATCTACAGATACTGGATGAAGTAATCTCACCAAATAGAGCAGTTTCCAATGCTGCAGCCACTCCCGCAGCGTGACGGCGATGTCGTGGACCACGCCGCCGCCGCCCGCCGACGCCACCACAGACTCGCCGCATCTACACCACAACACTAGCGTTCACACCAAGACACGTACTACTCGAGTGTAGTGCTGTATCTGTCACCGTAAGATTGTAAAAACCGTTAGATTATAATCTAACTGGCGTAATTGCAAACTGTCGAAAGATTACAATTTAACGCATTATTTTCCGGTAGATTGTAATCTGATAGGTATTTAAACCCGATTAAACCTAAGTGCCCGGCCGCAGGTACCGTACTTGATTTTTATGTCGAACCCTAACCTAACCTACAAGAAACAGACAAAGAGACAAGAAAACGTAAATACAATGAATATTTCAAAAATTGACACTCAGAACATTGAACGGTTCACAATCTGTCGACAGTTTATAATTTCGCGAGTTAGATTATAATCTAACGGTTTTTATAATATTACGGTGACATATCCACTCAACGAGAAGCAATTGGCTCCCCGGCAATACTCCCGGAAGCCCTCGCCGACCTGGGCGGCCTGCTTGGATTCTGGAGTGAGCTCGGCTGGCTGGAGTGATCCAGCGGGGAGACGCACCAGAGTCTCACGCACAACGGGCACTTATGCTTAAGTGCGGAAAAGCCCAGTGATACAAGAAGATCACTAGCGTTCATGAACGAACTACAAGTTTCATTCGCTACAAACCGAAACACTGGACACATCTACCTGGTAAAGTGTGTATCTTGCACTTGCAGCTTGCGATATTCACCGCCCAGTGAGCCAGCAATTCGCACCGGAACAACACCACACCACACAAATACTCAATGCTCTCGTGCATGCAGGTTTAATCACGATGTTTTCCTGCACCGTTTAAAGCAAGTGATATTTAACTTATAACCAAATCTACGCTATCAACACTAATATTATTAGTGCGAAAGTTTGGATGGATGTTTGTTACTCAATCACGCCAGAACGGCTGAACGGATCTGGGTGAAATTAGGTTAGATTATAGTCTGGAATAACACAGCTACTTTTATCCCGGAAATTTAAAGCTTCAATCCACGCGGACGAAGTCGCGGGCATCAGCTAATATTTTATAACTCCAAAAAGTATGCCTACAGTTAATCAGACACCACTACCACTGTGGTAGTGGTACAGCCCATTAACGTCCCACTGCTGGGCACAGGCCTCCACTCTCATAGGTGAGAGGAAATTAGAGCTTAGACCCACCACGCTGCTCCAATGCGGGTTGGCGCGCTTTAACGACCATTATCATGTTAGTGATAATAACCAGGACCGACGGCTTAACGTGGTCTCCGAGGGACGGGGGTGAAACACCACCAACCTCCTATTAATCCGAAACACCAATTTCCTATTAATAAATTCCGATTAATCAGACACAATTCCATGTAATTTAAATATGGGTCAAACTATTGCTGAGCTTCGATACGCCAAATGATTAACGGAATTGTACATTCAATATCAAGTTCACCGGGGAGTGATCCAGTAGCAACCACATCTGCCTCAGCTCCAGCGGGTCGCCGACCTGCTGATAACGAGCGGTGATTCACGCCATTCATTGAAACGTTATCAGCTTCCACTACGGCCGGTAGCTTTGCTGTTTGCGTCTCGCATTACTCTTTTTTTATATAGCAAGATAGGCTTGCGCTTGACTACAATCATGTTAATGAAAAGCAATGATGAGGTATAGTTGGAGCGTGCTTTTACTCTAGACATACTCTTATTATACTTAATTAAATTTTTCATCGACTTCAATGAGATCTACTGACACGTGAAGTGCAGTCTAATATGCAGCGAGCTAAGCTAAAATGAGGCTATTTTATTTAAAGGGACCTAAAAGAAAAAGACACCGCATCTCGACAAACGGAGAATAGGCCGTTCCCCGGCTAAGTGGATCGATGACATACGGAGAGTGGTTACCATAGAATGGATGCCAAGGATCGGCAAAGTTGGCGCAGTCTGGAAGACGCCTTTGTTCAATACTGCGTGTTAATATAAGAAGTGGAGGGGAAACTGGAAGAGCATTCCATATCTCAGCCGTTCCAATTATACACCTTTTGCGCTTGCAGACCTTGCTCCTGAAATAGTGGGCCAGCAATGGTTCGAACTCGCTATGATGGTATGGATAATTTGGGAAACTGCGCTTAGTGTTACGGCTGAAGGAAAGATTTTTATAGAGGGGTCTAGTCGGAAAACATCTCTGCTCCTTATATTACTGATTTCACACCAGGATAGAACAGCGAAGAAGTGGAGCAAAATGTTACTGTTACAATGAGGATGCGCGTTCTGGATGTACTGTTCTGTTTCAGAACGCACGCGGGCATAATGGATAGATGTGCAATGAAGTGAACAAGAGATGCATTGACAGAAGCCAGTGGAAGGTAGTTACAGCGGCAGCACTGACCTGTCCACATTGCAGTCGCGTATGGTGACGTATCGCTTGGGGAAGGCGCCACTCGCGTCTCTGCGCAGACTGCTGCCCCAGTACCACTGCGCAGTCTCTCTCTCCACGTGGACCAGCTCCCCCACTTCCAATGGCAAGTGGAATGGTTTGCTTGAGTTGAAGTTGTATACAGCTGTGGACAAATGAATCAATGAATCGGCTGTTAAGACATTGATACAAAAAGTCAAAGTCATGCTTATTCAAAATTGGTACCTAAGTTTATAAACGTCAAGTATAAGACGCGACGGTGATAATTAAACGACGGAGTCTTAAAACTAAAGCTACGAAGTTTGCAAACGCGTCCTGGTCTGAGAAGAGCCCACACCTCAGCCACACAAAAGAGGAGAAAAAGCTCGTAGTGGCTGAAAGAAAAACTTCTGGAGAATTCTGAAGTCGTTAGGACGATGGTTGGAGGTGTAGATCTAATAAATGAAATACACGAACTATTGTCCGATTACACAAATGGAGTGACTAAATCGGTGAGACTTCGCTGGCTTACACACCTAAAGAGGATGGGAGAGGATCGCGCTTTAAAGAGTGCAGGGGCTATATTGCCAGCGCTTAAAGCCATATTGTTTCATTATTGTTGACATTCGTGTTTTAGATATTTATAATCTATACTTAACATTATAAAGAGGTAAAGTTTGTGAGTTTGTGATGTTGTAGGGGGTAATCTCTGGATCTACTGAACCGATTTTGTAAATTTTGGTACCAATAGAAAGCCACATTATTTGTGAATGTCATAGGCGATAAATTATCGCGATAAATTAGTATTATCGCGATAAATTAGGGAGTTCCCGTGGGAATTTAAAAAATTATTTCACGCGGACGAAGCCGCGGACAAGTCCTTAATATAGGAACGTCAAAGTACATGGCATCAAACTGTCATTATGAGTAATATTGCTTAAGTATTGGTTTAAGCGTTAGCAGTATAGTTCCTGAGAAAATTCAGAAATTCTCATATTGACTCTGCCGGGGACAGAAGATAACCCAAGATGTCCCACTTCTAAGACCACTGCGCTCACCACTGCGCCAGGGAGGCCGTCGTCGTTGCGTGCGTTTATGCAACGCCTTCCTCCCATACGACTTGGGCTTTGGGGTTCATCTTGACCGAAAGATTTACGGCCGAGTTACCCCTTTTAAATTGTTTTTTGATGGTCAATTCGACCGGCAGTAAAATAGGTACCTATACTGAGGTGTTTAGGTACAGTCGAATACAAAATTATTACTACACTTTGTGATCATCGCATTCCTCGATACAGGGAATCCATATGAATACATAGGTAGCTTATTTATGCCTTACAATACAACCGTTAATAAATAGTACCATTAGGCGGAAATGGTGACCATAATGTGAGTTTCCTTGTAGTGCTGGAATTTGGCGAGCGTTTACCGGCTGGCCCGCTACGCCGTCAGCTGTACTCCATACAGGGCACAATAACATTTTTATTGTAAGCATAGATTTTAAAGATTAGTAGCGTTGGGTCATACACGTCAATTGTAGCACCACAGAATACTCTATAGTACATATAGTACATAGGTTCATGGCAAGTTAGCCCTCGGCTGCGGATTCGATAGTTTTTCATTTTACTATACTAGCTGACTTCTTCGAGTTTGTCCGCGTGGTTAATGTTTTTCCATAATTCTCTTTGGTAAAAAGTAGCGTGTCCTTTTCCGAGACACACATTCGGATTTGGTTATAATATTAGTTTATAGATTAGATAATACGTAGAATTTCTAGCCAAACAAAACTACAAATCAACTTATCGCTCACGAAATGTGACACTTTGATAACTAAAATTAATTTTCTAACCTAATTATTATGTGCATAACATCTGACCCGGGCATTATTCGCATCTAAATTAATTTTCCAGAGAAAGGGACGCAATCACGCCGGGACAATGGCTCTGTCCCGCTCGAGTGCGTGTCCCGAATCTGTTAAGATAAGGCGGTGGACCAGATCACAGCATCATAACTTTGTTATTGTTTTCACAATTTATGGCCTTCTTGAAGCGATGATAGCCTAGTAGTGTTTAAGACACCGGACCTCCTATATGGGGTCGCGGGATGAGGATCTTAATCATCATTTTTATCCACGTTAGCACGAAGGGAGATCATGGAAGTCAAGTGGAAACTCAATGTCACATATTAATTCAAATAGATCATGGTTAATTATAATATTGTACTTATCAAACTTAATTTGTGCGGATAATTAAAAAAAATTGTGATATATGAGTAACTGGAAAATTCGGTGCTCTACACTAGGCAGGTATCGGCAGGTTTACTTTAAAAGCTATTTTTAAATGTCAGCTCTATCTATTCGTACTGACTCTACCACTGGAAAACGATAGGGTGGTGGGTATCTGGTGTCAAATGTCGTCAGTTGTCATGATAACCAACCTATCGTCGGCTGTCTGCTGAGCACGGATCTCCTCTCCAATGGCCAATTGCGGATTAAGGCAGACTTCACACATCTTCGAGAACACTATAATATGGAGATGTTTTAGGCATGCCGGTATCCTCACAATTTTTTCTTCACCGAGCAAGTTATACTTGATTGCTTAAAATTAAAACACGCATACCTAACAATAAGAGGTAGCAATTACTTTAATTTATGGTGGTTTTGCGAAATATTTCACTGTGGTCAATTGCCTCATCCGGTGACAGAAGGGCTGGCTAATTTTTTGCGCAAAGGATCAGCCTGGCTGTCCGGCACGATTATGCAGCCAGCATTCTTGCCACCATTCTACGCGAGCACGATTTATATAGTAATTCGGTTAGGCTAGCTATCTTTAAGTTCAATTGTATTCATGGCGTAAGCTCGAAAGTTAGAGTTGCCCGGGGATCAAACCCCAAAGCCACCGAATAGAAGGCCGAGGTTTTGACCACTAATCTACCAGCTATCACCGTACATGATGTGTGGATGCAGCATCGAGATTAATTGCGCGCGTAGCCGTCATCTCGACAAACGTAAGGATGTTATTAATAACGGGCGTCGCTAAGTAATTACTGGGCCATCTGCCGGGGACTGAGTCCTTTTATTTGCCTCTTTATTATTTTGTTTGTTTTGGTAATGAGAGCTTACACAGTTAGGTACGTTTTATTCCTTGTTGGGAATTAAAACGTGGCTCAAAAATTAAGTTTCGTTTAGGTCGCCGAGACAAATAATATCTTTGGATGTTTTTTCCCACAGGGTTAAATATAATTAGTTTACATTAACATAGATTGAGTTCACGTCATTTAAAGCGACGCTGTTAATAGTGGGCTTCACACACATAATTAATGGAATCTTTGATTGCAATTTTAAAAAAGGCTTATCTACAGTTATATATAAAAGGAAAAACTGAACTTGAAAAGGATGATCTGATTGAAACCTAAAATTTACATCATGTCTCATCAGAATTTTCAGAACCAGCCGAGAGAAGCCAGTGCGTGTTGGGTAGTCAATAACGCATAATGAAGCAGTGAACAATGAATACGGCATAATGGTATGAGTGTGGTATGCCGTATATGAATCAACACGACCCGAAAACGACGGCGGCCCCGCCGCGTGGGTATATATATGTCACCGTAAGATTGTAAAAACCGTTAGATTATAATCTAACTCGCGAAATTCTAAACTGTCGTTGCCGTCAAGGAAATAATAATAAATTTATAGAATTACTCAACAATTTAGAATTAATCCGAGTCCGTGTCTATTAGATTCGTAAGCCTGCTTGGAATCAAGCTCTGCACCTGTCCAGCCACCCGATACAATGTACACAGTTTAAGTAACGCGCCCATTCTACTACTGATAAACTAACTGCCATGTCATCATATCTCCTGTTCACGCGTGGGTATCGAGTCGACTTACTGATTGACATATTCTTCTACATGCCTAGCTCTTGTATACGATACAAGACTAGATTAGTCAATCGGTCACCTTTTCCTTTTATGTACCTATTTAGAATATATTGTATTGAACCCATACCTACCGCCGAAATTTTAAATCGCTTGGGACTTGGGAGGAAGTCTTTGTGGGTAGGGTAGTAAATTATCTTCACCCGAAGCTCTGACAATTTAATTATGAGTTTCCAATTTGCCCCTGCCGGGGATTATACTTGATGATTTCCACTTCATAACCTCTCCCGTCTTATACGACCACAGCGCCCTAGCCAATAGGCACAAAGTGGCAAGAGTTTCATCCAATCCGAGGAGATTGCGATTATCACAATGCAGCTGCCAAACGGCGGCAAGCCCCGACGTTTACACGGTCAATCAATCAGCGATCAGCACAAATTGGCCGATGTGAACGGGTCGCGTTCCGACAACCCATAATTGGACTTCCTCAGGTGGGGAGTCGCATGGGAGTCGGCACAGACTGGCCCGCCAGCTCCGAACGTGGCATTACTGCACTGCGATCATTATTGACTATAAGGCTGTCTTACTACCAGAGATGTGCTATATTCATATTCATTTATTTTGTATTCCAATTTTACAATTATTCTTAAAAGTAATTACATAATGTGGTTACTACTGTTTAACACAAATCACTAAACTAAAATGACAGCTCGAAATCTAATGCTACACCTTTCCACAGGGAATATTATGAAAGGGATAGCAATATAAATAGAGCTGTCACAGCACACAGGGTACAGCAAACCATTGATGTAGAGACACGGCTGCTTTTTTATATGTTTTTTATCTTCAATAAAGTCATTTATTTTGTAATAGGCTATTAGAAATTTTTTGAGTGAGATAACAAACGCTTTATTATTTTCCAAATCTACATTTCTAAGTTACGGATTTGTGTCAAACCCATCAAAAGGAGCGCTATATTTCCATCCATAGTTTATATCGCCGTTAGATCAGACTGGATGGTTTGGGAGTCTATTAAAATAGCTGAGTATTCATGACATGGGAACATCAAAAGCCCAAACATACACAATGTTGATTGTTGTACCTACAGTATCCGGTAGCGGGATAATCGAATGTGGAATCTAAACAGTTAAGCGATAACGTGATATGTGTTCGGGCCCCGTGATAAAATGATAAGGATAACGGTGGGATAACGCGTTGATCGGTGCATCCAATGATAGCGTGAACACTAGATGATGCCCGCGACTTCGTCCGTGAGGATTAAGGTGACTATTTCCGTGACTTCCGTGACGTGATTTCCGAAACTTCTTAATTTTCCGGAATAAAAAGCTCTGTCTTTAACGAGCCACCTGTTAAACCGATTCGGACAAAAATTGCTTCTAACGAGATAGCTTGCATCCCAGGGAAGAACATAGGCAATTTTTTATCCCGGTGAATCAGAGAGTTCCCTCGGGATTTACCGCAAACGTAAATTCAAGTGGACATAGTCGCTGGCATCCTCCATTCATAAATAAATAAAAAATACTATACTTACACACTATTATAATCTCATCACGTATATTGTTCTGTGTCAATATAATACCTAAGTACTTATAATTAGTTTCAATAAGGAAATGTAACAGGAAACAACTGCAGGACCGAGTGTGTGTTTGTTTGTGTTCAGAACAAAGCTATGACAACCATTTGCTATCAGTATATGGCGTGCATTTATGTTTTATTTAGTACCTAGTAGCTAGTCGATGACCGGTCTAATGATAGTGCTCTCCGTAACGAAATTCAACCAAGGCGGCCAATCTAAAGCACGTAAGGGATAATATTATGAATTCCCACAACTTCACAAGATGTGCAAAAACATAGATACTTTCTATTCCCTCACTCTCACGGTCCGATAGGCAGGCGAATCCGACACGACCGGACAGAGGTCAGGAATATATTCATGGGCGACACAAAAACAGAGGGGGTGTATTTTCAGAAGCTTTATTCCTACATTCGCAAGGACGTGGGAAATCCCCGCATTATTGTCCCAAGAAAACCCCTGCCATTTGTAAAGCGGTCCCAACCCTAGGCAACGAAGAAAACAATGCAGAGAGAGAGAGAGATTTCTACATCCTAATTGGTCACACTGAAATGAAACAATATCATGTACCTACCAAGCACCTACCTAACTTTTTATAATATATTTTATCTTGTAATATATTTTTATCTGAATATATTTAGAGATTTATTTACATAATAAGGATGAAAGGACATCATTATCAAGTTTTTGCATCATCTTAGTTATAGTAACTAAAAAACTTAATTTTGATAATACAACCATCCAACCATCAACCATCTGCATACTTAAGGTCTAGAATCTAGTATTGTTCTTAAACTGGTTCACAATGGTCCCTCATTATGGTGTTGGATTGCAAGTGTCATCTCCTCTATATACTTTTCCTACTACCTAAGTGGGTACCTTAGGGTAGCCTCAAGCTGCAGAAAAGTTATTATCATTTGAATTTACTTAAATTGTATTGCTGTTGTTGTGTAATTGTTGTGTACACATATTTGTTTTACAGGGTAACATAAATATGTGTACACAACAATATTTGGTTGTTACAGGGACCCTGATCTGAAGTTCTTAGGATGTTTTGTTGATGTTTTGGTAGCAGTATTTTATTGAAAAGGTACACAAACCAGTAAGATGTTTTTATCGCAATTCTGTAACACAATGGAGTTATTGAAAACATGTAAACATTAGCAGAGATTTGGTAAAATTATCTGTACAATAGCTGATGCCCGCGACTTGGTCTGCGTGGAATAAGTCTATTTAAATTCACAGCTTAACTACTTAGCAACATTTGCGTCTACATACATATTATAAACATGACATAAAATTAATTGTTTTACTTTATTCATTTATTTGCATGGTCTAAAAATAGGTCAGAATATGATAAGTATTTTTAAATTTATTAACATAGATAAGTATCTGTAATTAACAAAATTTTAAGTAGGAGAATTATTTTAACATTGTACATAAGCTATCTATAACCATGAGTAGTTATAGTTATCACAGGACCGGTTTATATAAATTAAGTCATTTTGTACCACCAAATTAGCACAATTCATAAATTACTTACATAAAAAGCACAAATTGAGGAAATGTATAGGTATATTGTAGGTATTTATTAGCATAATATGGCACTGATTCCAAGTAAGTAATTAGCTGGCAAAAAGCATGAATTGGATAATTCCAGGTGTTACAGGCATCAAATGAGCCGTGAAACTATATAATTACTGGCCGCTGTAACTACTAGCTAGTGTTTATTAAATCACGTTCCACCAGGGTTGTCAGTTGTCTTATGTACAGGTGGAGTCAGGTCAAATAGCTCACTATGTAACTAGACAATGATACTGATTCTGTTGTACACAATCTCTAGACTAAAATGACAGCATTAAAAATATTGCTAACTTTTTCTTAATACTCTCTGCAGAAAGGGGCAGAAATAGATTTGAGGTGTCATTTTAGTTTAGTTTACAGATTGTGTTACACAGAATTAGCCACAATGTCCTCAAGTTAATAGGTATTTTGAAATCCCCATGGAACTTAATTTTTTTTATTGCAAAATAGGCTTGCACTTGAAAAAAATCATATCATGCTTAGTGCAAAGCAATGATGAGGTCTAGGTTGGAACCCGCTTGCCTAAATGATGCCTACTCACTCTTGCCTTGAGGCTACTTAAGTTATATGTGGCAGGAAACATCTGCACCACACCTATGCAATTTGTATTGAAAAAGTAGAGCAAAACTGTTACCAAATTTTGTCTGTTAAAGAGATGGGCAATGAAAAATGTGACAGAAACTTTCACACATATGATATATTTGACGATAAAAGCTCATACCTGAAACTTTGTCCATGTAGAATTAGATTTTTTAAATCACCCATCTCCAGGATGAGAATTATTATTGCACCTTTCATCATAATCCATGAGGAGGGTTAATAACAATAAACCCATGGTCTACCATCCTACCCACAGACACATTTTCACATTTACGATTTTGGCATGGACAGTAAATATGTGGAATAGATAAACAAAATCATTTTACTCCTAGAATAAAAACTAGCACTAAGGCAACCCTGTGTCAACAGTTCAGTGATTTTAAAAGAATTACATCCATATTTGCATACTTCTTTCACTTAAGTAGTACTTAATCCTCATTTATGTACTTGCTACAATACATTTTCTTATACAAGACAGTAATAAATTGTCTTGATTTCTGTTTATCAGTGGTATGTAAGAGTATTTATAAAATGTGTGAGTCAAACCATAAGCATTGCAACTTTCTCCCACACCAATGTGTACAAGTTACACAATCATGTATTGAGTTTTGGTGCTCTGTGTAACATAAACTCAGTATTATATCATTAGCCTAGTGGTTTAATACATCAGCCTCAAATTGGTGTGGTGGCCATGCACTTCTAACTATTTGGAGCTGCGTGTGTTTCAAGTTAAAACACACTTAAGCTAAAACTATTTAGCATATATGGAGATGCACAGCTGGACAGATTTGTATCTCCATAGAAACACCAGTTTTTTATGGACTCAAGCTAAAGAGCCGAATTATTAGTTCCTAAGATCAGTGATCAGGTTTAATAGAGCATTATACAGGTTGAGTGACCTAGTTGTAACAACATATATCAGTTGATTGCAATTATTAAGCAACATTGCCCCAAGTCGGTAACTGGATGGGTGAAATGTGGAGGTTCAAATTTGACATTTTCGTTTTTTCAGTGCCTCGGATGTTAAGCCATTGGTCCCAGTTATTATCACTAACATCTGATAATAATCATTACAAAAACCAGTCAAATTGTACGAGGAAGGACGTGGGAACCCACTGCATTATTATCTCAAGAAAACTCCTACCATTATATGTGATTAATGGAAAGGGGTCATGACCCTCAGTAATGAGGAATACTACACAAACGAGAAGAGTAAATAACAAACATGAATATTTTTGCACATAAGTAATTCATATGGTTTCAAGGAAGCTTCTGATAAGTTCCTTATTAGTTATTATCAAAAGGACCAGTTAAATCAGTAAATTGAGTAAGCACCAATCTCTGATTAATTTATGCAAGATAAACTAATATATCATAAGAATCTGTCCTTTTTAATTTCTAAGGCGAGTTCTAGGATCACAAAAACCACAATTATGTAAGTACTTATTTTAAATGAAAATGATAAAATAAAATCTACTCGAGATAACTATCTACAAGTGAGATAAGCATTTCTCATTTCAGATGAATTATTTATAATGAAGCGAAACTAATAATAATATAATGCACATTCTAATCTATTGGGCATTAATGTTAGGACGGCTGATAAAAAAATCACAAGACGTCACGACAAATTAATTAATCAAATTAAATGTTACGAATGAACCAGTGTTTTGGGAGGGGCATTAAAAATATATGCTTTTCTTAAATTAAACTGGGTAAAAATGTTCACTTTGGGCATGTTTGACTTGAGAACTATAATATAAAAGTTACAAACGTGATACAATGTTTATATTTATCTTTCTCTGCGGGAGGGATCATTTCGAACTGTGTAACACTATTTTTTTAGATTTCTTAGTCATTACGTGAAAAATTAAGAACAGGTACTTACCAACAGCGTAACAGTCCTCATTGTCGAGTTTTCGCCACACAGTCATATTTGAAAAATCGCTAGATTTTAATTTTTTAATTAATTTGTGAGACTCGTCATTTTTAACACGGCCATGGTCCAAACTTTACTTCTCTTTTGTCAATGGGTTGTCACATCTCAAAACTTCAAAAGCAAATCACGTTATCTATGGTCGGATGGATGCGTAATGACGGGCACAGACATAATATGACGGTTGGTAAAGGCAAGTGTACACTATAAAGCAGTTTAAAATAGAAACGGAACGTAAAGGTATGTATACAGGTAGGTATGTACTTTGATTTTCTATAAATATTATCAAAGGGTACATGTACAGAAAACGATAAAGTTCTTTTATTAACTTTATCGTTTTTTGAGAAATCTAAAACATAATAAATTGTTACATATTTTGCGGGATGTCCAGCCAGAGTCAAAAATATTAATTCTGTAATGCCCTTCAACTGGTGGCCGCCTTATTGCGATTTCGGGACTCCTGGCGGCTATTTTAGCGAGTTCCTGCGGGCGCGCTACGCTACAGTCAGCCGGACGCGCTTTGCATAACTACTCACGTAAATCTTGTATTGAACTCCCACCGAATATCTATGTCGATCGTAATATTATCTCTTCACTAAACTAGTAGGCCAAATCATAGATTAATCCCGAAAGCCAGATTGCATCCTCCCCGTAGTAAATATGTTCCTTGGTTGCATCTATGGGCCTAAAATGGTAGCCAAATCATGGTAGACTTCTCTATTTTTTCAGACTAAAGTCGGACGACACCAGGTCAGATAAGTTTGACGAGCTTTAAGTGGTTTTCAAAAGTATTCATTAAATTTTTCCAATGCTATATATAAGTAGTCATAGAATAGTTGTACCATACGAGCATAGACTTATGTCTAAACAAAATAGATACCTACTCACTACGCCTGTATACAATAAATAGCAAATTAATATTGCAGAACTTTTGTTAATAACAATACCTGTGATTTTTATTATAAACTAGCTGATGCCCGCGACTTCGTCCGCGTGGATTGAGGATTTTCCGGGATAAAAAGTAGCTTAATGCTATTCCCGACTATAATCGGTCTCTGTGCCAAATTTCATCCTGATCCGTCCAGCCGTTCAAGAGTTATACCTAAGTGTTCGAACATACCCGACTTTGTTATATATATGTAATAAGATTAAACCGTTAGTTCTAAGGCAAAAAAGTACTTATATTTTACAATGGAGCCCAAAATAAAAGTACTTTGATAACGAAAACTGACAGTCGTTACTAAAATATTATACGCCGACAGTCCACCAGACAAAATTTCTCGGCAAACCCATAAAACTTACAATATTCCAGGCGAAACGAACATCAACACGCCTTCGAAATACAACAACTCCTTTTAAAATAAGTAGAGTTCTAAAAAGGACCTAAATCTATCGGATTACATTGGGAAAAATCATCGAAAGAAAAATGCTGACATGTGATATTTTTACCTTTGCAGCAACCCAATAAAACCCTCATTACATCGAATAGGTAGGCCTACATGTACATCAACTTTTGCAATACATTGTATATCTGGGGAAAATCTTGTAGATAAAGTTAATAAGCCCACTCCACATTCACGCATAGATCGCCGATGTGATTTTATTCGAATAATTAGTATGTGGTGGAGTAGGGGCATATCTTGTCTAAGTAAGCCGTTTTCAATATGTGCTTCTAATTCTGCAGGTTAGAATGACGTATACCTACTAGGTCTTACAACTTCATACACATTCAATCCATTATTTATGTGTATGTATGTATGTATGTCTGTAACTTGCCACAGGTTTTAAAGGGATATTATCGGACTCAGAAAGTTTCCCTGAAAATCAACGAGGTCCTAATAAATTCTAAAAATAACCGCGCCCGAGCATTTAGTTTTAACTAGATGATGCCCGCGACTTCGTCCGCGTGGATAAATAGTAGCCCATGTACTTCCCCGGGATATAACCTACCCATGGCCATATACCAAATTTCATCAAAATCGGTTGAACAGATGGGGCGTAAATGTGTAGCAGATAGACACACTTTCGCATTAATAATATTAGTATGGATATTATTTTAAAGTAGTATAGTTTGCATTCCATGCATCATTGAGACAGCCGCAAATCGCGAACTACATATTATATCCGCAACAAGTACTTATGCAGCATTCACGGCGAGTGTAGAGAGGGCTTAAGCTTTAGGATGTAGGGTCAGAAATGTGGCTCTTATGTTACTTCTTACCATTACACGACGAGACGCCGCTCGGTTGTTCCGGACGCAATAAATATGATTTGTAGTGATCAGGATGGATCAGGGACTTATCAACAGTCAGTTTGGGTTTCATAGGTAGGAACCTAAAAGGGCGAAATAATGAGTTTACATACCCTGATAAGACACGTCATGACTTGCCTGTTATTATGTAGGAATAACTGAAGTTCAAGACTTAATATTCAAAATGAAATGATTTATTTCACATAGGACTACTTTGTTTCACTTATGGTAATATATCAAGACTCTACAACCGGAAAGAAATTCTACTAATGAAAATTGAACATTCAAAAAAACACTAGAAAATTACCTTCCCGCTTACTACCTACCACTTCCTACCTACTGTCTTACCTATTATAATTATTGACCAGATGGAATGACGATAGTTTCCTGGAAGGAGATGGGTAGGTCGCTGGTTTGGTATGCAACCTGTGCAGATACCCTTGCAGCATCTCATATTCAGCACCAGTGCGGATCGGGCTAAGGGACGGAAATAATATGAGAACCTCGATGGAGCTTTCATATTTGTGCCTTTGGGGGCTGAGACCCCAAGGTCTCAGCCCCCAAAGGCAGGCCGTGGATCCTGGGGGCTCATGCGCTTTATCTAGGTAAGTAGGGAAACCTGTACGACATGATCCCCTTAAGGGAGAAAGCTCGTAATTTAAAGAATATCAATTTTTATACATAAGTTAAAGCGTCTACTGATGGCAAATTTGTCTGTCTTGATATTTGTATACTGGTATCTTTAAATTAATTCACATTTTATTGTAATATATCACTTTTTTAAAACCCTTCCAAAGAATCATTTTGTACACCCTTATGTCCAAGATGATTCCTAGGGTATGGACAAGATGATCCCTGGGGATCATCTTACACCTGTTTTGGAAAAGATCTGGATTTCGTTCCAATTAAATGAAAACAACAAGTTGTTAGGGATAGTGTTTATTTTGATCATCTCGCAGTCTCAAAATCACTTACTGCAATAATTTTCTCTATATTAATCTTTTAATTAGATCTATAATAATTAGTAATACAGAATATAAAGCTTAAACAAAAAAAAAACTTTTAAAACATAAAAAACCAATCTAAAATCTTCTAAAATTTTCTTGCCCTTGGCACGTCGTTTCAATGGGTTATGGGTACGTTAAATGTTTTGCTGGCTGTCCTATACTGCATGCCAGCTTTTACTGCCTCCAGGGCTTTAAGCATGCCCGCTTCTGGCTATTCCCCACGAGCCGTTTTTCTTTTATAATCACGCGGCATAATCTATAACAAGGAATAGTCTTTTTTAAAATAACAGGATTTAAAAAAAGAAGACTTTAATATTCAATCAATCAAGAAATGATTTCAATATTATGTTAATTGAGGAGTTCCGTTCCTTGTTTCTGAAATCAACTACACAGCAATAGGTATTGAAAGCTAATTTATATAAACTATAATAGAAGTAAGCACAGGAGAAATATTATGTGCATGGTTTAAGATGATACACACGGATCAACTTGGACAACATGCAAAGAATCATCTTGCCCCGAATTCGAGTTTTTGCATTTTTATGCGATAACATAACCTTTAAGCTTCGGACTGTTACTAAGCCAATCGAAAAACAAAATTGAGCATTACAAAAAGCCATATATATACAACAATCATTGCAATAGATTGTAAAAAAGATTTGTAAAATTTAACTCTGCACTCATGCCGCCGTTACGAATTAACTGATGCGGGTGTTGGGAGGTAGGTTTTAGTAAAGTTTGCAACTAACTAGATGGCGTTTATGGTTTCGCCACAATTAAAAAGGATCGTCTTACCTCAGCGGATCATCTGGTACAGGTTTCTGTTGTTACTAAAACAAGAACGAAAATTCAACGAGATCTAATGAAGTCGTGTTGAAATAACTAAAGCAGGCAATTAAATAATAGTTAAGTAAGTAGGTATAATATACCTTACATTTCACACAGAAGAAATTCATAGGCCGGCAGAAAGTCATAAGCCTTCCTCAGTTGAGTAAAGCCATGGGCTTATTTCATCCTATTTCTTGTGTAAGTAGGTGAGTAGACGTATTAATTTTTCCCTGTCAGCCACAGATTTTCTCGACAAAAGGAGAAGGCAATAAAGCGCGATAAAAGTAATGAATTTTTCATTAAGCTGCCAACATAGGGTTAATTAATATTTCACCCTGCATTATTAATGTCGTTGAGATGATTACTTATTCTACTTCATAAGTACACTTTTTGCAATGACTAGGCATAGAAAATAGCAACATCAAACTCAAAATGTAGATAGGATATTATGTCCTAAAAAGTGGAGCTCTGAATTTTTTCCGCAAGTAGTCGGTTTTTAAGTTTACTGCTTGTTCTATACAATAGAATAGACTATTATAAATATTATTGATATATGACATTGGCCCTCCGAATCGCCGATGATGAGACGGGCTTGACATCAATACGGCCGGAAAGTGGCTCTTCGGCAAATACACAGATTCTCAAATAATTAATTATTTATTTTAAACTAACTGATTCCCGCGACTTTGTCCGCGTAGATTAGGTAAGTTTTTTTTATTCCTGCGGGAACTCCTTAATTTTCCGGGATAAAAAGTAGTCTATATGTCCTTCCCCGAGATAGGTAAAACCTACCCCTGTACCAAATTTCATCAAAAAAGGTTGAACAGATGAGTCGTGAAAGCGTAGGTAGCAGACAGACAGACAGACACACTTTCACATTTTAATATTAGTATGGATAGCTAGATAATGCCTCAGCGTGGGTTTCTGTATTAATAATTCAGTTTTAATCATAGAGTCTTTGATTTTAAGGCCGAAGTCTTCCACGAGACCCTAACCAGAGATAATTCAGAAATAATAAATTCCCAAATTGACCATGTAACTCCCGAACTCGGAAACTCGCACTTTTAAAACAAAACCTATACGGTCTACCAACTTCTAGCGAATTCATGAAAACAAACACGATTGAATAGGCTGTATGGTCTTGGATCTTTACCTGTCCCAAAGGGGGACAAAATGAAAAACTACAACATCTAGCGAATTCAAAGGTATCAGTGGGAATACCGACTACGATCGCGGTATTGTTATTGTTGACGATCGGGGTTGGCAATTATAATCCTTATTTTAGGGAAGTCAAGGTATTTGACATAAAACTTTCATTTTGAAGTAATACTCGTAATACTTTAAGCGATGCATAGTAACCCTCTAGAACCTAAAACCTTCAATTCAGATAAAAAAAAAAACATCAATCCTTTTCTTGTGCCAAAGTCATAAAAGCTTTAGGTATCATAGTCTCCTTTCAACCTTCCAGTGCGGGGCTGGCTGCTAAGGGGCTAGGAAAATAATTTACAAGGTTTAGCCAGGGATGGGGTCTGAACCAGGAGACACTATTCGAAGAGCTGGTGGACTGAGCTGTTCGCTAAATGACTTGTACCGATCCCCCTTTTGTTTATATCTAAGCGGTGACAGGCGTAGTTTGCAGTGATTTGGGCACCCGACCTCCTTCTAATGAAGGGGCACGGATTTGATCACCTCTGACTTTTCGGAGTTATGTTCTCTTCTCAAACCAAGGCCCGTTTGGAACCCTCGTAGTTTTAGTTTTTAGATACCGTGGTTAATTATCACCATAACATCTTATACTTTGTAAACTTGACGTTCAGATTGTGTACTGTGTAGGTAATTAACAATTTTGATTAATATACTTTGAGTTTGTGCGTTATATGGAATTAATTAAATAGCATTTGCTTCAAATGGTGAAGGAAAACGTCGTATTCATAATCAAAGGTGTGTGAAGTCTGCGATACCGTACTTGGCCAGCGTGGTACCCCTTGTACACCCTTCTCTTTGGTAGATATTATCTCGTAGGAGTTTTTCGAATGGTAGACTTTGGCCGTGGCTAGTTATTACAATACAGATACGTGCTGCCAGCAATTTAGGGGATCGACAAGTTGCCACTTATAGAAACTGATCAGGTACTTACCACTTACACCAGACGTCCAACAGCTCGCATACTATCAGTATTACCCAGTAGCCACTTATATTTTATGTTACCGTAAGAAAAATCAAATGTGTTACGCATTTCGCTAACAAGATTTCTGAAAATAATACTTTTAGTCGAGTCGTACTTATGCGGAGGGACCTGGAAACTCATCACATTACTATACCAAGAAAACCCCTGCTATTATATGATTAATGGGAAGGGGTCACGATCCTCAGCAATGAGGAACACGACGCAAAGAGAGAGTCAGACTTACCGCTGAAGAGTGGGCTATTTTAGTGGTTTGCCCACGCATAATCCATTTAGAACTGGGGCCATATTGCCAACGCTCATGCCATATTGTTTCATTACTGTTGACTTTCGTGTTTTGGAATTATAATCCTTATTTTATAACTTAAGTACACTTCAAGGCAAGAGTGAATAGGCTTCTTCTAGGCAAGCGCGCTCCAACCTAGACCTCATCAATGCTTTGCATGATTGCAAAGCGCAAGCCTAATCTATGATTTTAAAAAAAAGGTCAAGGTACGTGACATCAAACTGTCATTTTAAGTTATATTCGTTGGCAGTATGACCCCTGTGCTCTACAGTCTAGAGTCTAGTAGAAAAGTACGACTCGTAATAAAAACAAAGAGGCCCTTATGCATTGATATGCACAACGCTGCGGGGGTTTGCGCAATTTGGCACTTTTCCAGCGGCAGGTGCTTTCCATGGCTCCGATACCTATAGCTAGCTAGCGGGCACCAACCTACTGCTAGTATACTTTCGGCAATTACGAAAACTCAACATTTAAATTGAATTCAGTTCATGAATATTCTCAACGGATACTTCCAGGAGTTCATCAAAACTCAGGCATGAGGAGGCATATGCTCAACGGGTTGCAAACACAAAACAGAGTTGAGAAGCTTTTGACCTGGTGGGAGGCTTCGGCCGTGGCTAGTTATCACCCTACCGGCAAAGACGTGCCACCAGGCGATTACGCGTTCCGGTACGATATCGTGTAAATCGATTAGGGGTATGGTTTAGTTATAACTGCTACCGACTTAGACTTGATCACACTTACCATCAGTTGAGATCGCATTTAAGGGCTAACTTGTAGGGGATAAAAAAAACACGTACCCACTGCGTGTGTGCTGCGGGCTTTACTGTGCGTATCACATTTGAACACCATCTGCATAGTTTGAAAAGCGCTGAGTTGTAAACTAAAAGAATTTCTTGTTTTCCAACGGATCCCTAAAATTCGGTAAGGTTTAATCTGTCTGGATGGGCTCTTACAATGTAACGCTGTCCAAGCAAAACTGAAATCTCCTCAACGATCGAGAGGCGATTGGAAATGTATTCTATTCGTATTCTCGCAGAACAAAGAAACCCGCTCGAATTCTTATGACGCTCGCAGTACGACGCCGCTGTTTGGCGGCCTGCCAGTGCGTCCTAGGTATCACTGCACTGTGTCTTGTATTGAATGTCTCGTACCTGTCCTCCCGACCGAATTTCGGCTGCGGTGGCCATTCTCTAAAGAGTATAGCCATCTGCGCGGGAGATATTACAGTGAAAAAGTGTGTACACAGGTGCACTCTCTGTTCCTTTACTTTCATTGCCCGATGGGACGGAAAATCCGACACGACCGGCTTTATGCTCTCCGAGGCACGTGGGTGAATCACCCTTCACCGATGAAGCAAGTGATATATTTTGATCTAAGTTATAACTAATACACATAACTCCGAAAAGAAAGAGGTGCTTGCCCGGGGATCGAACCCGTGACTTCATAAAGGAAGAAGGTGCGGTGTATAAGCCACTGATAGGCTATCACCGCTTATTCCGTCTGTTACTTGACGAGACATTAATAATAAACAGTTATTTCGTCTACGTTGTTTGGCCACAGACGAGACAGCTGCTCGGGGTCGAACTACCGATATCAGAGATTGATTGTATTCGCATGATGGATATGTCACCGTAAGATTGTGAAAACCGGTAGATTGTAATCTATCTAGCGAAATTGTAAACTGTCGAAAGATTACAATTTAACGCATTATTTTTCGGTAGATTGTAATCTGTTAAGTGTTAGGTATATTAACCCGATAGAACCTAGGAACCTAAGGGCACTACCTGATTATTTATGTCGAACCCTAACCTTACCTACAAGAAAGAGACAAGAAAACGTAAATACAATGAACATTTCAAAAATTTACACTCTGAACATTGAACTGTTCACAATCTGTCGACAGTTTACAATATAACGAGAACAAGTCATAATAATAAAATAAAAAACACGACTGCCCTGCTAAAAAACTAACTAAAAAGTTAAAAATCTAAATTAATCTAAACTAGAATCTTATTCACATTTTTCTCTCAAGAATCAACTTTCTACATATTTTTGGAATCTACTCATCATTTTCTAGATTTTGATTATATAGTTAATAGTAATCTTATTTTCGAATATTCTTTTCAACTTAACTCTTTAATGCGGGAGCATGGTCACCCCTTAATTTTTTTTAAATTTTACTAGCTATAAGTCACCCGGATTATGCTAGGGATTCTAACGATACCTTATTTATTAAAATCGGTTCAGGCATATACCTAGCAATATTAGTGGAATATACAAACTCACATACATACATACATATATACATACATACATACATACATACATACTTACATACATACATACATACATACATACATACATACATACATACATGAACCCTGAAAACAATATACTCCTTTTTTCAGGCAGTCGAATAAAAAAGCGTTATATTGCAATCTGCCGATTATTGCAAGTTTACGGTGACATATAAATGTCACATGTGGATCTATTTGATTAGCTTTCCCTGGGTGAATATTGAATCCGAATCGTATATTGAAGCGTAAAACACAAATAATTGTGGCTTATTATGTAAAACACACTAAACTCAAAGAGGGTCTCTCATAGAAGCGAATGCGAAGTAAAATATTTTTTATAGCGATACATAGGGTTGCGGTATATCATTTTAAAGTTAACTAGGAATAGAGTCCAAAAATATTTATTTTTAAATTTTGACCCTAAATTTGACGAAATAGGGGGCTTTCAAATTGGAGATTTTCTAACGTCCAAACTTGACCTCAGAACTCTCAATTTTCTGAAAGGCTGAGCCTGAAACTTGATCAATTATTTGAATTATATCCTGTACTTGAACAACAAATACTAAAATTAGAAAAATTTTATAAAGAAACTAAATTATTTAATTTTTAATGAGCTTCAGTATTTTTAACAGAACTTCACAATGATATCAATTGATGGCGGTCTGTAAAAGTTTATTCGTTTTTCCAATAACTCTTTAGCTCTTTTGCGTCTAATGTTAAAAGTTAACTAATACAATATATTATAGTTAAAACTACCTTACCGATACGGCGAGGTGTCAGTTCGGGGTGAACCACTAGTTATTACAATGTGCTACATAGATCGCGGTGACGATAAAAGCTTAGTTTGACCGTCAAACTCAGCGTAGTACGAAATGTTTTTCAACACAATTTAAATGCAAAATCGTTCTAAAGCCAAAGTTCTATCCTCAAATTAAACAAACCGCGCATCGTACAAAGCGATGCTCGTTGTGGCGCGAGTTAACTCAACATTCCGTTGGTTTGTTTAACTCGTGAAATACTTACGCGGCTTTCCACTACAGGGATACCTACTTACCCAAATAGGTTTAAATAGAACAATTTCAACTTTCAACCGTGGACGTAATTATATGCTTTCAACACAATTTTCTACTGACAGCACTTAAGCTTCTAATTGTAACTAATAGGTCTATTACACTGCACTTTTCACAGGGCTCTGTGGTTAGGGTGTTAGAGCTAGTTAGAGCGTCGCTTATTACACAGCAATAAGGACCAATTTAAGGACCCTTACTCCCTAATTTTTATTACACTACACTGATTCAAATGTAAGGGTCCCTGTGAAAAGTGCAGTGTAATAGGCCTATAAGAACTTTAAACCTAAGACATTGTTGTCTGTGAAATTTAAATTATATGACATCTTGGTTTAATTCACTTGTGTCACTTACAATATGTGATACCCGCGACTTCGTCCCCGTGGGTTCAGTTTTATTTTATTTCCGCGGGGTCTGTTTAATTTTCCGAGATTAAAAGTTCTCAAAAAATCTATTTCTTTTCCCCGCGACACAAACTATGTCTGCACAAAACTTCATCAATATTATTAACATGTTTTAGGTAGGGTCAAGTGTCCAACAATGAAACACGAAAAATTCAAAGTCCTAAACCTTTGGTTTTTACTTTTTACTGATAGAATTCGGTAAAAACTAAATCCCTCTCTCCTGTCACTTTTTCTCTTTTTTTTTTCTTTATAAAGAGCGATTCTGGATAGATGGGACGGGACGTATCGGTTACATTTTTGAAGCAAGTGCTTTTATAATGGACCAGCACTTAAAATGTCAACTAGTATCTATTTATTGGATAATGTCAGCACGCCCTCTGGTGACAGCATCAGAGAGAGAATACGCAAGCTAATGGGACCAGAGAACCGAGGAAGAACCACATGATATAAAATAGCACTTTTTTTATCCACTACACGTTAGCCCTTGACTACGATCTCACCTGATGGGAAGTAAAGATGCAGTCTAAGATAGTAGTGGGCTGTTAGGGGCATGGCAGTTATATTAAACCCATACCCCTATTCGGTTTCTACACGGCATCGTACCGGATTGCTAAATCGCTTGGCGGCACGTCTTTTAAAGGTAAGGTGGTAACTAGCCACGGCCGAAGTCTCCCCCCAGGCTAGACTAGGGAAAATTCAGAAATTAAAAATATCCAAACCCTGCCGGGGATCAAAACCGGGACCTCCGCACGTTAAGGCAACAGCGCTCAACACTGCACCACGGAGTTCGTCAAAGAACACAAAGGTTACGTTAAACATTTTGAATTTCTAGTTTTGACGTTGGGCGAAAATTGGAAAGTTAGTTATTTTAGATTGTTTTGCTCATTAATTCATTCGCTAATTAATGCATTAAAGGAACTCATTAATTTACTCGAATAAAAATTAGCCTAGATGTGTTATTCCAGACTATAATCTAGGTATCTCTGTGCCAAATTTCACAAGTTCAGCCTTTCTGGCGTGATTGAATATCAAACTTTCGCACTTTTTTAATATAAGTATAAATTATTTATTTTTTAAAATAGCTACTGTCGAGTTTTTTTGCCGGCTTCCAGTAGGTGGAATCAGCTTCCGAACCAGTGGTAGATGGCCGACATAACGTAATATTATCATTTAAGCTACACCTGTTGTCCTTCACGAAATAAAACATTTCATTCATTCATTGTTACCATAATGCAGACGTATAGTTCGCGCGAGTTGAATGCAGAGCTTAGGTATGTGTCACCTCGGGCCGCGACTATAATTAGGGCTCTATTATTGTGGTAACAATCGTAAGTACCTCTAATTGGCTAACACATGTTCACTGTTGGCCAAAATCCATTGTCGCAGCAACAGTACCATAAATTTAGCCAATCACAGCAAACGGGCTAACAATGATTGACGCAGCTCTCACCGAACACGGTAACCTAAGTATTTACAGCTTTTGAAAACGTGACAAATGAAGCTTTTCGTATTTAATTGTATACTAGCTTATGCCCGCGACTAAGTCTGTGGCACGAATTTCAAATCTAGAGGTTTTACCCCTAGAGGGGTAAAATAAATTTTACCACCCATAGGGATTGAATTTTCAAAGATCCTGTTTTAGCGGATGTCTACGTCATAGTAGGTTAACTGCATGCCACGGCCCATTTAATCCAGTGGTTTGAGCTGTGCGTTGATAGATCAGTCAGTCAGTCACCTTTTCATTTTATAAATTTAGAAGAGATCCACCGCCACCATTACCACTCTCATAGGAGAGAGGAAATTAGACTTTAGACACACCATGCTGCTCCAATGCGGGTTGGCGGCTTTAACGACTATTATCATTTTAGTGAAAATAACCGGGACCGACGGCTTAACGTGTTCTCCGAGGCACCGGGTTGAAACACTGCCTACTTCGTAACTCCGGGCTAGAACTGAGAATTTCTAGTCAGAAAAATCCAACACTTAATTATGGCTGGACTCGGGACTCGAACCCGGGGCCTCATCGGCCGCAGTCGAACATGCGAACCACTAGACCAACGAGGCAATTAAAGATAGAAGAGATCAGTTAACCATAAATTACTAGATATACGGCGTTGTTTAGAAAGGCTGCCGCCCTGTAAGCCTCTGTTCCCCATGTAATTGTATGCAAGCTCGCAACAAATCAGAGCTGATGGATTGCGCCGCGTAATCAACGCTCGGGGGGTGGTTCCCAATTAAAACCTCCTCTAACGAAAAGCTGCGTGGATGTTATATTTTTTGCTGGAATAGGCTGACTGTGCGTATTCACATGGCAAAAAAATGAAATACAGATTAGAGACATATCAAGGCCAAAAGAAAAAATTTTAGAACTGTTCTTACCTTTAAACAATTTAAATTTAATAAAAGAGTTTCTGAAAAATAATATACAGCCTAAAACTAAATATTTTATATATTTTGAGCATCAGGATCATAGGAGAGATTTTGCAAAGCTAATTACGACCTTATTCAAAAAGGACACGATAGACATTAAAGAGTGCACGCAAAGAGTAGTTTTTATAGAAGATGAGAATGAACAACAAGCCGTAATATTAAAGTATCACGAAGGAAAAACCTGTCATCGTGGTATTAAAGAAACTATGACTAGAATTAAACGAAATTATTTTTGGCATAACATGCAAGAAAGTATTTCAGCAGTTATTAATTCATGCGAACCCTGTCGTAAAATGAAGTATGATAGGAACCCAATTAAACCAATGTTACAGTTAACTCAAACTCAAGATGCCCCATTTCAAGAAATATTCATAGATCTGTTCAGTATCGAAGGAAAATACTATCTAACGTTAGTCGATGCATTTAGTAAACTTGGTCAAGCCATAGAGATTAGTAATCGTTCCACACCTGAAGTAGTTCGAGCTCTCATTAAATACTTCTCCTTTTATGGTGTTCCTAGGAAATTAACATCTGACCCTGGATCCGAATTTAATAATGAATTAATGAGAGAATTAATAGCTATGTATAAAATTGAACTTCACATAACGACCCCTAACAATCCCAATTCCACTGGTATTGTAGAGAGATTCCACTCTACAATAATAGAGATATATAGGCTCGCCAAATACGAGCATAAGTTCACAGATGCCGCATCTGTAATGACTTACTCCGTAATGGCTTACAATCACACTATTCATAGTGCGACTGGATTAACACCTTTCGAAGTAGTATTCGGTCATACCGACAGTAATGACGCGTTCAATGCCAATTTTCAAAAAACTTATATGCAAAGTTTATTAAAAGATCATGCTAAACGCACAAAACGTTTATATGAGTATATTTCGGATAAACTTCATAAGGATAAAGAAAAAGTAAGAAAAAGAAAAGGTGGTGAGCTAGAAGTAGAGTTACAAGCAGATAAAGCCATATTTACAAAGGTAGTTAACACCCGTAGAAGTAAAGATAAACCTCCATATCAAAAAGCAACTATTAGTGGCGAAATTAGTAGAAATATAGTACCCATTACTGTGCGTGAGCGTAAAACAAAAGCTCCAATTAAAAATGTAAAACGCCCTCCACAGGTGGTGCTTAGTCGGCTTGGTGATGATAACGAAGGACAGCCAACCTCTTCAACTTCAAAAGGTTGAAAATAACCCAGGGTTACTACCCGTCAAACAAGGTCAGGCTTTTAAACAAGAAAATAAATGGATAATTGTTAAGAAATTAGATTTAAGTTCTATTTTTGATGACTTAGAGTTTAACATTGTTAGGTATAGTGAGTTTAGTAAGTTAATTAATGTGGATAAGCCTTACGCACATGAGTTCTTAAATTTGAAATTGCAAGTAGAGTACCTTAGAGATAGTACTATAGAAAAGGTTAAACAAATTTCGCCTACGACCAGATCCCGGAGAGGATTGATATGACTGGTGCCAGCAGTTGGGCGTGTGTGAGGCGGCGCTAAAGCCGGTAACTTAGATAATTAAGATGCGATTCATTATGATAATTTGATTAATAAATTATATGCTAAACAAAACTTATTCGAGAGTAAAATTACGCTGGTTTCCAAAATGATGGATGGTTATATTAACAGTACTGAAATTTTATACAACAACTCTTTAATCATAGATGCACGCCTGAAGCGAGTGGAGAAAATGCTTAAAGTTATAGATACGAAAGAAAACAATTCAATTTATTCTACTTATATTTTAGGTTTGTACAGCATGTTCATAAATAACTTCCGTTCGATATACATAAAAATTAATGAGATTGAAACCGCTTTAGCCTTCAGTAAAATTTCGGTGCTACATCAGTCTATAATAAATTCAACAGAATTATTGTATGAATTGTCATGTATAGAAAAAGTGCATAGTCTAATATATCCTGTAATAGAAATTAATTTAGTTAAGTTAGAACAAACATTAACTATTAAAGCGTATATAAAAGGAAACCAGATCACGTTCATAATGGAAGTGCCCCTTACGGATAACAATACTTACAATTATTATAAAATGTATTCATTACCTATCCTAGATCAACTTCGTCATGAAACTTCCATTATAATTCCTGAATATCCCTTCCTTATGGTGAAAGGTGCCAAATACTTACCGGTTGCTTCTCCGTGTCTGCAAATCTCCGCCGATGATCAGTACATCTGTAACGAGGAGAACGTCGTAACATTTTCAACTCTTACCTGTATGGAGCAGCTGATGCAGTTCCAGAGTAACTTGTCCCTTTGCTCTCGACGAGTGGTTCGAATGGAAGATATGAAGGTCCAGCGTTTGTCATCTGATAGTTGGATTGTATACTCACGTCATAACGCAGTTATGTCCTACAAATGTGGAAATGATATATCCAAGACCACCATATTGGGAACTTACCTTGTGCGAATTGAACCTAGCTGCGAAATTATACTTGGCGACATTCACCTTTACTATCTTCAACATACTTTGGAAAATTTTGATTATTAAGTTACGCCTATTTTCGACTTACCTGATTTAAAGAGTAAAGATAGGATTACAACAGCTGCAGAGCCAATGGATATAAAAGGAATAAACCTAGACGAAATTAAATACTTATCGGCAGTTCTCAAAACGAAAAGTGATAGTGAAAGTGAAAGTGAAAGTGAAATAGTAAAAGTTAAAAGCGTTAGCCTAGGCACATTAATTTTATATGTAGTTCTAGTTACTTTAAGTTTCTTTTTTGTTTTTAAAATGTTTAAGAAAAGGTTTTATGAGGGTCGAAATCCTCGGATTCCCACATCATCCGATGGTTTCGAACTAAAGGAGGGAGGAGTTATGTTACCAGCTCCTTGCCTACAAACACCAGCTCCGCGCCTAGAAACGGTGGCAGTTAATGCTGATGTCGCATAACATGCTATCGGTTCTTGGAATGGTTTGCCTTCCCGTGAGAGCCAGAGGCCCGTGTCGGGGGAGCAATTCACCGCAGAGCGTCAATTAGATCATACACATTTGATTACTTGATTTGTAACTCTTAAGTTTGAATTAAATCTTTATTTTAAATTTCCAAATTAATTTAATTTAATATTTTACTGTTCGCAACGCTCCCTCAATAATCTTGACTATATATCTTATTCAATGTTAATTCAACAACATTTACAAAATCATAATAATATACAATTCCAAAGATAGACAAAGTTTAGACCATATGATTGGTTGTCTGTACTTTTAATGTAACAATAGATTTATGTATTAAAACAGAGCCTCCGCACTCTGGCCAGAGAAATCTCTGGCCAAGTCTCAGCACTCCATCGGGAAATATAAGTTGCGGACGAAACGAGAATTTACGACAAACCGGGGAGCGACGGGCTCCGGGGTAATTGCCTCTGTATCGAAAAATAATAATTACACTACACATAAATACGAACCTACCAAAGTGAATGTCGAGTGGAAAGCTTCATTATATTATAAATGTAGCGTTTTCCAAATCACCTCCAATCCAATCCAAGAAATGGATGGGTAGGCAGCTGGTCGAGGTTGACATAATTTATTGCAGGTGCAGGGGTGATCTACATTTTTTAGGTAGTTAAGCTAGTTTATGTGTGGCACAATTTGGAAATAAATGTTTTTTCTTTCTTCTTTTTTTTCTTTCTATGGCTACAATCATAAAATTATTGGGATAATTCCTAAAATATATTATTAACTAGCTGATTCCCACGAGTTTTGAGTTTTTATTAATTTCCACAGGAAATACTTAATTTTCCGGGATAACTTAGCCTATGTCACTCTCCATGTCCTCAACTATACCCATGCAGAAAATCACGTAGATTTGTTGCACTTTTGCGGCGTGATTCAAGGACAAAAGCAACAAAAAACATACTTTCTCATTATTTTATAATATTAGTATGATGTTAAATGTATTATTCAATAGGTAACTTCACACGCAATTCAACTTTTAGGTGGTTAAGAACAGCATGCAATTTAGAAAAGTCATCCATTCACATAAGTTGAGGTACATTGAAAAATTGCAAGCAAATTATTGTGAAGAAAGTAAGACTACAAAATTGAAAATAAGTGAATAAAAAATCTGGATAACAATTATAATACAAGGCTATGATAAAACTGCAAAGAGGATCATCTCGCACTCCTCACTTAAGAGTCAAGTATGTAGTTTGACTTTGAATTTTAGTAATTTACCACAAAACAAATCAATAGATTAATTAACCCTTGCTGTTTAATTCCATTTTCCCGTTGTCGTTTCTGTAAACTACTTATAATAGTAATAATCCCATCAAAAACATAAATGTAAAATGAGAGCCAAGTTCACAATTGTGATATATATGCCTTGGTTGTTGACTTCAGCGACAAAAGAAGTGAGATCTAAATGGGTGCCAAGTTCAATGGTCAGTCCTGCAATTTATATATCCCATCAAAAACATAAATGTGAAATGAGAGCCAAATTCAAAATTGTGATATATATGCCTTGGTTGTTGACTTCAGCGACAAAAGAAGTGAGATCTAAATGGGTGCCAAGTTCAATGGTCAGTCCTGAAATTTATTTATAACAACATATAATATTTTATAACAACTTAAAATATCATTTCTTCTTATAACGTAGTATAAAATGTTGAAGACTAAGGCTTTGGCTTGGCTAGTTTTCATATACGAATTATAGCGAATGATTATAAATGACGATTTTTGTACGTTTATATCTAAATAACCATTTGAGGTGTGCTTATGAAATTTGGAGCACATATGTATCTCACGGGTCTCAATATATGCGCCAAATTTGACATGTTTATGTGAAATAGTTTTTGAGTTATGAGGGGGTCAAAAGTGGCTCCAAATGGTTCGTGTAATATTACACACGGTGCTGCTCGCCAGTTTTTTTGAACTTTGGCTGGACACGCTTCCGCGTGTCTTGATAAAGTATGTAAAGCCATGCGTCCTGTTCCTGATCTCTTTGCGGTCGTGTTGGATAGCCGTCCAAACGTCTTGAGAGTGAGGGAACGCAATCAGAGGGGAAGCCTCCGGTTTGTTCAGCTGCCGAGGCTGAAATTCAGTCAGTCGTCATCACCGGCGGCTGGCCCGCTACTTAGCACGAGTCTCCTCACAGAATGGAAAGGTTTCGGTCAAGGTCCACTACGCTAGCCTTCACTTGGACATTATTATTAACTTTCGATCTTAGTTCTTTTTATTTTCATCTCCATCAAACAGTCTACCTGTGGATACGGAGTGGAAAAATTACGCAAATTTCAAACAATAAAATTTTTACATACTTACAATTTTTACCGAACTTTTTACAGTTGCTAGTTTTGTAAACTTTTCCATATCTCGAACTGGCTTCTCTACAAAATTTGCGCTGATGAAAGTTGGACCGCGAGTTAAATCCGCCATTCACAGACTTGTTAAAGTAACTTACACTTTGAAAAATTTACGATTTTATTATCTTATAGTTCTTTTCAATGCACTGCGAGAACATCTATTTTTCTGACACTTTTTTAGCTTCTCGCAATTTTAGGAGTGCTTAGCTGAGGCGAGTAGCTAGTCAATATCTGCCTATCTCTGTCTGTTTCAGCCATTAGGGCCTTTTTGTCGTTCAGCCTTTAAACTAAGGGTTGAAACTGACGGAGTTACGCAGAAATTCAGGAAATCCATCAGTGGTCTTCCAGCACATAATATTGGTCCAAGAAGTAGTCGTCCTCGTAGTGATACCCTGAAATAAAAAGCTTTATTACCATAATAATTTTATTACTCGGCATGAACCAAACTAGCCTGGAGAGTATCAAATTCGGCGTGTACAGTTTTTGAACTGCTCCTTGCGTCATAGCCACTGAATTTTCTTTCTGAACTTAATATACCTGATTCTGAGCACAGTTTTTATAAGTGTGAGTTCCTCGGGTTCTAAATTCTATTTCCGGCAGAAGCAATTTTGGGTTTACATCAAAATTTTCCACTATACAATGCTATGTAGAAACTGATTAGTGATATTGGCCTATCATACATATTACTGCCGTATCCCTAACAAGATATGGCACGCCCGCGCCCTTCCGGCTTCCTTTTTTCCATCCGCAATATTGGTATCTTCAAATCAAGAGTGAATAGGCGTCTTCTAGACAATCGCGCTCTTTAGGCTCTAGGCTGCATCACTACTTCCAGTAAGTTTGATTGCAGCGCTAGTCTATAAATTTTAAAAAAAGGCTATCCCGCTACTGTCTTGGACTGCATCATCAATCGAAGCGGTGTAATGGATTTGTATCGTTCCGAACTCGGTGTATGCAGTGAGATGTATTCAGTGTTGGCCGCATAGTATTACTTACTCAGGTATTCGTTCACCTCGGTGACGGTGAAGCACTGGCCCATATGAACCACTTGCCACACTGTAACAACACGACAAAAACGTGACATTAGGATAATAGAGACGGTGACAACTCTATCAAAATAGCAACTCTTTATCAAACTTAAAAACGCGCTTCTAGTACGGCAGTTTGTATGAAAAACATAGACTTGACGTCATCAAATTTCAACGCACATTTTTTCTTTAATCGATATTTGAAAATCAAGATTTTATGTATTTCATAGTTTTAATTTGTTTTTTAAAATTAGGATTTAATAATTACTTTGATAATTTTTTTAATTTAAAAATGATTACCTTCATACCTCTCCATACAGTTGACGTAGTCTAACAAGCAGTAGTTCTTGAACGTGTAGTAGGTGTAGTACAGCGTTCTGCCGCACACCTTGCCCGTTCTTTGAACAACAGATCCTCAAACGAGATCATGGTTATACCACAGAATCTATCCTAATATTATTAATGCGAAAGTTTGGATAATAATTTGGTAAGTATGGATGAATAGATGGACTGATGTTTGTTACTCAATCATGCCAGAACGACTGAACGGATTTGGCTGAAATAAATTAAACAACAACTTGGTAAAGAGATAAATTAAAGTCTAGAATAACACATAGGCTACTTTTTATCTCGGAAAATTAAATAGTTCCCGCGGGAACCGGGAAGCGCGAAAAAACTTTTACCCACGCGGACGAAGTCGCCGACATCAAAACGCAGACGAGGCCGACCTTTTAGAAGATGGTGTGACGACATAGTCAGAGTAGCAGGAAATAAATGGTCGAGAGAGGCTAAGGGTAGAAAGCAATAGTTGCTAATGGAGGAGACTTTTACCGCATTAGGCGGTCTTTACAATGATAATATCATAGTTTAAGAAACAGTTTACTAACCTACTAATACTTTAATAAGTTAACTTTAATTTAATTATTGTATTGTAAGAAAATATTTATTTATAATATTGTAAGGAAATAAATAAAGCTATAACATATCAGCTGATGCCCGCGTATTTTAAGTTTTTTTATTCCCGCGGGAACTCCTTGATTTTCCGGGATAAAAAGTAGCCTATGTGTTATTCTAGACTTTAATTTATCTCTGTGCCTATGTCACTCCCCAGATCCTCAATTATAGCGATGCCAAAAATCACGTCGATCCGTTGCACTGTGGCAGCGTGATTGAAGGACAAACCAACCAAACAATAAACCAATAAACAAACACACTTTCGCATTTATAATATTAAAGTAAGTATGATTGGAAATCAATAATTTTACTGTGTACAGTGTACCTAATTTGAATAAATTAATATTGGTTGATTGACTGATGGCGTGGGAAGCGGGCGGTGGGTCGGAGTGCCCAGCGGTGGACGCATACACCCCAGCACTCACTGGTAAGCCTTGAGGCAGTAGTGCGCCAGGTAGTCGCAGTTCTCCGCGAAGCTGATGCGTGCCGGCGTGGTGCGCCTCAGCCTCTTCTTCGTCGTCGTGGTCGGCCGCGTGAAGCTGCAACCAAGCAACGAGGACATTTATTAGGGCTCCGTACCTAACTAGTGCCAACGGGACCATATTACCACAGTTTTACGATACATGTAAGTCTCCTTTTGAGGGACGACTGGCCTAGGTGTGACAACGCATTTCAGTCGGTAACTGGATGGGCGACCGAATTTAGAGGTTCAAGGCCTTTTCGTTTCCTCCATGCCTCGGAGAGAACGTTAAGCCGTCGATCCCGGTTATTATTATTAACATCTGATACTAATCGTTACAAAAACCTAAGAGTTTAATACTTTTAGTCGAGTCGCATGCGGAAGGACGTGGGAACCCACCGCATTATTATCCTAAGAAAACTCCTACCATTATGTGATTAATGGATAGGGGTCACGACACTCAGTAATGAGGAATACGATGCAAAGAGAGAGACTAAGCCTCCGCCGTCCGCCCGTCTGTATCCATCTGTGTTTCTCATGAATCGTAATAGCTGGTAGACAGGTGAAATTATCAGTTTTTGTATATAAATACAACTAGAAATACAAATATCGCCGCTTTACCTAAAAATAAATAAGAAAAATATATTTTACTAGCGGTCGCACGCGACTTCGTCCGCTTACAATTTCTGATTTCCTATGAGATTATGAAAATATTTTCATAAAAAAAACGTGATTTTTGAACACCTTTCCTTTTTTTTCCGAAAGTTTTTAAATAGTAAATTAGTGTTAAATCTTGTACCACGGTAAGGAATCCTTCGCGAGTGAGTGAGACTCGCAAGTGCTTTCTCTGCTCCTTCACTTCGTAGCATCCGTAGGAGTGAGGATCACCTGTGCAGTACGTTACGGGTGCTAAGTGAAGCTGTACACTTACTTTGGGTATCGGGTTGCGCGTGTTGTCTGGTTAAACACCGCGGGTGTTGTCACATTATCCCCACGCCTCAATTCAACTGCAATTTAAACGTAAGAACATCTTCTTATGTAAAGTAAGGAAAAGGTGAAAAACAGACTGATCTATCAGACTGACTGTCCGACTGATCTATCAACGCGCAATTCGTTCGAGCCAATGAACCGTCCGTCCGTTATAAATTTTCTGAATACTTACCCTAAAGGCAAAAATAGGGTTTTGTTTATGTGAAAATCGAACTTAACGTGACCGAAGCTGCGGCCAAAAGCTAGTTGAATATAAAACAACATTGCGTAAACACTAACATTTTCCCATTACGCCACATCTTCAGTCATCCACATATTCCTGCGGAAAATCTTGACTTTTCTGGGATAAAAGTAGCCTATTTCCTTCCATGGGATACAACCTATCTGTACTAGACATGCACCGTTCCTCGGGAACAATGCGTAGGTCGGTATTAGACCGATAAGACAGGAAATGTGAGATTGTCTTGAAAAAGACGAGAGCTCACACGCGTTATCCAAGGGTGGCGTTTGATGCTCTTTCCTACCGTAGCAGCCGACACCCGCGGAATGATGAAAGGTTTCGCTTGTAAAAGGAAAGAGTTGGCCCTGAAAAGGGCCTGCCGATGACCGTAGACCACCCTCTCGAAGACCGCAGGATACACAGCTGTAGATGTACTGAGCAGAGTTCGTCGGGCACACAAAAACAGGAAATTAGCATTGAAAAAGGCTACCCAAACGAAACTGCTGTCAAGCACCGTAGGTTCCAGGTCCAAGGGTGAGAAGGAGTACAAATGAAACACTGCTTCCTTGAAATGCCACGACCTCGCTTGTGTGCTTGAGCTTGACGGACTAGGGCTTCTTCTTGCTTGAGACTTGACGGCTATTTTTGCGACCACGAAAGCCTCGTCGCGCTAAGGCGATTGATGTACTCATTGTATGATGTATTCATTGTACCATGATGTTAATACCTTAAAGAGAGCCGCGCGAGATCACAAGCGAGAAGACGCGACATGCACTTTATTTGTATGACACGAAACAATAGGTTAATTAATTTATTATTATCAAAATAATCGGAAATATACCTAATTTATTTTATTTTATTTTGTACAGAAAACTTACAACAGAAATGGATAAATAAATAAAGAATAAGTATAACGCCAATTACAAGTTTTCACAGATAGTTTTATACGTATTCCTATGAATTTTAGGTATTTAATTTCGGATCTAGTCTACCTACGCTAATGAAACTTATATCATTCTGTAGGGAATTTTAAAATCTATCGAATATAATTACATAATCAGCAGATATATAATAAAAATAGTAAATAACACGAAAATATTACCTACTTGATGCCGCGCTAAGATTTTTCCACATTGTCGCGAACACTATGCTTGTCAACCTAATCGGTTGAAAAGGTGGGCCGTGAAAGCGTAGCAGACAGACAGACACACTTTATCCATACTAGGGGGGGGGGAAATCTTCCAGAGATATCTAGTGACCGTCCTCAGCTCATAACGTAGAGCACAGTGATGTAGAGCTGCCGTCTTCCCGGGATCGTCTAGTTATATGGCCCCCCTGCTCCGTCAATTTTGACGCAATTGAAAATGTTTTTTTTATTTGATCACTACATGGAGTTTTACACTAATTATAATTAATATTAAGTAGATATAGTTTTAAGTGACCAAACACAGGTTTCCGTCTCAGTATCATGCTGCAGCCAGACTGCTGCGTTGGTTTTCACTGGCAACCTTAATTATAAGTGAAGTCACGGATGTAACTATATGAGTGCAATATCTATTCTAATATATATTTTATAGTTATTTAAGTATGTGTATACTATACTCACTGACTAAGAAAATGATATAGAACCAGATCCACAACTCCAAAGAATCTTTCACCATATTGGATCTATGACCAAAGTTTTCTTTAGTAGTCAGGGTCCAAAGAGGTCAACAGTACAAAGTTAAGAAGTCTTTGAATCTTGACTATTTACTAAAGAAAACCTTAAATATGTAAAAATAGGAAAACCATGTTCTTTGTTCGGTAATACATTTTACGAATCACTGAGTTTCTTAATTGGAAAAATAATTAACTCTCAGAGATTTTCAAATAATAATTTATATTCGAGTTCAGCAATAATTCGCAGCTGGAGAAGCCATGGAGAGATATCACACGTCTCAAAGGAGAAAAAGAGCAATCCACATAACGTCCGATCAAAACATCACGTACAGAAGACATAAATATATACGTAAATAAACACGTACCTACATACATATGATATCTAATCTTATATTATAAAGAGGAAAGATTTGATTGTTTGTAGTGTATAAACTCAAAAACTACTCTACCGATTTTAAAAATTCTTTCACCAATAGAAAGCTACATTATCAGCGAGTAACAGGCTATATTTTATTTTCATAAAATTAGAGATCCTCACGAAAGTCGCAATAATATGAACTAAGGCGGAAAAAATCGTCTCTTCTAAGAGCTTACGTGGTGTGCGCTGCGTAAATCATTAAACTTACACGAAAACAATGTATGGTGGAATTGTTCCTCTCAAAAAGTTCAAAAAAAAAAGTCCACGATAGCATATATCTATCTGTCACCGTAAGATTGTAAAAACCGTTAGATTATAATCTAACTCGCGAAATTGTAAACTGTCGAAAGATTGTGAACCGTTCAATGTTCTGAGTGTCAATTTTGAAATATTCATTGTATTTACGTTTTCTTGTCTGTTTCTTGTAGGTTGAGTTAGGGTTCGACATGAAGAACCAGGTAGGTTCTATCGGGTTAATAAACATAACAGATTACAATTTTAACGAAAAATAATACGTTAAATTGTAATCTTTCGACAATTTGCAATTTCGCGAGTTGGATTATAATCTAACGGTTTTTACAATCTTACGGTGACATATCTATCTTTTACGGTTGACTCACAATAACTATTTTTATGATCTTCAAATTTGGTGCTAACCAATGTTTTACTAATGGTGTTTTTTACATCAAAATAAATATATTAGTCATCTCAAGTATTGTCCTGTACACCATTTAATTTAGTTGAATAAATTTGAGATATCATAGAAATAATGTAACTGCAAAGGAAAAAGCCGCGACTTCGGCCGGCGCTCAAATTAAATACCTATTATCTGAGGCCTGGCGGCTGTGGCAGGTGTGATGAGGACGGTGCATACTCATAAAATCTCATATTAAACTGTAAAACCTGCCCACTGTCCACTGGCTATGCTGGGTATGGACTATAAGGATTATTAGCGCTACCTATGCGAAGCCGGGGCGGATGGCTAGTTTTATATATTGTCGTTCCTAGAAGGTGTTTTCTGACACAGCAGCCGATGGCGGCGCGCGTCGACTTGAGAATCCGTTCGTTTTGTGTATTCCGGACCCGCGGGCCCACGACAAAGCGTACTGATTCTAATGCCGGCGACGTGCCTGATTCTCCGCTTCTTCTCTTCTCTGATCTTCTTTGATTTCTTTTCTTCTTTCATTCCGTTATATTCTCTCCTGGGTATCAGAGAAAAAATGCAAGAATGATACGTTTCTGTTCAACTTTTTTTGATACGAAAGGCATGTAACGCCGTTTCATCATCCTTGTTCCTATCACGTAAAGGCAGTATCATGTCAACATAGAGGTAATATAGTAGGTAATGGAAGTAGGTATAGTCCGTCAAACTTATCTGACCCGCTATCAGCGTCGCTAGTACTCGTATCTATGGAAATAAAATTAAGATAAATACTAAACAGGCACAAAGTTTTGTTTAAATTTTGGCCACTGGGTGAGATTTTGGTTCCCGCGGTAATTTTCCGGAAAAAAACTAGCCGATGTATTATTCCAGACTATAATCTCTCTCTTCCATCCATCCATAAATCCAATATTTCGCGTTTAAATTTTGTGGGAGTGTACCTTAGGGCCCTATTATAGTTACTTGAGTTAACTTTAGGATAAAGCATAATTTTAAATATCTAATGCCACAAAATTAACAGGTCTAAAATCAAAAGTATAAGTACTTTTCATAAAGGTAGTTTTTTTAATAATATAGCGAGAAAACGAGTAAGCGGTTCATCTGATGTTAAGTGATTACCGCCGCCCATGAACATTTGCAGCACCAGAGGAACCGCCAATGCGTTGCCGACTGTTGATAAGCTTGGTCCATCCGCCCTTTTTTTATCCACTACAAGTTAGCCCTTGACTGCGATCTCACCTGATGGTAAGTGATGATGCAGTCTAAGATGGTAGCGGGCTAACCTGTTAGGGGCATGGCAGTTATATTAAACCCATACCCCTGTTTGGTTTCTACACGGCATCGTACCGGAACGCTTAATCCCTTGGCGGCACGTCTTTTCCGGTAGGGTGGTAACTAGCCACGACCGAAGCCTCTCACCAGGCCAGACCAGGGAAAATTCAGAAATTATAAATTCCCAAATTGAACCTGCCGGGGATCGAACCCGGAACCTCCACACGTTAAGACAACAGCGCTACACACTGCGCCACTGAGGTCGTCAAAAAGAGCCCCAGTGCAGCGGTGAACGCTGTGCTCTTACAGCGCCTCTTATAGTGGGAGTTTATAGGGGCCTTGGAGTGCAGGAGTTGACTTTCATATTATTGAGTCAGTTTGGAAATTTCTAATCTCTCTATTTACTCAGGTGGGAGGCTTCGACCCATGCTAGTTGCCACCCTGCCCGCAAAGATGTACCCACCAAGCGTTTTAGCGTTGTGGTACGATGCCGTGTAGAAACCAACTGGGGCTATGGATGTAATATAACTGCCATACCCATAACAGGTTAGCCCGCTACCATCTTAGACTGCATCATCACTTAAGTACCATCAGATGAGATTGCAGTGGCTAACTGGTAGTGGAATAAAAAAGGTGTCTGCTCCTCTAAGAAGAAATCGCAGCTGACTTACCCTTGCTTACTTACCATTCTCACCTCGGATGCATAAAGAGAAACTCAAATATTTTATCAAGTAGCCGGGATACCCGGCTACCCGGGATAATCCGCGGTCACAGCTCAGGGCTTATCGCGACAATTTATTGCCTCTCGAAAGAATTTTAAAGGAAAAAAAAAACATTTTTACGATTGATAAATTGGTCTTTATTCAGCTAAAAACGAACCAAACTCGGCGTGATACAAAAATGTGTATTAATTATTGCTCTTTTACTTGAACACGTACATAAATCATAGGCCAAGGAAGTATAAAGACCAGGGGCCATACTGCCAACACTTAAAGCCAGTTTCATTATTGTTGACTTTCGTGTTTGGAACCTTATTTTAGGAACGACAAGGCACGTGACATCAAACTGTCATTTTGAGTAATATTGCATAAGTATTGCTTTATGCGTTGGCAGTGTGGCCCCAGCGCAGACATCCAGTTTTACACGGAGACAGCGCAGCGAAGCAAAGTAGTGAGCACATTATTTGTGTAATTATTACATACTGTTACCGTATTTTGAATGTGCATTCTAGAACTGAAGAGTAATTATTGTTTAATTCTAGAATGCACTTCTTCACTATGAACTCAAACTCAATCGTAACCCACCTCCAGTTATACTGTTAACTTATATACTGACACAGGTTAGTAAGGTTTAACAGAGCTGAGATCGGAAAATTTCGGTAGATTAAAAATTAAGGTCTTGTATCCCTGGTTTTATGAAAGGAATAAACGTATTTGAAACTTGGGTACTCTATTATATTTTTTTTAATTTAAAGATTATTTTTAATTTAATATGTTTTACTTTTATTGCTGCCACGCGATTTAAATTAGCTGTATTACAAGAAATAGAAATCATATAGAATTTTGTTGAGTAAAAACGCAAAATATGGTGAAATTAACAAAAACAATAAGTATAATTTACAGTTGTGTGTGCAGTTTTTAAAAACATTATAATAAAATCCACTTTTAGTTTCCACTATACAGACCACTTCAAAAATGTTCACGGCATTCTAGTGTTCACACTAGCAGCTTAATTTTCGATGAGGGCTTTTACAAACAACGATAATTTCAGCTGCGTTATTAGCACGTTACACGCAACTAAAACGAGCTGTAAAAGTCGTCATATTCAAGGGCACTTGGATGAAAAATTATGGTCAAAAAGTGTCCATAAAACAATTAAAATTTTGTTATGTCTTTCACTATTGTAAGCGTAAACCATAAAACGTTCAAACTAAAAATAAGCGGCAGGAACTTTTCACCACAACACTTACATCTTTGATGGAAGTACTTTAAATTTATACTATTCTGAATAGATTTTTTAGTCTACCTTACAAAAAAGAAAAAAATTCAAGTAAAATTAAAAAAAGTATGCAAAATATTTTCGTTGCCAATCGATAGAGTTCATTAACCTTCCTATTCTTAGTTTGAACGCGTTATACTTCGATTTTACCACAAAATATTTAATAGTAACTACCTTTTGTCTCGTGAATTTGAATTTGAAAATTTTCGAACATGCTCCAAGTTGCATAAACAATAATTGACTTAACATTGCTTACCTAAAACTAACTACCTAGAGTAAGGTTCTAATGGTAATTTAGAATAGTTCCTTATCTTGATGTACATATTATTATTATATCGTGATAAAATCTATAAAGCGTTTGTTTTAAGGTGTTTAGGTACATTAAACATATTACATTACTTTGAAAACATATACAAATCTAATAAGAAAATTTACCTAATTATAATTTATTACCTAAAGTATTGTTAAATTTTCAAGACCTAGAATCTAGATGCTATAATGGTGCTCTTTACAACAATGATAAATTTTTATCGTTACTTTGAAAACATTTTGCTGTCTTTGAATGTAAGTCATTCTTCCACCTTGCGTCAATATTACCAGTACTACCTATTAACATTATTATATTTTTTTATATTTAAACCAGTAACTTAATATTATGTTATCTAGCAAATGCTACAGAATGCTTTATATTATAACTGCAGTGTGGAGAGCACCATAAAAAACTAAATAATTTACTTAATTTTTTATGCTTTTAAGATTAAAAGTCTACTGTAAAACTTTGAAACTAGACATAAGACTAAGAAGTAAGTAGTTCAGAAATACCTAAAAAGCTCTTCGCAAAACATATTTAAAATAACACAAAATATAATGTTCTAAATGCTACCCGAATATTATATGTTAAAGAACTCTATTAAAATTTTACAAAGTTAGTTATGTAAGTTTAGAAGCTAGCAAGCTTAATAAAAAATTATGTAACATAACATTTTTTTAATATCTTATAATACTTTATCTTACAACTAAAATATTCTTTTCTAAATCTACATGTCTAGCTAAATTATAGATTTATTCAAATTGTGTTTATCTAATAAAGAATAGGCAGATCAGATCGTCTCGTATAATAATAATAATTTATTGTAGAGCGCATTACGATTCACTAGTCTTTGCTTCGTTATTACGTGTTTATTTTTTTACTTTGTCGTATTATTATAGCCAATTTGGAAATTTCGAATGTGTAATCCTGAAAGCGCGCTTATCATTATACCGCTCAGTTAGTCTATTTTAGGTAATATGTGCCAAATGCGTTTGCAGAATAGAAGCCGAAATACCGCTCAAAGTTGTCGCGTCGTCAGTGTTTTGGTTGAGTTCCGTGTAGCGTCCACGGGTATGTTCCGATATACACTGCGAGCACTGTAAGGTGTGACGTTAGTTTAGTATACTGCGAAGTCGTTCCTTTATAGTTAGCTATACTGGTTACTGTTTAAAACGGAAAGCACTGAGAGCACCTTATCTCGAAAACGCCACAGTACAAAAATGGCGACGATTTATGACATATTTCCCTAGAATACTGCGGCAGTGTACTGTCAGTCCATAACGGAACGAATTTCTCCGCAGTAAGAGCAATGAACAGTGCTCGCAGTGTATATCGAAATTCGGAACATATTACAAATCGATGTGTGCTAACCGTAATGCGCTCTAGCAGTTAAATAGATTTAAGGCTCTCCCACACTCGTCTGATACCCCGGCCGGAATGCAGTCGTCACAGGTGGTCAGTGCGCCAGCGCGAGCGCGATCGTGAATGTCGCGAGGAGGAAAGCGGTGGGGCTCCGGTTGAATGCGCCATTACACTCGTCCGTCTCGCAACAGAAAGTGCGGGCCCCCCACCATTCTGTGAACAAAATTATGTATCACTACCCTCATTTTGTTTTAATGCGAAAGTGTGTTTGTTGCGACAGAGCAACAGTTCAAAGCGTGAGCAAAAGCCCTGTCTTGCCCTTAGTGTGTTTTCGTCATAAAAAGAATTTCCTCCCGACCGAATTTCAGCCAATCACCGCAGAACTTGACGACTTCCCTGGCATAGTGGTAAGCGCTGTTCTCTTACAAGCGGTTCGACCCCCCCGTATGGGCCTTGCCATCAATTTGGAAACTTGCCATCTTAGAACATACGAGATCACTGTCGAAGGTTAAAGTGGATAAATAAAATATTAACAAATAGTACGAATCATTCATCACTCATTCACAAAATATGCAACATTCACCGCGGCAATAACGAAACTCATTGCATTGCAGGCTATGTGTTGGCAGCGTAAAACAAGGAATTACTCGATCAATTGCTCATATCGGCACAATATCGCGGCTTAATCGCACTAGTGCTGCAATCGTACCGCGCTTTAAACTAATATGAGTTTCAGGGGTGTTTGTGGTGTTAACAAATCCACACAGAGCTCGTGGCCCCGTCCGCTGGGCCACGGCTTTGTATAAGCGACAGCTTAAAGCTTATGCAGATATAAATAGCTTATGAAGTACGTATCAAATCACGCATAAAGTATGACTCCGCAGTAATTAAAAAAAAATTGAGAATCATTGTTCCATAAACAGTAGTACCTATAGTTAGGTTGCCTGCAAGAGATCGCTTCTTAGCGATAAGGCCGCCTATTATACAGTTTCTTCCCTTATTGTACGTTTCTATGTCCTTCTGTACTAGTTTGGTGTGCAATAAGTGTATTTTCATTTCATTTCCAAAACTGTTTAGAAAGCCTGCCTGATTTCTCCATTCTAGGGAGATCTCCAAAAATATGTTCTCTAAGCTGTACCTATGGGAGGTCTGCCAATTTGTCAGCGTGGTGGACTATAGTCGAACTCTTATCAATCTGAACGGGAACTCGTGCTACAGAATTGGGCAGGCGATAGCTTGTTGATGACAATTTATCTAAATTATTTAATAATACATGCCGGGTTTTATCAGACCGTCAGAATTACTTTACATTAGATTTAACTATACTTACCAAGAAAGCCAATAAGTGATTAATGAAAAGGGGTCATTGCTAATGAGGAATACGACGCAAAGAGAGTGGTCTAACAAATGAATCAAGAAACAAGAAGATATTGGCCGGACACGAATAGCAATATCGTCCTGTCGAGTATCATAATAATATCCGAGCCATCTCCGATGCATGCCTGATGTCATGAATACTGTTATATTATGCATGCAATTAATTTATACTTCGGTAAACTCACGGAACAATTAAAAGCGAAATGGGGCATGTTTATTTCGCTTTATTAATAACCACGGTAATATTATATAAGGCGCGATAATAATTAGCGGCAGAATTGGCTGAAACTGTCGAGCCACGCGAGCATCACGACCTCCCTGGCACAGTGGTAAGCACTTATAAATGGGAGGTTTCGGGTTCGATCCCCGGCAGGGACTAAATGGGAATTCATAATTTCTGAACTATCTATGGTCTGGTGGAAGGCTTCGCCAGTACCGCTAAGCGATTTAGCGTTCGGGTACGATGCCGCGTAGAAAACGATTAGGGATGTGGGCATAATGCAACTGACATAATAGGTCTAGCTGATTAGCCCGCTACTATCTTAGATTGCATCATCACTTACCACCTGGTGGTCTCATCTGGTCCAGGTGAGATCGCAGTCAAAGGCTAACTGCGTTTGACGACAATCATGCTTATGAAAAGCAACGATGAGGTCTAAGATGGAGCGCGCTTGCCTTGAAGGTCAAGTCATACTTGGCAGGAAACACGGTCGCCGGAAGGGCGTTCCAAAGATAAAGGAAACTACCTACATTATGACAGTGAAAACCGAATAACTCTATTAGCGATCAACTGTTGTTGTATAGCTATAGATAAAGCAGCTGTGTGCGGATACATTTCCAAGCTAGGAAGGTCTAATAAAGACGTAGACGGACTTTAAGGACACGTTATTTTATGTGTCACGCGAAGTTGATTTAAGAGCGGTGTTCATACGGATCTTATAAGCAGTAAAGTTGATTTGACGACGGAACAGGCAACGATCTAAACCCTCCAGACCCCAGGGTCTATCGCTAAGGTCATATCCACAATGAAATGGAGACGATCAAAGTATACTTAGTATGTGTTAAGGGTGCTGTAGATTACTAGTTTCCTTTAAAACTACACGATCGGCCTTAATAAGAAATTAATCACCGTAAGTGGAAGGGTTTCCAAGCTATTCTTTCTATTCCATAACCAAATTCCACAAACCATTTCAAACTTGCCTTTACACAAGTTTAAGAAATCCATTAAAAGAAAAAGAAAAAGAGCTTATTATACTGTTGAACATTAAGTATGTAAATGAAGAATGAATAAATGTAAATGATAAAAAAACATGGATCTGACTCTGATCAGCAATGTTTAGAACTACGGTTACTTATGTATCTACACATTGATGTACTTAATTGTAATGTATTTCAAAAGAGCAACCACCGAGTTTCTTGCTGGTTTTGGTAGATTCACTCGACGATTCAACACTTGTCAAAGTCTACTTGAATAATAAATATATTATTTTGACTTAGAGTTTCCCGACTTGCAACAGGGAAGATGAGAAAGGACTTATCAGTCACTCAAAATAAGAAAGAAAGAAAATATAACTATTTATTCAATGATGGTGACACACACAAACAGTCACAGTCACAAACAGTAAAACTATTGTACCCAATATGCTTGTACGTGACATCAGCATACAGCAGTAGTTTTTCAAACGTCACCTTCCAGCCGCAAAATCATAAAAAGATCCACAGTAGATCCATTCTCCGCAGTACACAGCATCAGTTCAGCCAAGCGTTAGATAACTTTATTTCTTTACAACTGTTTCGGGTGTCATTGAGTTTAAACATTCATGCGAGAGAAATACAGTTCTGCAGATTTTTGGAAATTCGCAGCGGGATAACGCGGACGCGGCGTTGTATAAAAAATTTAAACCACGGGCGAGCAATAAAGTTATTGTTAGGCCCAAACACTTGCTTATTTATATTTGTACATTTTGTTGTATTTTGGTTGTTGTATAGGCTAGAAGAGATGAGTGGCTCAGTTGTGACAACGCATATTATAGTCGGTTGCTGGATGGGTGACTGAATTTGGAGGTTTAAATTTAGCCTTCTCGTTTCCTTCGTACTTCGTTAAGCCGTCGATTCCGGTTAGTTAGTACCTAAGTTTTTGAATACTCTTAGTCGAGTCGTATGCGGAAGGACGTGGGAACCCACCGCATTATTATCCCAAGAGAACTCCTACTAATACTAGTATTTAATTAATAGAAAGGGGTCAGGACCTTCAGTAATGAGGAATACGACGCAGAGAGATAGGCTAGGCAGTAAATATGTGCAAAACTAACGCGTATGTTTGTTGATGTCCTTTGATCACGCTTTTTAAATTTTGTAAAATTTTGTAATGCTGTAAAGGACATTGTCCAAATTCGCCTAAAAATCAACATGTGTTAAAAATATACAGTAATTCTTAGCTTATTTTATAACCTTTATTTCAAATATTAGAATTCAACGGACACTTCAAATTAATTACAAAGTAAATAAATGGATACCCATTATATAAAAAATTATAAATTGATTACTATACGTTTCCGTCTCTCGATTATTAAGCACAGATCAATAACTTACAGGTTAAAATAATATGTAAAAATGTAATCCCATCAAAAACATAAATTTAAAATGAGAGCCAAGTTCAAAATTGTGATATATATGCCTTGGTTGTTGACTTCAGCGACAAAAGAAGTGAGATCTAAATGGGTGCCAAGTTCAATGGTCAGTCCTGCAATTTATATATCCCATCAAAAACATAAATGTAAAATGAGAGCCAAATTCAAAATTGTGATATATATGCCTTGGTTGTTGACTTCAGCGACAAAAGAAGTGAGATCTAAATGGGTGCCAAGTTCAATGGTCAGTCCTGAAATTTATTTATAAAACATATAATATTTTATAACAACTTAAAATATCATTTCTTCTTATAACTTAGTATAAAATGTTGAAGACTAAGGCTTTGGCTTGGCTAGTTTCCATATACGAATTATTATTAAGTAGGTACCTAAAAGTACAGTTTCTACCAGCAAGCCAAATTTTCGGAAGAATAAAATAAGAACTTACAGCTTTACAACTTGTGAAGGCTATAATTCGTATATGAAAACTAGCCAAGCCAAAGCCTTAGTCTTCAACATTTTATACTAAGTTATAAGAAGAAATGATATTTTAAGTTGTTATAAAATATTATATGTTATATAAATAAATTTCAGGACTGACCATTGAACTTGGCACCCATTTAGATCTCACTTCTTTTGTCGCTGAAGTCAACAACCAAGGCATATATATCACAATTTTGAATTTGGCTCTCATTTCACATTTATGTTTTTGATGGGATATATAAATTGCAGGACTGACCATTGAACTTGGCACCCATTTAGATCTCACTTCTTTTGTCGCTGAAGTCAACAACCAAGGCATATATATCACAATTTTGAACTTGGCTCTCATTTTACATTTATGTTTTTGATGGGATATCATTACTTTTTGTACAGAAATTATTGAACTCAATCTCAAACTCAAAACATATTTATTCAAAATATGTACCTACAAAGTACACCTTCTGAACGTCATGCTTACAGAGCATAAGACGTGATGGTGATAATTAACTACGATATCTTAAAACTAAAGCTACGAGGGTTCCAAACGTGCCCTGGTCTGAGAAGAGCCCGCAATAAACTCCGCTTTTTTTTTATTATCACCATCTCACAAATATTTGAAATTATATATATGTACTTATAATATAACATTACATAATCAGCCGTTGTAACAATTCATACCCATGCCTTGCTATCATTCAAATAATCCTTTACACTGTAATAGGACTTTTCTATTAGTTTAGTTTACGTTTTACATTAGTAGGTACTTATTATTTGGTGTAAGGTCAGTGTGTCACCCACCAGTAATTCTATTGTACGACTCATTGTACAAGATAATTAAAGACGAGAATTCTCAAGAAAAATATATAGTGTACCTAGAGTTACACTGACATTGACAGATTACATCTATGGTCAGACTACCTCTACAGCACTTTTCTACATCTCATCAATTTTGATTGCAAAAGTTCAAAATCAAAAGTTTTTAGTGAAACATTGAAAACAAGCACGGTAAACAGTCGGTATCACTAAAACCACTATAAACAATGAATACAAATCACAATGACTGACAGCTTGAACTGACGACTTCAAATACGTTTCCTCTTCTTTTCTGTCAATGACGCTTCGTTGCACAAAATGCATGAATACGAAGGCAAGGTTTTAATGCAACTATATTATTATTCATTATTATTTACATTAAAATAATAATTATGTGTCATTTTCAATAGTTAAGGAGTTACTACCACCGCTTAAAGCAGTATTGTTTCAAACTAACGGTTGAATGTCACGTACTTTGACGTCCTTAAAATAATGATTATAACACTACAACATAAACGTCAACAATATTAAAATAATACGGCTTTAAGCAATGGTAGCATGCCTCGTGTCAGAGTTTTGATCTATACCTTTGATCATAAAAATGACGATTTTTGTACGTTTATATCTAAATAACCATTTGAGGTGTGCTTATGAAATTTGGAGCACATATGTATCTCACGGGTCTCAATATATGCGCCAAATTTGACATGTTTATATGAAATAGTTTTTGAGTTATGAGGGGGTCAAAAGTGGCTCCAAATGGTTCGTGTAATATTACACACGGTGCTGCTCGCCAGTTTTTTTGAACTTTGGCTGGACACGCTTCCGCGTGTCTTGATATGTAAAACAAGATAAAAGCAGCTTAAAGTGCTAAGTGCGCTAGTATTCTGAATCTCGCAACGCCATCTATTGAAAGTACAATAATTTAATATATCTAACGCCATCTGTAATGTTTTTGATGAACTACGGCGAATCTTTTCATATCTACATACTGTTTACAACTCTATTACAATTGGATAAAGATGGTATTTATTTGTTCGGGCAGATTGATTGTGAAAGTTGAAATAACCTCAAAATTGAAAATATTTTTGGTAATTTCTAAGCAAGTGTCCGTTGTTTTAATCTGATCTCTAGTATAAAAAAGTATTTATTTGAACCCAGAAATCAATGTTTTATGACTGTTGGTTCTTAGGCGAACTTTGTATGGGGACGGAACAATGTCCTTTTTGGCAAGAACATAATATACTGTTAGTGGCCAAAAAGTGCCAGAACAAATTAAATAAGATAATTTAAGAGTTCTCGTGCAAGTGGGCCCTAGTATTATTTTATTATTTTATGTATGAGCATTAATATTAGCTATACATAGTATAGATAATATTAAACGTTGTTTTCAATACCTCACAGTTAGCACGCACAGCGGACGTCTACGTCCAAGTGCGGAAAATAATCCCAGGACATAAAGAAGACCTCACAGTTAAATACCGCAATAATAATATTTTTATGATTTTAGCGGTCGATAGCCAGAAGTGGTAATTCCTGGAACATTCCAGTCACGGCGCCACTGATCCCGGATAGATGATATCGCGTAATGTATGTCTGTCATGTGCCAGCTCGCAGCTCCACAACTCGGAAGGTACAAATACCGAAAGAAAATTACAAAGAATTTCACTATTGTGAAGGAGAACTGCAAGAATGAAAGAGTTTTCATGTTATGAAATTAGACCTATTGTTTGTTTTCAATTTCTTGCTAAATGCCCTCGAGTGGATGACGACGTGGGTATACCTACGTTTTGGATAAAAGTTCCAGTGACGATGCGGAGGGGTGCCCTAGCCGGCAAAAAACGACCGTAACCAAAATGAGTAAGATTTTTTTACGATGACAAAAAGTCTCAAATATAATAAATATACTACATCTGAAATTAAACTTTAATGCAAAACTAAGAATTTGGAATTAATATTTATGTAATAAGAAACTTCGTTCCTATCTGGTGTCCCACGATACCACCCTTTTTTTACTAGGGGAAATTCTTTAATTCGAAAAATATTCAAGATAAGAATTATTACCTATACTCTGTCTCCAGGATCAGAGCTATTCATGTGCATTTCGGTTTAGCAGATGGACCTTGCAAAAGCTAATTACGCCCTATATAATTGTACGCCCTATCCGCTTAACCGATTTTGATGAAATTGGCCCATAGTCTTTATCTCAAAAACTCAAAGACTTCCAACGGGAATTTATTTTCTAAAAACCTATTTAATCGCGGCTAAAGTCGCGGTCGTCGTCTTGTATAGCTGAAACGTTACATAATTTGTGTGTGAGCCCCGCTGCAGTCAGATGAATGTTTTTAATTACTGCGAAACAGGGACAACTCACCGACACATCAGTAGAAAGGACAATATTTGCATAGTTTTTAGGACTGATACCACAAAATAGGTAATAGTCTGATACACAGAAATAATTCGACTCGTTATTCATTGATTCGATTGATTCAATAAAAAAAGGCTAACTACATTCAAATTTTTGCCCCTTTAGTTGGTTAGAGCCTCAGCTCAGACAGGCTTTTTAAAATGTTTGATTGCGGTTTTCTTATTTTTAATAAAAATGAAATTGTATGACGTTTGAAATCTGATAACTTCAATATTTAATGTTCCTACTTTTCCTTTTTTCACCCTGAACCTATATTAGAGCCTATTTCTTAAAACTTTGACCTACTATTCGAGCGGTCTGGAGTATTTTTATTTCGGAGAGTTCTCCATAATGTTCTCGTTGGTCATAGGAAGTCTGTTATTCCACACCTAGATTATGACCCTTCTCATTTTGAGAAAAAACGTGGGTGGTAGTTCGGCTGTTGATGTGGTGCTCTATGCAGATGATAACTCTCTGGTGCAAATTAAACGAGTGGTGAGAACACCCGACTGCTCCATTTTCTTTCAGCGACTAACAAAACGCGTATTTGAGCGCGTCGCGTTGTAGAGTAGTTGTGACGGGGAACGCGTCACGAATGTTGGACTTATGAACGACTAGCTGATGCCCGCGACTACGTCCGCGTGGATTGAAGTTTTTTAATCCCTTAGTTTAGTTTTTTAGAAGTCTTTTAATCCCTTATGGAACTCCTTAGTTCTCCGGGATAAAAAGTAGCCTATGTGTTATTCCAGACTATAATCTATCTCTGTCGTTCCAAATTTCATCCAGATCCGTTCAGCCGTTTGGGCGTGATTGAGTAACCAACATCCATCCATACATCCATCATGCTAACTCACCCGGATACGCTCGAGTTTCAGAAATACATTAATCTGGCTGGCATCATCTAGCCATTTATAAGTGCAGCTACTTAAATCGGATAGATGCATCTATAGGAAAATTGGCAGAGATTAGATAAGTATATCTTTGCATTGTGACTATTTTCCAAGCAGAAAAATATATTCGTCTTACGGAAAAACACAAAGATTTGAACAATAAAAAGCCTTACCAACCGAGTTGCTAGTATACCTACTAGAGTATTAAAACCTACTCCAATAAAATTTATTCGTAAGTGGGAAGTAAATAGCATAATGTATTCAAATAATATGCGATAACGTAGTGAAATTTATTCAAGCATAGAGAAAATCTGCATTTCCAAGGAGGATTCTGCGACGTTCGTATACAGTTAGCTGACGGTGGGCGGTGCGCCTGCCGCGACGCACGAAGGATTATATCTAAGCTTTTGTGCTATACGCAGTGGCGGGCACAGGATTTGAAGCCAGGGTAGGCATTTTGGGAAGAACCTATTTACTGGCTGGTCACAATGGAAAAGAAGTGAAATTAATTTAACGAATTAAAAAATACGACTGCCCTGCTATATTATTTTCGGAGTTTACCTCCATAAGATGCGATTTGCATATATAGCCTTTGGAATCTTATTCATATTTTTATTAAATGATATTTGTTTTTGAATCACTGGATTTTGAACTATAATGTTATATATTTTTGGAATCTACTCATCATTTTCTAGATGATAATTATAATAGTTAATCTTATTTTCGATTATTTTTTTTCAACTTTAGTCTTTAATGTGGGACCATTGTCACCCCATCAATTTTTTTTAAATTTTACTAGCCTATGTCGCCCGGAATAAGCTAGGGGTTCTAACGATACCTCATTTATCAAAATCGGTTCAGGCGTATAGAAGTTATGGTGGAATATACAAAACTCACATACATACGTACATACATACATACATGAACCCTGAAAACAATATACTCCTTTTTTCAGGCAGTCGTATAATAATAGGGTAAGCGGTGCTTTATGCCTCTATGATGTGCACGCCACTGGCTATACGCATATGTATACGAGTGTATTTGTTATGTTTAGAAACACTTAATTTATCTCTAACAATTTAATAATTCAAGTTTCACGTCTAGATTCTAGAGTTTAGAGGGAACGAACAAAGAACTACCTCGACATTATGTATAATATGCATCATAGATTTATCTGCCTGAATAATATTTCCAATTTAATATTATAAATGCGAATTGTGTCTATGTCTGTCTGTTACCTTCTCAAGGCCCATTTGTTTAACCGATTTAGATCCGTGATGATAGTTTGCAATTTTTTTAAGTATATAGGCTAGCGCTTGGCTGTAATCAGACCTCCTTGCAAGTGGTGATGCAGCGTAAGGTATCCATGGTAAAAGAGAAGGGGAAAACGGAAGGTGGAAGGGCATTACATATCCTAGCGGTTCGAATAATTAGGAACGAGGAAGCAAATCACGTCGTAAGAGTCGGGGCTTTCGTATTTTTATAGAGGAAAATCCAAAAGATCCACTAATCATATAAAAACAGCAAATACTTTTTCCCCACTACAAAGTTAGTCCTTGAGTATATATACCATGTTGTATATCATATTGCCGTCTAATATGATAGTGGACTAGCCTGCTAGGAGTATGGCAGTTATATTATTTTATTTATGAGAAAATTATGAGTAGAGCTAGGTACCCAGATCCTGAATGTAGATTCAGACCTAAGTTATTTATTTGGAAAATACTCTAATCCAGACCATAGGTATTTTGTGTAGCTTAAAAACTTTTGTCAAATAAATCGGTCCCTTTTAAGATATTTTGGTCTAAATTGAACCGTCTCCAGGAATTTAATGGGAAACAAAAACTATTTAAACCGGTTACATGCCAACGTCTGAAGCTACATTACTGAGGAAACTTTTTTCATTATACTAACATACTTATTTGCTCGGAAAATTCCCTCAACTGTACTGAACAATAAAAGCGTCCCTAGCCTAAAACAACATTTTAAACAAATATAAAAGGGGTTTCAATATTTTGGCCTACATACCGTCCCGCCATTTTTATTCGAAATAGCGGATATTCATACAACGTTTTTTTTAATCCACTACAAGTTAGCCCTTGACTGCGATCTCACCTGATGGTAATTGATGATGCAGTCTAAGATGGTAGCGGGCTAACCTGTTAGGGGCATAGCAGTTATATTAAACCCATACTCCTATTTGGTTTCGATGCGGCATCGTACCGGAACGCTAAATCGCTTGGCGGCACGTCTTTGCCAGTAGAGTGGTAACCAGTCACGGCCGAAACAGCTCCCACCAAGCCAGACCAGGGAAAATTCACAAATTATAAATCCCCACATTGACCCTGCCGGGGATCGAAACCGGGACCTCCGACAACAACAGCGCTCAACACGGAGGTCGTCAAAAAACCTGTATCAATTAATTACTGACATTAATAAAAGCAATTATTTTATGAGACATAATCTTCTAAAGCGTCAGGGTTCCGCATTAAACTATATCAAAGTTATACCAGTTATACCTACCGAACCTAGTTAAATCGATGATGGCGTCACTAGTAAGTAAAATTTTTATAGTTTAAGTCTCGGAAACCAGACGCTTTGGAAGATGTTTTCTCATATGTGATGTATTGATGCCAGCTATTGTTTAATACAGGTTTTATGAGTTTTTATTTCGAATAAAAGTAACGGGGCGTTTGGGAGGTCTGGCTCCATACTAAAATATTCAAACCCATTTCCAGCGAGCCGATTTGGAATTGTCAACAAAAACCGTAATTATTCCCGCTTATTCAAACAGAATTGGCCCATTGTTCCAGCAAATCATCGCAAACATCAGATACGCACCTATATGCGCTATTGTTTAGATAAATTGAGCCTCCATTTGTAACGGCTCAAGTATTCGCCGCCTTTATAGTTTAAGGGATGCTTCAGAATTCAAATGTCTGTAATATAACTAATAAATCAGTGTAATTGTCGTTTGATTTGTTTTATTGGAACTGCATTTCAAGCATTGTCAATATCGATGTCGATACGACGCGACGGCACCGAGTTAGGAATATGACGGAACGCGACGATATCAAACAGTAGCTGACGCGTTGTATCGCATCGCGTTGCTTTGCATCGCTTTCGTCACTGAAATAGGCTAGGACACAATCGTTATATTAAAATTGCCAAAATTACGAGTAAATTGGACGGCGCATTTTAATGCGCTGGAAAAACAACCACGGGTGGCGTCATTTATGGCGTCATTAGTTTAAGAACAGAATTCCAAGAGAGATTTTCCGCTTTCGGATCCATAATTTGAATCCCGGGTAAGGATGTCTAACTTTATGGAGTAAGTAAGTAATATAGAATAGAAAGAATAGAATATGTTTTATTTGCTGATACAACACATAGTAAACATAAAATACAAAAAGTACTTAAAATCTAACTTAACTTAATCACTCAACGTCTAGAATGTGTAGTGCCAACAAAAGGGTCCTAACTCAGCTTGATGTTGTGGGAACAAAATGTAACCACAACGCTGTTATTCTGTTAGGGCCAAAAGGAGGGAAGTTACACAAAAGAATATGTGACTGCAATATTAAAGTTATACAAAAAAAAACAAAAATATAAAATAATAACACAATTAAAAATAACAGAAAAAAAGCACTTGTAAAATTTAAATTATAAATCTGCTTAAAATTTACCAAATTATAAAATCAACCTACCCGTGAACAATACAAATTATTGAGATTAATATAGGTCATAGAGTTTAATGCCACAAGCTAGTTTTCAGACTTTTGAGTGTCAAGTAAATAGGCACGATATAATTTTTTAAAAGTAAATTTAGAGCTAACGTCGCGAAAAGGTGGCGGTATGTCGTTCCAGCATTTCGTGGCAAGATATTTAAAACTACCACGAAATGCTGCAGACCTATGGCGTGGCATCAAAAGCGGGGGCATCATCGTCCTAGCTCCAAGTCTTGGCTTCCGCCAAACTAGCTTTTTGTACAGACACTCCGGTTGTTTAGATTTGATAACGCCGAACAATAAAGTGCCCAAAAGTAGATTATACCTATTTTTCATTCTTAGCAAGTTATTTTGATTTAAATATGGTGTAACATGTGATCTTGGTGGAATTGTAAAACTGTAAAAATATGAAGTTTAAGAAACCAAATAACACTTGTATTAATGGTAAAGGGGTTACTGATTGCATTTATGCGCGCTTAAGCATGTTTTCGAACGTGTGTAAAGATAGTTAGCTAGATGGCTAGATGGATAAGGCCAGCATGATGGCCTTCGGGTACATTTCTACCAGAGATGTGCTACGTTGTTAAGCTACGGATATTGAACGCTACGAGTGCTTGATCAAACATCTAGCAATCTATGTTGTGACAATCAAGCGCTCCTATTGGTGGGGTTACATTGCTTAAATTATACAACAATGTGGGTTTGACACATCCGTAGCTTAGCAGCGTAGCACATCTCTGGTGGAAAGGTACCCTAAACCTATCCCAATCTGAGAGGAGAGCCGTGCTCAGTGGTGGGCCAGCCATGGGTTGATATGATGATGGTATGAATGTTAAAGCGAAACATTGTCTGTGTTATTCTGTCTTCCATCTTTTGTAAAAACATGTTTCTTGCATATTTAAAATGAATTTATGAATCTATATATCTATGTACGGTATGATTATAATTACCCTTTTCACTGCAGGTAGGCACGCAGTCGCGCACCACTGTCAGCTCGCTCACGTATTTCTGAAACAAGCGAGAACTGTTTACTGAGAGCAAATTCTCCAGTCTTTTTATTGCACTACAAGTTAGCCCTGCGATCACACTGCACCAAGGAGGTCATCAACTACGCCATTTGTAGTGGAATTAAAAAGCAATAAGTACGAACTTCTGATAATGTAGTCTTGTGTCACCTTGTCACGGTTTATGAATGCCAGTTGGTGGTGGATTGGCATAGCTTAGCGCGCTAAGCTGTCAGCTCGACTGGCGTCTCTAAGTCATATAATTAAGACCCCACTCAGTTTTCTTATTTGTAAGCCTTTTTTTACACGTTTCATTATATTACTTAGCTCTGCCTTTAACGTAATGATGTCACTCGACAAATCTGACAACAAGTAACAACAGGCAAACGGTCGAGAGACAAAATGTCCGTCGACGTCTGTCGGCATCGCGCAACGTCGACCGACATCTCTAGGGAGTACACGTCACGGCGACACGTCGTGTCGCGGAACTTTTGTACCCCACTGAATTCACAGAGTATTTCCTGAAAATGAATTGCGTTTATTCTAAGAAACAATTTTAAATAAGTTTATAATAAAATTATAAATGTGAAACACGGTCAACAAAGTATAGTGATAATAATTAATTATTAGGAACTGAAGAGACGTACTTTCGCGTTGGTAAATTCGCGGTGTTTTAAGCGCAAGGACGTGGGAACCCACTGCATTTATTATGCCAAGAAAATTTCTACCATTATTTCATTAATGGAAAGGGGGCATTGAGAAATACGACGCAGAGAGATCTTCAAAAAGCTGGGTTTAAAAAAATAAAGGTAAGTGTGTCCAATATGGTGTAACTTCAACAACAGGGTTCAAACTAGGCTCGAACCTTAGGAGCCTATTATCTCAACACCGTGGCAAGCTGTCGCACCTCATTTACTCTAATCGCTGCCGTTTCTCACTAATTTGTGTACCTTAGATCCAGCTGACGCAAATTGGATTAAGCTGAGGACAATTTTTTAGATCCAAAAGGGCTCGTAAATTAGATTTACTCGGAGTTAACGGTTATTTACATTTTATTTTTACTTTGAACATATCCCAGCAGGTATTGTCTCTGCGAATAATAATTACTTAATTTTTCTTCATGAAAAAGAAATTCTCAAATATCGCATTTGTACTAGTATATTGAATCATAGGTGCACTATTGAAAAAATAGTTAAATTTACTTAGTGTTATTTTTTTCCCAAATCTACCTCTTGATAAAACTTTATATACAACTAGCTGATGCCCGCGACTCCGTCCACGTGGATTGAGGTGTTTTAGGGTTATGAAAAATAGATAGTAGCCGATTCTCAGAAATACTGAATATGCATATAAAATTTCATAAAAATCGGTCAAGCCGTTTCGAAGGAGTATGGTAACTAACATTGTGACACGAGAATTTTATATATATGTCACCGTAACATTGCAAAAACCGTAGATTGTAATCTAACTAGCGCAATTGTAAACTGTCGACAGATTGTGAACCGTTCAATGTTCTGAGTGTAAATTTTTGAAATATTCATTGTATTAATTTATATATTGTATTAATTACGTTTTCTTGTCTCTTTCTTGTAGGTTAGGTTAGGGTTCGACATAAATAACCAGTTAGGCACTTAGTTTTTATCGGGTTAATATACTTAACAGATTAAAATCTACCGAAAAATAAAGCGTTAAATTGTAATCTGTCAGCAGTTTACAATTTCGCTCGTTAGATTACAATCTAACGGTTTTTGCAATTTTACGGTGACATATAAGATTTTATTACCATACTTCAATGAGCATTACGTTAGCTTACTTAAAAGTCGAAGACAATCTTATAAACAAAGTATTTAGGTAGGTACCTACAATAAACACTTTTAAAAAATATGAAAAAGATTTTGTTTACTTCACTTGAAGTTAATACTTGACCACCGATTAAATAATAGTTACTAGTTATCTACTTCGTGGCAGAGTGTTGACTGATGATGCAGTCTATAGGTAGCGGTCTAACCTGGTAGGTAATTGTACCCTAATTACCGTTAGTAAGGTGTCTAAAAACAAGGCCAAATAATTATGCAGTAACATGAGCTAAACTAGCGATTGCGTCTGACGCTAATGCGATTACTCGAGAACTAATAGTATTTACTCGTGAGCCATGACTTGTGACAGCAGTAGACATGAAATATATTAAATGCGACATTTATTGCTGGCGGAATTACGAAAACCGCAAATAATAACAAAATAAAACTTCGTGATATCGTGATAAATGATAAATAATTTATATTTCACGTGTGTCACTTCTTCTACTGAGAAGTGCTGGCAATAAACTCAGTAGTTACTCTTTTCTTACAAAAGAAAAATGTTACAATAAGTAAACAATACAACACATACGTTATGTTACAAGTATTACACATTGACTTGTGGGTCACTGAATGCGAGGCCGGTTGCTTCTATGCAACTTTGTCATAAAAAAAATCATCGATACTATAATAACCTCGACATAACAAAATATGCTGTTTAACACAGTCTTTTTTATGTGATTAGTCCAGTCATTACGTCGGAAAAAAAGGGTTAGAATGCATGTGAACCGAGAAGGCTAAATTTTGGATATTACGTGGGGGAGGCCTAGAAAAGCTTAACTTTAATTTGTCGACCAAGATTTCGTCAAGTGGCTTTATTAGTGTGCATCTTTATTACAACGAAATATTGCATTAAAAACTGGAATAAATAATATTTTAATTTGTTAATCGGCGTGGAAAAGCGCTGCATAACCTTTGACCTTCACATCACTTAGCTTCACGCTAAGTCGCTAAATATAATTTCTCGGAATATTATATTGCGGATGTGGACATTTTATGGGTACATTATACTTTTTATCAACTTTCAAGTGGCTTAGAAATGAGATTATGCTTTTTACGTCGTTTTCCTCATTGATATTTCATTAATTAATTAATCTGTATTCTTCAATGTAGATTTAAGTTGTTAAAATATTTAAAACAAAAATCTGATCATACTTACCTGCACGTTTTTACTATGTAGTTGTTTAAATGAACCATTTATTTAAGGAGAGCGCTGTCGCCTAAAACACAAGTCTATACCTATCTTAGGGACAGTTGGTTTTCTGTATGTTTACGTTTTTTTGATTTTGTAACTACAATTTAGAATATTAAGTTATGCCCTGTAAAACGCAGAAATGTTTTTGTAATTTCAACTTATGTATTTTTGGAGCAATAAACAATTTAATATTTATTATTATTATTATATTTTAAATTAAACCCTTCCATAATGCGGTAGACTGGGACAATGTCGCGGGCATTATCTAGTCCATAATAATATAAAAGCGAAAGTATGTCCGTCCATCTATCAGCTATCCGTTTGTTTGTTTGTCTGTCTGTCTGTTACATTATCATGGTGTCCACCATCTGTTTAACAGAATTTTACGAATTTCGATACAAAGGCAGGTTACAATTTGCTGCTTTTTATCCCGAAAAACCAAAAACAGTTGTTATGCGGACAAAGTTGCGGACATCTAGCACTAGGTGTGCTGTATACAACGAGGAACCGACAGATCAATAGACAGATAAACAACTTACATCTCAAACTGCTGGATCAATAAGCTTAAGATTTTGCATAGATATATAGATTCAGTAAAATAACCTATAATTTAAAATTCTTATTTTCTGTACCTTTTTAAAAAGTCTGCTTTGAGTTTAGTATAATTTTATTTAAGACTTGACTTTTATTACATCAGTTGCTCGGGGGTTAGGGATCATAAATGAAATTTCCACGGGATTGTATTGTAATCTAATTTGCTGGCCGCCGTGCAATTTTACCAGACAGTAATTTACTCCAGGGCTACAAATATAAATATCAGTGTTATGTTTTTTTAAGACTAGTTAACACGCTCCGGCCTCGCTTGTTATTGGTTAATTATTAATGATTGTCACGCTTTAGTCTCATGTGCGCCTGTGGGTAACCTGGTCCTGGGTCGACACCAGGGTCATGCCATTTAATTTAGATTTTTTTTGAAGAAATTCTCAGCTCTAGCCTGGAATAAGGAACCTGACGCTGTTTCATCGTGCCACGCAAAGCACGTAAAGCCGTTGTTGGTCCTGCGCTTGATCTCTCCCGGTCAAAGAGTCTCGCTAAATCTACGCGGTTGAAGTCATGGCCATCATAATATTTTCCTTTATTTGCATTTCTGACAAGTCTCAAGTCCTAGGTCTAAGTAGTCTAAGCACGACCGTTTGTTTACGGCAGTGAGGATTTCTCATGCAAAAACGTATCGTTCGGTCACGTGCCACAGTCTGGGCACACACATTAGCGTCTAACGAGCGCTGTTAAGATGACGGAGGGCAGAGCCTGGTCGCTGGAGGAGGATGTGCGCCCGAGATAATGGGTATTAGCTTTTTATATCCCCATTATTTCGCCGATAAATTAAATAACTTAGCAGGGCGGGCCTTAATATAATGCAGACCGAATTTTTTATTATCATACTTCATATCATACTAATATTATAAATGCGAAAGTGTATTTGTGTGTGTTTGTTGGTTTGACCTCCAATCACGCCACAACGGAGCAACGGATCGACGTGATTTTTGGCATGGGTATAGCTGAGGACCTGGAGACAGCGCCGGATCTTGATTTTTTTCGAGGCGGGGCAAAAATTGAAAAATGCCGCCGTCGCTCGCCAATATTTTTACCTTTATCATCATCATCATTTCAGCCATAAGCCTATTGATAGATGATGCTTATATTGAAAGAGAGCGCAGGGTTTTGGCAGACAGAGGTAATAATATGTTAGCTCGCTGATTTTCCCATTGTACTGAGCAAGCTAAGGTAACGCTTTTCAAGGCATATTGCCAGAGCTTGTCGTGTACACAACCTTTGGGTCGGGTATGCCAAAAAGATTGCTGGACAACTTGCGCTTTCAATTAGGATGATGATGGGATTGCTTCGCTTCTGCAGTGCGTCAGGGATGTCCCAGCTGTCATTCGCAAAAAAACTATCTACATCCCTGATCCGTAGAACACGAAATAGTCCCAACAGCAAACTAAAGACTATAGCTATATATATATATATATATAATAGGTTTAAGTACTTCGCCACTATAGAGTTGCCTTGTGTAGAGGGTGCACGAAAACCAGCTCGTTTCTTTAATCACCCTCGACGCGGGGAAGTGAACATGTCTGTGTCTTTTATGTTTATACTATCGGACCCGCCCTTGCTTCGCTCGAGTGCCTTGGAGGTGGAATTATTTCCAATAATACTGAAACACGTGTTTCTTAATTTTTAATCGAATTTCATTTTTTTTCGGATGTAATTAAGCCGAAAAAAAATCCTCATCCAAACTTGCATCCCCTATTAGACCAAGGCTGGCGGCCTGGTAGGCCTTTGAAAATGGTGGAAAAATCATAGTAGGATGAAACCTATTGGAATAAAACAAAAATGAAAGGAAAAATAATTTACGGACGATCTGAGAAAAAGTGGAAAAGTGGTTTAAGGGTAAAAAACGGTTTATCTCAATTTCCGGCAAAACTACAAGTCCTATGGAAAAAAATTAAATGGAAAAGTTGTAGGAAATAAAAAGATCTACCTACAACTTTTGTATTTACACTTTTTTCACATAACCTCAAAATTTATTTGAAATATTTATATACTCATGTTTTTGGTTTTTATTTTTAACTATTACATGAAACTAATTGGAAAAGGAAGAGCCTTTTTCAATTGGTTTCATCCTACAATGATTATTTTTGGTTTCAAAAATTATCGACCTGGTCTATTTGGAGGAGGAATTTTGAAAGATCTTTCATTAGTGGGCGCCTACGTCACAAAAGGAATCTATCCTCCCATTTATAATATTAGTAAAGATTTGTAACTAATTGTAAAATAGTAACCATCCATTTAGTAGCCTATTAATGCCCCGCTGCTGGGCACAGGCCTCCACTCTCATAGGAGAGAGGGAGTTAGAGCTCAGACCCACCACGCTGCTCCAATGCGGGTTGGCGGGCTTTAACCGGAGCTTTATCATGTTAGTGATAATAATCGGGACCGACTCTCCGAGGCACGGGGTGCAAAACCACCAACTTCCAACTCCGGGCTGGCACAATTTCTTAGTTGAAAACCCCAATATCTAACAATTTTAATGCCCGACCGGGAATCGAACCCAGGACCTAGTGATCCGCAGTCGACTACGCTAACCGACGAAGCAGTCAAGTACAAGTAGCGCACAAGCAGGTGGCAAATAGAGTGCCACTGTCATCGTATCGAGCACATCCCGGGAGATATGACGCCGTTACAGTCCCCGGTAAAATATGAGGCACGTACAGCGCGCGAGCGACGGTACTTAAGACGTGTGGGAACTGTCATAAAACTTGTCGCTCCTGTTTTACGTGATAGTTGATGGTGGGAAACTATAATATTATTATGGTTATACTTCCATAGCTTAGTGGTTTATATAATAATTATTATATGTCCTGAATTCAAGTAAAATCCGTTTTAAAATACTGATTACATTATTCAAATCATTGAATAGAAGCAGGCGTTACTTTGTGGAAGTCCATGATAATGAATTAACTAGAAGTTGAATTCGCTATAATCCGCTACAGTAGACAAATCTGTGTGGGTACAGTGCGTGTCTTCCGCCTGCAGTCCTGTAGCATCCAGCCTAGTGTAGCGGATTATAGCGAACTAGCGAATGCCCGCGACTTCGTCTGCGTGGTTTGAGGTTTTTTGGTTCCCGCGGGAACTCTTTAATTTTCTGGGATAAAAAGCCTATGTGCTATTCCAGACTATAATCTATCTCTGTGCCAAATATCAGCCAGATCCTTTCAGCCGTTGGGGCGTGGTTGAGTAACAAACATCCATCCATCCATCCATCCAATCTTTCGCATTTATAATATTAGTAGGTATAGATAGAGCATAGATTAGTATAGATAAATCATTGACTCTTCAATTTCCCGTTACAGGTACACATCGTCGATAGCAGCGATTTCGGCGACGACGACTGGATGGACTAAGCTGAGAGCATGCCTTATAAAGTTAAATAAATAAATAAATTCGTTTATATATGTCACCGTAAGATTTTAAAAACCGTTAGATTATAATCTAACTCACGAAATTGTCGACAGATTACAATTTAACGCATTATTTTTCGGTAGATTGTAATCTGTTCGATTTATAAGCCCGATAAAAGCTAAGGGCACTACCTGCTTATTTATGTCGAACCATAACCTAACCTACAAGAAAGACACAAGAAAACGTAAATACAATTAGTATTTCAAAAATTGACACTCAGAACATTGAACGGTTCACAATCTTTCATTATTCGTTCATTAGATTATAATCTAACGATTTTTACAATCTTACGGTGACATATACACAGATATCTCGCTGGTTCTTCTCGGTAGGAATGGCATTCCGAACCAGTGGGGGATTAAAAAGTACTTGACGATTCAAAAGTGCTTGTAAAAGTTTATTTGAATAAAAAACATTTGAATTTGAATATATTTATTTATCTTACTGCAAATATAAATTGAATTAAATTTTTTCCAAGTACACTTAGACAAACAATGTGTGATGAGATGAGATGAGATGTTAGCGACGCTGTCACGGGGTCAGATAAGTTTGACTAACTCATAATTATATTAGCACTAGCACTCACCGCTGATATTATAGGAACCAAAAATAGAGCCGCACGCAACTGACAAAAGCTGACTCAGCGCCAAACTTCGCCCGCAACAATACATCAGCCGCAATCACTGTCACGCTTGGCAGAAACTGCCTAGCTATTGACGTACGTCTAGTCTGAACCCAGCTTTACAGCTTAAGCCCTCAGGCTCCGACTGTCCGAATGTCGAGGAGAATAAGCGATAAAGCATCGCAGAAACGGCGCGGCGCGAAATCGAAAACCGATACCGAATCAGTTTGCCAAAGCAGAGCGCTCAAGACAAATACTTACTATCTGCTAGTGTTGCCCGTTTTTAGGGACAGTACCACACGCATTCGGTGGCATTCGGATTTTTTTCTTTCTAGTATATTTAATAGAACGAAAAAGTATATACTTTATACTATAGTTGTATCAACTAAGGTTGACTTTATTTTGGAGGGGAGACTGTGTACGATGGCATGAAACAAGCTGCAAAGGTAACAGAGGTCTTGAAAGTCACATGCATTCAAATATTTTGTTTAATGCAAGTTTTGCTCTATGCTCCAGAATTCTCAAGCTCCAGAGTTCTACAAAATTACAAACTACAAATGTGTATCAGTCTGTCTATCTGCTACGCGTTCACGGCCCACCTGTTCAACCGATTTTGACCAAATTTAGCACAGAGCACATAAAAGCACATTTAAGCACATAAAAAATTGCCCGGACAAAAGTTCCCCAGGGGTTGAACAAAAATGCGGACAATTATCTACAAGAGAAGACTGCACTATCATTACAAAGCAATTAATTTGAAAAACAATACTTTAGAGTAAAAACTGTATTTGAATTCCAGGTGAGTGTGAATAGTACCTAATCCCCGCTAGTATGAAGTACAAACATCGGTATAGTATTCAGGAAATAACTTCCTAATACCCCGTCTTAGGCGATGACGGTTGGTCGCACAAAGTTGTTAGTCTTCATTGTTATAACTGCATCGTTCTCGATATTCAACCAGGAGTTTGGTAATTGAGCGAGCGAAGCGAGGGTTTATTTAACATCATTTGCATTAAGTCCGTGATCCAGTAATGTAAGTGATCAGTGTGCCTATTGGGATATTTTCTTCCCATTCGATCGCGTCGACGTTAACTACGATCTGTATGGAGTTCAAATGTAATGCACCCCTATTGCTCTGTTCATCTCGAGGCCAGCACTCGAGCTGATGTCGAGAGGGTTGGACGCCTTTGTGTAAACATGCAATTAATCTTGGTTACGTTCCCATTCAGCCGCTTGAGGCGGGTTGGAAGGGACCCTGGGAAATTGGACTGCGACGGTGACGGGGTAACTTATTGGCAGTCGATTTTTTCAACATTTATCACCTACGTTTTTTTATTTTTAACCCCCAACGCAAAAAGAGGGGTTGCAAATTTAACGTGTGTCTATCTGTGTGTCTGTCGGTGGCATCGTTGCTCCCAGTAACGGATGAACTGATAATGATTTAGTTTATTTGTTTGAAAGGCGACTTAATCGAAAGTGTTTTGAGCTATGATTCAAGAAAATCGGTTCAGCTTTTTGAAAATAATCAGCTCTTTTCTAGCTGATGAATTTGGTATATTGTTACTTCAATATGTAATCATAAATTGCTACGGGTACTATAAGGGCTAAACACACTACGGACAAGGTAGGACGAAACAGCCCCACAATTACGACTGACTGACATATCCATTTAAGTTGTCAATCAGTCAGTGTGTTAGTTAAATATACTGTTTACCACACCAAAATAGTCCCTACTGTTTTGCGACTTTTCCCATCAATGCTTGGTATAAATAAACTCTGTCATTGTTAAGACTCGGCAGCCGGTTCTTTTCTTAACATTACGGCAACCGAAATTAGATTAAATAGGCCTCCGGGCACAATGGATTCACGGAATCAAAATAATCCACTACTTTTTTCATTCGAAATCACGTCTATAGATACATTCTTTGAATTACATTTTCTAGGTAAATGTAATTTGACTTCGTTTTCGACAAAGATCTACGATGCTGTAAAGAATCGAGTGCATCAATCAAAACACAAGTGAAGTGATAATCCATTATTCCATACTATCCATACTAATATTATAAATGCGAAAGTGTGTCTTTCTTTTCAACCGATTTTGATGAAATTTGGTATGGGGATAGTGTATATCCCGGGGAAGGACATATGCTAGCATAGCATATTGTTTTGTTAGCTTCAGATATTATGGTTTCCTAGGAGTTCTATAGACTTATCAATGCAGATTTTTTTACAATTTATAGGCACAGAATTATTATGAAGATAAGACCTATTAAGTGTCGTTAAAATGATCTATAATTGTAGTATTAATTTAATTATTATTGACAAACCTATTGTTTTATTATTATTGTGTTTTTTTTTCACCTGCCATGTCCAGGTGCCGTAGGTATAATATTTGTATTATCATAGTATACAAACGGAATAGGCATAATATAATGATCCACTTATGAGTCATCAATGAATGCAGCGCGTTCGTGTTGAGACAGAAAAGCGTGTTATTACAGCGACGGCGCCCCGGCATCGGACATGCATGCGATGTGCCGATAACCATAGATAGATAGCATCGTGATAACATGACGCTACTGAAACAATGTATTTTTATCACGATAGTGCGATAAACCGCAGGGCAACCGCATATCTTATGCATCAATCATTGTTACAGTATCAATTGTTGTGATTGGTTGAATTTATGGTATTCTTGCTGCGTCAGTGGATTTTGTCCAATAATGGAAGAGTGTTATCCAATCGCAGGTGATTGCGATCGTTACACTGTAGCTGTCAGAGATACGCGGTCGCCCAGCAGAAGCTCCCGTGTGACAGAGACTGGTATATTTTACGGTCGTTGTAGTTTGGTGTTTTGGTATAGCCGACGTTGGTAAATTGTTATTTTGAACTACCCTCATTTAATGTTATAGATATCTCTCAATAATATTATATGTTATAGTTATAGTTATATACACGATTATTAAGTTATCACTAGTAAATTTAAATAAGAGTATGTAAAAGTAGTAATCGTATGTACCTATAATGAGTGAATACAAGGAATACCGGTGTACGGATAAATCTGATCAGGTTTTTGATACACCGTAATGGAAATTATGCTATGTATTATGTAATGTATAGTTGTTTTAAAATAAATAATGAATAGTTAACTCGGCTAAAGTCTTAAGTCTATAAGTCTGTCCGAACAAAATAGTGAATAAGCCACGTCGCCTCCCGACCAATCGAGTTGCAAGAAGTTAAAAAGCTTTCTGCGTTCTCCTAACTGGAAACCCGAGACTATTAGCTAGGCATATCAAATTGACGATATATATCATAAGCGATAAAGACCAGCATGAGTCCTCGAGGAAAAAACCCCTTAATCTCTACGCCCATCGAAACGGGCACAGCCTGGCTGCGCGCAGTCTGTATGTCATGGATAAGGAGTAAGGGCCCCTATAGGTGCAACGTTAGTTTACCACCGGTTACATAGGTATTTGAATATATTGAATGTCACGATAATTATTTTAAACGTTAAAATCATGACTACATAATAAAATATAAAAATTTAATTCGAATTCACGAAGCAAGATAAGTGAGCAATTTGTCTCGAAGCTTCGTGAAATGTTTTAATGCAGTTTTTATGGATTGACAAAGGTTGATAGATTTGAATGTTTGTGAATATTTTACCGCGAAGTAAGTTGAAATATATTACCGGATCCACTCAGTAATATTAGATGCGGACCCGTCGCAAACAACATTATGCTATTTGATCGATGAGTTATTTAGTTGTTTTTAGGGTTCCGCAACTCAAAGGGGTTTTTCGCAATTTTCAATTTACAAAGATTTTATACAATTCAATTAGTATTTATCAAATTCGGGATGATGGCAAGAAACCTGATGGATTGAAGCTGGTTCCCTGGGAACGGGGACGGGCGCTAATGTGGGACGCAACATGCGTAGACACATTGGCCCCGTGTCATATCAGGGAGATAGCATCAAGGCCGGAAGCCGCAGGAGAAAAGGCTGAAACCGGCAAGCGGCGGAAGTATGTCTCTCTCATAGACATTTTTTTCCGTTTGCCGTAGAGACCCTGGGGCCGTGGAGTCTTAGTGGCAAAAATTTTTTGCGAGTTATTTCACCGCGGTTAACTGCCTCATCTGGTGACAGAAGGGTGGGCTCATTTTTTGCGCAAAGGATCAGCCTGGCTGTCCAGCGCGGAAATGCAGCCAGCATTCTTGCCACCATTTCACGCGGGCATGATTTATATAGTACCTAATTAGATTAGGCTAGCTAGCATTTAGTTCTATTGTATTATTTTCAATAAAGGACATTGTCCAAATTCGCCTAAGAATCAACATGTGTTTTAAATATTATACAGTAATTCTTAGCTTATTTTATAACCTTTATTTCAAATTTTAGAATTCAACGGACACTTCAAATTAATTACAAAATAAATAAATGGGTATTAAATCGATTAATATACGTTTCCGTCTATCGATTATTAACCACAAATCAATAACTTACCAGTTAAAATATTATGTAATACCACCGCTTGAGCGCTAGATCTGTATCGTAAGAAACAAGATAAAAGCAGCTTAAAGTGCAGAGTGCGCGAAAGTACAATGATTTAATATAAATATATACGCCAACTGTAATGTTTTTGATGAACTACGGCGAATCTTTTCTTATCTACATACTGTTTACAGCTATTATATAGCTAAAGATGGTATTTATTTGTTCGAGCAGATTGATAGTGAAAGTTAAAATAACCTCAAAATTTAATTTTTTTTTTGGTAATAAGTCATTTCTTAGCAAGTGTCCATTGTTTTAATCTGCTCTCAAGTATAAAAACGTTTGAACCCAGAAATCAATGTTTTATGACTGTTGGTTCTTAGGCGAACTTTGTATGGGGACGGAACAATGTCCTTTATTTAGTATTCAATTATTGTAGTCATCATAGGCATTATTTGTAGTGATCAAACGAACTTACGTGTACGTGAAGTTCTATCATAATTTATATCATACGCCGCTTTCTAACGGAGAAAACATAATGTACATGTGTACACTAATCTCTCACTATTCGAAACCAAGATGGTGGTTTTTGGAACAAATTAAAACTAAGCTTGTGTGTGTACGAGTATGCTATTAGACTACTTAATTTAAATTGTTTTAAAATTTTGACCTCCAATTTTGGTAAGGTAAAATAAATACTTATCTTATTATTACAGGTTTTTATGAAATTTTATATGCATATTCAGTAGGTGTGAGAATCAGCTACTATCTATTTTTCATACCCCTAAAACGCCTCAATCCACGCGGACGGAGTCGCGGGCATCAGCTAGTATTTTATAATATTTTCACTTGTAATAAAGATGGACAATCTATCCCGCATTTTAATTATTTATTGGCAATAATATTTTCTAAAATATGAAGCTCCGTCATACGAATAAACATACGAGGATTTGTCATAGTACCTACTGATAGTACTCAGTTCCTTTTCTATCGATCTGCCCCCGATTGTCTAAAAGTTGCCGATCAAATCGTCAAAGTTTGGCGTCAAAGTAAAATAAACCATAGCACCATTGAATTAGAGCTCAATTTCGTGTATCCGTTATTCTCATACGTTTAGGTATGTACGATACCCTAAACGTATGAGAATGGATACACGAACTTTGACGATTTGATCGGCAATTCTTACACAATCGCACCTCTGGTTAGGAATCGTTATGAACACTTACACAGAAAAAATTAGAAACGTTAGGAAACGTTAGGAATCCTTAATTTGAAAAAGCGTTTTTTGCTTCAATTTTTCATCCGAAATGAAACGAAAAATCAAGCCTAAATAAAGCTTGTCATATAAATCCTTCTTCAGTCCCTCTTGTAATCCCATAAAACCGGATATAGATTAGGAACAGTCCGTGAAAATGTCCATTCCCACAAGATTTTAGCCTGTCTTATTTCATGCAATCACGTCCCTCCTCCATGGCATCCCAAAGACTTCAATTACACGACTGAAAAGAGAAGACTTCAATTACAAAATTAACGGTCTCGAGATCTGAGTTCTGCGTTCGCAGTTCACAGCAAATCTACAATTTTGGATATCCTGTGTCCAAAAGAAAAAAAATAAAAAATTAGGCAATCATTCTTCGAGAAAAGAATTCAATCATTATTTTTAACCGACTTCCAAAAAAGGAGGAGGTCCTCAATTCAGCGCGTATATATTTTTTTTGTTAACGTAACGAGATATTTTTTTACACGCTTATCAATAGCTTCGCCTGTAACTAACTAGTCTGAGTATAATGCATGGCTGGAAGCCGAATTTAACCAACTCTAAACGTAGTGTGGCGGTCTTCGCAGTACGCGTATAGTTAATCCAATAGATGTCAACTCACGTTTACAAACTCTGAATAACGCTATATATATGACCTTCAAAGATAAACGGTTGGACCAGTGGTCCTCGAGCACAAAGCCCGCTTGGAGGATGATCCTCCTATTGTTACGGTCGAGCCATATCACCTGCTCCCGTACAGTAGATGGAGGCTGCACGATAGATATCAGTAGGTAAACCCCTCGACTTTGGGCTCATTTGGGTTCTCAATTAATGTTGAGTTCTGTTAACATTATAATAGATAGAATTTGTGACATATGATTTTTTAGTTTTTTTAACCACACATTAACTTATTTTATAGGCGAGCGCAAGGCCGCAATCAGACCTGCTTGCAAGTGGTGCTAGGCATAGCCTAAGACAGAGTGCGCTTGATTTTCACTGTTATCTTCAAAGGGTCAGTCTTGACAAAACCTTCAAGTTTATTAACGTTACAGGAGCGTTGGCTTGAAATCATTGTATGGATGGATAAATGTCTTGACATACTTATCTATATATTGGCACATTCATTCATTTCAAGTGAATATCTTTATATAAGTACTTTAATCGAAAAATAAAGACCCGAAAGTCCATTATATCTATCTATAGTCCGTCAAACTTATCTGACCCGGTGACCAAAATTGGAACTAATTTCTACCTTTTAAGTTTTTTTAATTTAATTTTTCATATCTACTAGCAACGCTGTCACCCAGGTCAGTTATGTTTGTGGGACTATATCTAACTAGAAGAATAATCTTACATATTTCCAGCTTTTAGTATAGCTTTCACCTTAATAACCTACAAAATCTGGAACTCTAGAGCGCTAGCAGTGGATCGATGGCTTTGCAATGACGTCGCTTCAACATGGCGTCGCAAAGATTATTGTTCAGATAAATCGAGTTGATGGTAGTAATCATTGTAACATTAAGGAAGTAGGAAACATAACGCTACTGTTGTTCGGTGATATAATGTAATTATCGTTAAGTGCAATATAATGTTACAATATAATGTTTTCCTTAATGTTTGTGTGTGCTTTCTAATGTTATTAATTACTAGATGATGCCCACGACTTCGTCCGCGTGCAATGATGTTTTTTAATTCCTGCTGGAACTCCTAAATTTTCCGGGATAAAAAGTAGCCTATGTCCTTCCCCAGGATGTAAACTATCTACTAATCAGTTGAGTAAAGAGCTGCAGTTCGTCAAGGGCGCAAGGCTAAAAGCTGCGGCTCAAAATAGAAAAGATTTTCGCATGATGACCGCCAAACTTCGTTTTGAAGAAGGCACGCAGTGATGATGATTAATTATGTTATAAATGGATTGGGGTCACGACCCTCATCAATGAGAGAGAGAGTGGGGGTACTCACGATGCAGTATCTGGCGTCAGACGAGCACTGGTTGAGGCGCGCGGTGCTGCGGTTATTGCACGGCGTGATGGAGCCCACGCCATCGCTGTACTGGCCGCACTGCCAGCACCTGATGTCGGCCGTGGCTGCTGCCAGCGACACCAGCCGAGCGACGCCCGAGATCGTCTGTGGCAGACACTAGGCTAGCCGGTACTCACGATGCAGTATCTGGCGTCGGGCGGGCACTGGTTGAGACGCGCGGCGCTGCGGTTGTTGCACGGCGTGATGGAGCCCACGCCATCGCTGTACTGGCCGCACTGCCAGCACTTAATGCCGGCCGTGGCCGCTGCCAGCGATAGCAGCACGCCCAGCGACACCAGCCGAGCGACGCCCGACATCGTCTGTGGAAGATACAGGAGTTTTTACAAAATAGGAACGTGAAGGAGGTATGTCGGATTGGACCGAAATACAGTTTGGTATTATTTTTTTTTTTTTTTGGAGAAATGTTTTTATCATATATATGTATTGTTAGTATATCATATATAAATGCGAAAGTGTGTTTGTTTGGTGCTTAGTCCTTCAATTACGCTGCAACAGAGTAACGGATCGACGTAATTTTTGGCATGGGTAAAGTCGAGGACATGGAGAGTGACATAGGAAGTGACATAGGCTATATTTTATCCCGGGAAATTAAGGGTTTCCCGTGGGAATTGACAAAACTTTGATAACAAATTAGGATATATAATGAACACATGATTTATAATTTCAATTTATTATAGGTATGTTGTTTCAATTGTAAAATTAATTAATATTAATTACTTTAATTGAATTATTATTAATAAATTATGTTATTTAAATTCATCTATTGTAAATTCACGTTTTGTATGTATTAATTTGCATACTAATTACTCATTTAGTTGAATGTGTTAGAGCAAAATAGGTTTTATAGATCTAAGCAATATTTGTACCACATCCTTGCAAACTAAAAAATCTAATTATGTATATTGTCGTCAAAAAAAGTCAGAAAACTCCTGAAGATTTTAAACGATTGTTGACATAACGGAAAGGGTATAATATATTTACTGGTGATAATACCTATCACTTCTCAAAAGCTACTTTTGACATGCAGATTTTTAGCTCTTTAGTCTGGGCAATAAAGCTAATCGACCTCAAAAATAATTCCTCAGGCGACGAAACTTTACAGTATGATAAAGTATCATGAGTTTAACGTATATTATAAATATCCAATAAAAAATCATAAAAGAAGTTGGGTTTTTTATGCTATACCCAATGGTCAAAGCAGGAAGGTACATAATTGCGTAAACGCAGTTTATGTTTGATGAAAAAATCGTTTTAAATATAGATGTTCTGCATGATTATTTCGTTTGATATTTCGGTTTTGAGTGTAAATATACTACATAATATTATTTTAAAAAGAAATCGGACAAATATTCAGTCATAAATATTAAGTTTTAGGTATAAAAACCTAACTTCCTCATGGATTTTTGTTAGATATTTTTATATAAGTTATGGTTCATACCATACTATAACCCTGCCAAGTTGCAACAACTGAGGAATTAATGCGGAGGTCTCCATACAACGAACCGCCCATTGCCTAGACTACTTGCCGTTCATGTCCATTTAAAGTTCTGAGTCAAGAAACCGGTTTCTGAAAGTTACTCAAATAACAATGATTGTAGGTATTCACTGACCATGACACAAACCAGAACTGATGTTTCAATTCCCCATTACTTCGTTTGTAAGTTTTATTACAACTTTAATTAAACTTTCAAACTGAGTCAAGTGCAGTCCGAGAATGATATGTGGCATATATGTCTCTCGTAGCTCTTGCCACACTTGTGGAAGCAAATGTCACGGAATTTCCATGGAATGCGTAAGATCGTTCTTGGATTGGAAGGCGTTAATGGGCGATTAAGGACAGATAGTTGTTTCAGACAATGTTTTGGGGGCATTCTATTGCTCCAAATATCTTCCATATTCAAATAAACAGTCATATTTTAACATCTCCGTTCTTATGTACAAATATAGTTTCTGTCTATTCCAGCTTAAAGACTACATTACGATGAATATGGGATGGTCTATTATCTTCAGAGCTTTGAGAAGGGTAACATTGATGTAAGATGTAACATGTCAATGTTTCGGCGTTTTATAGCCGAGTGATACATGTCCCTAATACTTGCTATGAATACATTTCTGTAAGTAGGTACGTAAAACTTTGTACTGGAGACTTCAAGAATTTCTAAGAAAGTTAACCTATACGTTAGTTTCCAATTCCTCATATGATTACACATAACAAGATTTCACTCTTTACCAGATTCTATCGGACGTTAGTGATAACAACCGGGACCGGAAGCGATGTACCAATTTAGCCCTTTTCATTTCCTCTGTGGCCCAGATGACACCGAAGAAATGAAAAAGCCCAAATCGGACACTAAATTGTTCAGTCAGCCACGTTACCGAAAGGGGCTAAGAACACATATATTGAGCTGTTGGAACTCTTAATTAAGGTAGACATATATAACTAGTTCGTAGGTTACTATAGAAATATATGACTATTTATTACATTTATATTACTAGCTAATACTCGCGGCATTATCAGCATGGTTTTAGAGATTTTTTATACGACTGCCTGAAAAAAGGCATATAATATTGTTTTCAGGGTTCATGTATGTGTGTATGTATGTATGTATGATTTGTATTTAAATCTGAATTGATTTTTAGAAAAGTTAAAAGATTGTTAAATTTATTTACTGACGAAGGTTTAATTAAATTGATATTTGACTCATTCGATGTATTTCACTCGGTTCGTTCTTTGGCGGGGATACGCCATATTGGGATAATTTGCATAAATACGAATATTTTGACGTTTGAAAGTTAGTCTCCTGCCGGCAGAGTCAGCGATTATTGAATACTTTTGTGTTTAGATCGCAATTTGATTTGAGCTTAACGATAGCAATCGCGGCCGGATCAAATGAATATTTTCTTTAAAGTTTAATCAAGTTTTTACATTAAATCTCTCGTGAAACCGCTACACGTTGTGACCATTCGTTCGTGCAAGTTTTAAAGAGAGTACAGACATATTTAAAAATAAATTTAATAATTATTCACCCACTTCTGGAATTATGATTACAATTCCACCACAACTTCTATACGCCTGAACCGATTTTGATAAATGAGGTATCGTTAGAATCCCTAGCTTATTACGAGTGATATAGGCTAGTAAAATTTTAAAAAAATTGACTTTAGTCTTTAATGCGGGACCATGGTCACCCCGGTCCCGCATTAAAGACTAAAGTTGAAAAAAAAAAACGTAAATAAGTAAGATTAACTATATAATCATCATCTAGAAAACGATGAGTAGATTCCAAAAATATATAACACTATAGTTCAATATTCAGTGTTTCACAAAAAAATATCATTTAATAAAAATGTGAATAAGATTCCAAAGGCTTATATGCAAATCGCTTTTAAAACTAAACTCCGAAAATAATATAGCAGGGCAGTCGTATTTTTTAATTCGTTAAATTAAGTTCACTTGTTTATTCCTGCGAGTAGTCCTTTACTTTCTTGGACAAGACCTGTGTCGCTTCAAACAACCAATGTCTGTACCAAATTTCACAAAAACGGTTGAAAATATCAGACAAACTTTCGCATCTTAGAGAAAGACACGACATGGTGACCAAACGCGTCATGACTCATGGTATAGTGTACGGTGGCGTATTTACAAAGAATTGCTAAGTAAATGAAGATTAACTTTTGAGATCTAGTTTCAGTTTCAGTTTCAGATCAGTTTGTATAGGTCAGTTTGGCCATTCGTTTGCAGCCGTTTTTTGTCACTAATTCGTAATCATGTTCGGTTTTCGTAAACTGTAATTCGGTAGGCCTCATTCCACCGCAGCTTGTTTGGTAAGTTAGGTACGGTGGCCGTATTCGGTCAGAACCGACCAAGGCAAACATGCTGTTGGTCGAAACCCGGTCGGTCACCAACCAAATATTAACGTGTTGGAAACCGATGCTTCATGCAATACGACATGCTAGTACATATAGGATATTTCCAGCCAACCATTCCCAGATATTTATATCCCACGTAATATAATTTATCATGTTGATAATATGTCGAAAACCCCAAGTGTGTGGTGAATTCTGTAAACGTACACGGCCGTTTGTGGGCGCACTATTATTTACATTCCAAAAATGTCCTTTTAAAGACATTGACAAATAGGCTTTTAGCAGACAGAAGGAGATAAGGTGGTCCACGCGGGGATGTGAAGTTACGCTTACTTTTCTGAATATTTGTGGAAGGATTTATGTTCATTCGTATTCCAAGCACTGAAGGTTTGCGCATCATTTGTACCTAATGGCGATAACATGACCAGAGAGTTGTTTCTACTAGAAGTAAAGTATTTTATTTTAAATATCTTATTTAAATTGTAAGTAAGAGCTTTGTACAGGTAAAAAACGAAAAATGAAAGTAAGTACTTAAGTATTAAAAATTGATTTATTTTTATTTATCAACCAATTGAACCGATTAGCGGACATGCCTAAATTGTCAGCTTCTACGCAATGCTATGCTATTTTTCGTGAGTTTCTTTAGGATAGACTTTAAGTTTTTGAAACATGGGAACTTTTTGACTTTTCGCGATAAAAACAACTATCCTACGTCGCCCCCAGAATGTGAGCTATCTCTGTACCAAATTTCATAAAGCTTGGATCCCGGGAACGGACATAGGCTATTATTTTATCCCGGAATTTTTAAAAAACCCCGAGTAAATTTAAAAATCCACGCGAGTCACAAGTCGGGAGCATCACCTAGTGACACTAATAATATTATTTATCCACTAGGTGCTAATTTTAAAAAAGCTAATTTTATAACAGCGAAAGTGTTTTTGCTTGCTCTGCAATAATGCTGCAACAGAACAACGTAATTTGCATGGGTGTAGTTGAGGACCTGGAGAGTGATATGGGCTACTTTTTATTCCGGAAAATTAAGGAGTTCTCGCGAAAATTAAAAAACTTATCTCACGCGGATGAAGTCGCGGGCATCAGCTAGTAGTATATTGGAAGAGAAAGGTGGGTCACTCGATGGTTAGTGTAAAGTTAGCCCACTGAATATTGGATCAGATTTATGTTTGTTTTCATTCCGCTGAAGGCCGCGCGTAACTGGCGCCGGGTTATTCACCGAGTGTTATTTGTGTTGCCGGGTAAGTGGTACCTGTGCTTGTGAGATACCGGCTTATAAATCTATATATATAAAAGGAAAAGGGGACTCGCTGACAGATCTATCAACGCACAGCTCAAACCACTGGACGAATTGGGCTGTGTACAGTGCATGCGGACTTATACGCGGGAAAAAGCTAGTAAATAATATAAATTCGAAAGTTTGTTTGTCCTTCAATCACGTTGTAACACAGCTAGGGGTGGTAACTACGCCGAAGCCAATACATAGCCAGGCTAGAGAAAATTTAGAAAAGATAAACTCCCAAATTCACCCTGCCGGGGATCGAACCCGGGACCTTCCTTAAGACCTCAGCGCTCACAAATCACCACTGTGCCAAAAATAAAAAAAAATTCTTTGTAAAGCACCCCAGTCAAACACCGATAGATAATAAATCTTAGACTAGTTTAAATCGCATTATTTAAAAGTAGATCCAATGAAATAGTAAGATAAAGTCTAGCTACAATGCAGCGAGATCTTACTAGATAAATGGGACGTCTCGGGACGAGCGGTTACGCTTCGTTGGAGGCTGGAGGCATCTCAAGTAGGTTCGCGACCCTTAATTGAGACAAAGTATCTTTTATCTTTCTACATTAAGCTGTACCTAATAATGGTGCTACAATTTTCTTTTCATAATTTTTGTGATACTAATTTATTAAGATAATAATATGCAAAAGTCTGTATATCTTTATTTTTTAGGAGGGTTGTAACGGAGGCGTACTTTTTACTTGTTGGAAAGGTGTCACCTGCTTCGATTTGTACCTTTCGCATTGTAAGTTAACGAAAATAAGTCTCCGTTTCAACTCCGCAAAAAAACTGCGGAGGCGGATGCGGAAGCGGAGGTGCAATTTCTTGCGAAAGTTCCGCTCTTACGGCGGCGAGGCTTAGGTATTAAGGCCCCGTTGTCGTCCTTTGGGTACGGAACCCTAAACAGAAAATCAATCAAATATTCAAATAAATATTATTATTAGTATTATATTATAATATATAAATATTAAATATTATAAATACGAAAGTTGGGATGGTAACAAATATCCATCCATACATCTATACAGATGTATGGATGGATATTTGTTACTAATCACGCCCGAACTGCTGAACGGATCTGAACGAAATTTGGCACAGAGATAGATTATAGTCTGGAATAACACATAGACTACTTTTTATCCCGGAAAACTAAGGAGTTCCCACGGGAACCAAAAAACCTCAATCCACTTGGACGTAGTCTCTGGCATTAGCTATTATACAATAAGAAGAAATATAGAGTCAAGTACAAATAATGCGACATGTCAATACATAATATTCCGACTACACCGGAACTGGGTTGCATTACTTTTGTCCCGCATCCCGCATGAGGAAATCAGAGCATTGTGAGCTAGGCCTTATCTATCGGCGCTCCATTTAAATAATTTATATCTCGACTTTACGTACGACTCAGTTACAAATACACCTATACCACCATTTATTCACCTAAACTGGATTGCGGCATCGAATACATTAAAAAGTATACCTAGAAATTTTACGACCTTTTTGAAGACTAGATAACTCGTGTACATTAAAAATCGCGGGTTTCCCTCATGTACGTAATAAATAAATTAAAAATCTAGTTCTTAGGATTCCAACGGGAGCATATTTAGTAGGCCTCCGCTGTCCGTCTGTCTGTCAGTCACCGTAATAGGTAGACCGTTGAAATATGCAGAGAGTGTATATTTCTGTTGTCGCTATATCAAATCTATACTAAAATTATAAATGCGAGAGTTTCTATGGATGGATGTTCGTTAATCAATCACGCCAGAACGACTGAACGGATCTGGATGAAATGTGGCACAAAGATAGATTATAGTCTGGAATAACACATAGCCTCCTTTTTATCCAGGAAAATTCGTTCTCGTTCTCGAGTTCTCGCGGGAACCAAAAACCCAATCCATGCGTACGAAGTCGTGGGCATCAGCTAGCAAATAATAAAAATAATGATGGGGTCCATACAATAAACATTGAATTTAAAAACTTGAATTTTATTTATCAATGAATATATTACGCTGTGAAAGATATCGTCTTCGAATGACGAAACAGAAGACATCGCTAAGCCCAATGCTATTCAAATTTCAAACTGCTGTCGGGAGAAGCGTACATTAAAGTTCCTCTTACCCATTGAGACGCAATTGCATTTGACTCGATCGAACGAATTTGATATTTTAATAGAATTCGCGCGGACGTTCGGGCGGACGCTAATCGAAGCGAATAGCTTAATGGTGCACTAAGTACTGCAGGCTGCTATTTGGATTACATTTTAGCTTTGAATAGTTCTATTTTTGAACTGGACGGGGTTTTATCATACACTATATTATAGGAGATAGCTGCACTTTTGGTAATTATCGCTAGAAAGGCTGATTTAGTATTTGGTGGGTCCTAGGTTCTCCACTGATGACGATAGTGAAGGTCTGCCCGCATGCTGATTGATGGGCCTTTCACTAGATATGGCCGCTCAACGGTGTGTTAAATGTGACACAAATTAACCATAGCTAGAATCACTACTTTACATAACTTTTCTCTCATATCCAGTGAAAGGCCCAGCAGCATGCGGGCAGACCTTTACTATCGTCATCAGTGGAGAGCCTAGGACCCACAAAATACTAAATCAGCCTTTCTCGCGATAGTTACCAAAAGTGCAGCTATCTCTTTGTCTACTAGATGAGCCCGCGACTTCGTCCGTTGTCGTGGATCGTGGATTAGGATTGGAGTGGATTATTTCCGCGGGAACTACTTAATTTTCTGGAATTAAAGTTAAGTAGCCTAGTTTCCCCGTGGTGCAATCTATTTCCGTGCCGAATTTCATCAAAATCGGTTGCAAAAATGAGCCGTGAAAACGTTAGGTTCTTGATCACAGTCAAGGGCTACAAAGTTAGTCCTTGACTGCGATCTCACATGATGGTAAGTAATGGTGCAGTTTAAGGCGGCAGCGCCATAACCTGTGAGGGTAATGGCAGTTATATTAAACTTATACCTTTCATTAACGGTTTCGCTAAATCGCTTGGCGGTAAATCTTTGCCGGTAGGGTGGTAGCTAGCTACGGCCGAAGCCTCCCACCAGACCAGAGAAGAAAGAATAAGAAGAGAGAAGAGTGTGTTCTGAGTGCGTATAGGGATATGTATAGAGGAACTAAGTATACTGAATTATTGTTAGAGATAGACAAAACTGTTAGATAAATTCATTATATTGACTCAGCGGGCGTGTAGGACTAAGGGTGTAGTTCTTTTATACTATTATTTAACACCCCTTCTGAGAGTAAACCAAGCATTACAGAATGAACCAGCGCTTCACCCTCGTTAGTGCTGCAACACACTAAAGTATTGACGACCTCGTTGGCGTAGTGGTGAGCGCTGTAATTGTCTAACAAGCGGGAGGTCCGTGGTTCTATCAAAGCCTTATTAATTAAAACAAGTCAGAATTAAAAGAATTTAAAAAACACGACTGCCCTGCGAACTAAAAAGTTAAAAATTTAAATTAATCTAGTTAAATATATTATTATATAATCTTATTCACATTTTTATTAAATGATATTTTTTTGTGAATCACTGGATATTGAACTATAGTGTTATATATTTTTGGAATCTACTCATTATTTTCTAGATGATGATTATATAGTTAATCTTATTTTCAATTTTTTTTTTCAAATTTTGTCTTTAATGAGAGACCATCGTCACCCCATTTTTTATGTCACTAGCTTATGTCACCCGGAATAAGCTTGGGATTCTAACGATACCTCATTTATCAAGATCGGTTCAAGCGTATAGAAGTTATGGTGGAACATACAAACTCACATACATACATATAACCCTGAAAACAATATACTCCTTTTTCCAGGCAGTCGTATAAAAAAGTCGTAAAATAAAAAATCATTAATAGTATAGTAACACTTGTTCATTAAATAGTTTTACAAAGTGTTTTTAAACTCTTTTTCTTTTTCAATGTTTCTTATGTAGTCTGGTAGATTATTGTATATTTTTATTACATACCTACTAAGCAAGCAAGTTACCACCCTATCGGTAAGGACGTGCTGCCAAGCGATTTAGCAATATAATGAGAAAAGAGATAAGTAAATGATAAAATAATACAAAATATAACGACAGTGAGTTATTTGAGTTGAAAACATTTCTAAACGCAGCCATCACGGTTTTTTCACTCCAAATATTTTCGTAAAATCTACCTAACGAGAGTGTTGAACCAACAAACAGTCCATTGCCTCGTTTACAATTCATTGAACAGAGTTTTTATTGTTCGATTGGTTTTGGGAATAAAGCAAACTGCTAGATCATAGATGACGGCCTCAGCTTCGTCCGCTATTGTCAAAGCAAATCGTAATCATTTGACAGCTTAAAATGCATAAAGGCTTTCATTTTATGACTGTAAATTTTTTAATAAGTTGCCAAATTAAATTAAAAATATCAGCAGTTTAAATTGTTTTAAATCTAGGCTTAAGAAATTGTTAATAACTTCCCCATATTATAGCGTAAAAGAGTTTTTAGATCTATACTTAATAATATTATGAATGCGAAACTTTGGATGGATGGATGTACGGAAGAATGTTTGTTACTCAATCACGCCCGAACGGCTGAGCGTATCTGGATGAAATTTGGCACAGAAATAGGTTATAGTTTGGAATAATACATAGGCTACTTTTTATTGCGGAAAATTTAAGAGTTTCCGCGGTAACCAAAAAACCCAAAAAGTCGCGGGCAAAGTCACTAATATAACGTTTATACGTAAAACTTATAAATTACGTATGCATGTGGCCCATTTCCCTCGCGTCTAGAGCGATTAAAATATCAAATGTATTCGATCGAGCCGACTGCGCCACTCGGTGCCAGAGAAGGCTGATAAAAGTTAAATGGAGGACGGAGGGCGATTGGCTCTCGACGAGAGAGCCTATTCTATAAATGTTTCTAAGGAAAATCATGAGCTTTTTCATGAGATGCAGAGGCCCAATTGTCTAAGCAGTTCGTAATCGTTTGACACCTTAAACGTGCCTATTACTCGAACTGTTTAAGGAATTCATATATGCTTTTTGACGTGCAGGCATATATTAACTCCTTATATAGGTCGGATTATCCGTTTGACAAACGATTTCGATTTCCTCACACAATCAGGGGGCAGACGCCCTAAACTGATGTAGATATACAAAAGAATTTGTAGCAACTGCAAAAGCGTTGCACCATAATATAAAACAGCCGACAATCCGAACTTTTCTAGCGTGGTGGACTTTGGCCAAAACCTTCTCATTTTTTGCCTTTGTACAGCGCGGTAAAAAGTTTGTATAAATGTATTAAATTTCAATTGTACCTACAGCTCTTAAAGATGATTTTTATCTAAAAGTGGCTGCGTCACACGGACCAGACTGTAACAAAGACGGGAAAAACTCTTAAATACTCCTTATATTGGTACAACTATGTACAAAAATGTATATAAGAGGACCCCCGCCATTTTTTTAATCGTTTTAAATATAATAACTACATTAGATATTGGTATTTCAAATTATTTAAAGAGAAGCACTTCACAGATCGTCGCGGGCCAATTTCGCGACATCCTCCCTCCCCTCTCCCTCTCCCCCTCGATCACAATCAATCATACCCCTCCTATTCTCTCGGTTGTATCATTTTTCACTGTTGACCCATTCGTCTCGATTGTTGCAAGCTTTCAAAACTGAAAGAGGGGGGTAAACAGTTTAAGTTGAGATTCTCTCTAATGGCCTTTTTGGGCAGTGTGATAATTTTAACGAGTATCCAATAATGATAATTAATACCCTTCATAATTCGACTTATTCCCTTCATAATTCCAATTATTTATAAACTAGCTGATTATAGCTAGCGACTACGTCCGGGTGGATTGAGGTTTTGTGGTTCCCGCGGAAACTCCTTAGTTTTCTCCGATAAAAAGTAGCCTATGTGTTATTCCAGATTATAATCTATCTCTGTGTCAAATTTCATCCAGATCCGTTTAGCCGTTCGGGCGTGATTGAGTAACAAACATCCATACATCCATCCAATCTTTCGCATTTATTATATTTATTAATATTAATATATTAATGAATATTAATATTAATTAATTTATTTATTTTGGCTATTAATTATTTTCGTGTGTCTTAAGCAATAGAATAGAAAACACTGTGGAGAAACATGGTATTACATTAATCATCATAAATGTTAAGATCATAAAATTATTATGCAAATAATGAGCGTACAGGAATGTCGTTACTCGTTCTTAATTAAAAGTTCGTTGATTTGACCTCGGGCTGATTTGAGCTCAATGTAAATGTTAATATTGAGTGTGCTCGCATTACAGTCAGGGGCCATACTACCAACGCTTAAAGCCATATTGTTTTATTATTGTTGACTTTCGTGTTTTAGAATTATAATCCTTATTTTAGGGACGTCAAGGTACGTGACATTAAACTGTAGTTATGAGTAATATTGCTTGAGTATTGCTTTAAGCGTTGGCAGCATGGCCCCAGTATTGGAAAGTTTCGTGTTGTTTGTTCGCATAACGCATAATGAACTGAAATCAATTTGGCGCTCGAAGAATTCAGGAATTATAAGTAGGTTTATAATGAAGAAGGAATTCTTACTTTATATGATTTATGCGGTATAGGTATAAATAGTTTGTAACGACTGAGGTAAGTATATTATAGCGGTAACTGCTTCGTTGGTCTAACTCTAGTGGTTAGTATATGTTCGACTGCAACTAATGAGGTCCCGGGTTCGAGTCCCGGGCCATAATTTAAGAAAGTATGTATTGGGTTTTTCTGACAGTAAATTCTCAGTTTTAGCCCGGCGGAAGTTGGCGGCATTTCACCCCGTGCCTCGGAGAGCACGTAATGCTGCACCTGATCGCTCTCCAGTCGAATTTTCCGTCCCTTCGTACTATGAGAGTTAAAAAGAAACAGCTGTAAATAAGCTGCAATATCGCCCACACAGATGGCTAATTTCTGGAGATTGGCCGCCGTGGCCGAAATTCGGTTGGGAGGACATTATTGCAGCGATCATAGTTAAGCAGTTCAGTCTCCAGCCTCCTATTTGGTGGGTCCGAAGTTTAAATCCCAGGCATGCACCTCAAATTTTTTTTGTGCATTTTGGCTTTAACGCTGAAGGAAAACATCTTGTTACGAACATGATCTCAGAACTGGCGCCTTGGAACCCTCGCAGTTTTAGTTTTACCGTTATTAATTTATTACTATCATGTCTTGTGATACTTGTTTATTAACGTTCAAGAATTGTAAAGTGATTAATTTATTGAGTACTAGCTGATGCCCGCGACGTAGTCCCCGTGGATTGAGGTTTTTTGATTCCCTTGCGAAGTGTTTAATTTTCCGCGATAAAAAGTAACCTATGTGTTTCCAGATCCGTTTAGCCATTCTCGCGTGATTGAGTAACAAACATATATCCATCCATACATCCATCCAACCAAACTTTCACATTTTTAATATTATATTGAATAATATAACAGACAGGCAAAATAAACCTGTGCGGCCACGTTCAGCATGAGATAATATGATTTTCTAGCAATGTTTTGTTATTGATCACTAAATTCAAAACACAGTGGTACCCGCCACGCGCCCGACCCGCGGTCGCGTTCTGTGTGATGTCGCCCATATAAGTACAAGGAATTCAACCCGACCCTCGCCCGACCCGCGCCCGCTCCCTGTGTGTTTTGCGCTTTGGAGTCCTAAATGATCAATAACTAAACGTTGCTGGAAAATGCAGTCGTCCAGTACAATTCCGTCTCAGCAACAATATTTCATCTTTTATCTCGGCGACGCGCAAAGAGTCAACCGCGAGTCGGGTCCATTGTTGCAGCTTCCGACTCGAGGCGAGCACAATGCTAACAATCACACTTTTCATATTGTCCACTTTAATTGTCTTTGGAATTAAAGTGGCAATATGTTTAATTGTCTTTGTAAATATACGCTTGCGACTTTTTGTCGTGGAACTTTTTGTCTGACCACTCTGAATCATTTTAAACGCCAAACCAGAAAGGTACTATTAAGTTCTTTGTTGCGACTCTGCCACCGCATCATCTTTAAAAATGGTTGAAGGACAAACCAACAAACCAGTAAATAAACACACTTTTGCATTTATAAGATTAGTATGATAGGGTTATTTAACTCTAACTGCCTCGTTGGTCTAGTGGTTAGAATCTTCTGCTGCGACCGACGAGGTCCCGCGTTTGAGTCCCGGGTCGGGCCATAACAAGTATCGGGTTTTTCTGGCAAGAAATTCTCAGTACTAGCCCGGAGTTAGGAAATCGGCGGTATTCACCCCCGTGCCTCAGAGAGCACATAAAGCCGTCGGTCCTGCGCCTGATCTCTCTCCGGTCGCGTCAGATTTCCATCCCATCGGCCTTCGGATTGGCCGCCGTAGCCGAAATTCGGTCAGGAGGACATTATCTTTAAAAAGAAATCAGCAAGATACTTCACAAATATGGTGGAGCGTATCTTAACCATCTTGCTCCTCGGCTATCATGGATTTCCGAAAAGTAACAGCTGCTTCTATCCAGCTAGTTCATAATTGCATTAACAACATTGATTACACCCTTTTATGTTACTTAGGATTCAGGGATCCTTTTATCGAGATTCCCATACAAAATGCAGTTTAATAAATTTTTTGTCGCACATCATGTCGCATATGTGTCTTCCGTGCTAAGGGTACTTAATTATTACTTGCTTTTAAAAAGGTTTACCTATATATTTTTGGCTTGTTTTGTTGTTTTTGATAATTTTTGTAATAACAGCGCCTTAATGCGGATAACAAAGGGTTGTGTGTGCAAAATACGGGAAAATTGGGACACCACAGCGTAAGCGGCTTTGTGGAATAAACAAATTTTTGTTTTGTTTTATTTTTATTTTTACTTATGGATAGGCAATTTATAAAAGGTTACTTTTTTTATAATGGAATAAACCCCTAATAGACATAATCTAATCAGACCAGGGCGCGCACCCAGGGAGAACTCTTGTAGCTTTAGTTTTAAGGTACTGTTGTTAGTAATCACCATTACGTCTTATACTTTGTATACTTGACGTTCATTAAATGTACTGTGTAAGTACCAACTTGGAATAAATATATTTCGCTTAAATCGATTTCTATACGTCACCGTACCGTAACGCTAAATCGCTTTGCGGCATGTATTTGCCGGTAGGGTGGTAACTAGCCACGGCCGAAGCCTTCCACCCGACTAGACCAGAGAAAATTCAGAAATTGTAAATTCCCAAATTGACCCTGCCAGGAATCGAAAAACTCCGCCACCGCAACCACTGCACCAGGGTAATCGTCAAATGGGGTTAAGTTCAATAACTCCAAGCTTCATAGAGATCATAAGTTCATATGACGATATTAATCATATAATGATTTCAGATGGGTAGTTTCGCAACTCTGTTTTCTGCTGGTCGTTGAGAAGATCTAGTCCCATTACAGAGGCGCGGCGCGGCGGCGAGTAGTCTTTGCACAATTATGTCGCAGTGAATCTCCATGCCGTGTCGCTTATGTCGGCAAACTCCATAAAAACTCATGTAATAGTACGAGTACATTACATCGCGAGACCGGGAAGTACGCGTTTTCTGGTCGAGTGTTAGTTAGTGTTAGAGGCTATATACGAGACCAGAAATGCTTTCCCGGTCGAGGTGTGTATAGTGCTTTTCTAAAAAATTAAACAAGTGACTTTTTTTTTAATATCTTATATTATGTAATTAAAAGAAAGTAAATAAAAAGGCAACCTACATAAGAAATATTAAAAGTTAAATTAGTTATATTTGAATTACTAATTGAAATTGCAATTGGTTTTATACTTTTAATATTTTTTTTGCGCTGCGAGTGCTGAACGCGCAATACGGTAAAGTTCCAAAACTAAACTAACTAAACTATTTAGGCCAAAGAACATTATAGCAAGTTACAAGATATTCAGGAAGAAAGATTCCAAATTCAAACTTATGATATGTAATGAAAATACATACATTCTTTACTGGCCTAGGCCGGGAAGTTTAACTTTCGAACTCATTTACAGGGTATGAAATGTGCATATTTCATATAATTTTTTAGAAAATAATATTTGCCGCTACGTGACGCGCCGCACCTTGCATCTATAGTGGGCTAAACCTTAAAGCACCAAATCGTCTCAAAGCGGGTTCCAGGCTCCAATTATATAATTAGGTACTTAACACGGTAACACGTCTTGCTGCATACGTTGCTAACAGGTCTCTCATTTATGTGTTCCATGGAAAAATTTCGTCGACCTACAGTGTAAGGTCAAGAACACTTTCAACACGTTTGAAGTTCGCCAGAGGGTTTAACTCCCTGGAAAAATGTGAAAAAGGTGCCAGTGTTTTTAAATAATTAGGATCTGTGAGCAGATAGTATTTTAAAATGTAATGTTAAAGGTGGTCGGTATGTTATGTCGTTCATAATATTATAATATAAAAATCTATACTATAATATTATAAATGTGAAAGTTTGGATGGATGGATGAATGTTTGTTACTCAATCACGCCAGAACGGATCTGAATGAAATTTGGCACAGAGATAGATTATAGTCTGGAATAACACATAGGCTACTTTTTATTCCGGAAAATAAAAGTGTTCCCTCGGGGACCAAAAAACCTCAATCTACGTTTACGAAGTCGAGGAAATCAGCTATTTATGAAATAAGTACATAGATGATGAAGAATTAGTTCATTTTCCGGGATAAAAAGCCTGTGTCCTTTGATTATATAGTGCCTGTGTCCGTATCTTGACTATATGCTACTATGAATCTAGTACCAGTAATACGGGTAATTTTAACACTGTTGCTACTACTGCAGTAACAAGTTATTGGATCAATCTCCAGTACCTCTCATACAAAAAACCATTTCGATAGATAGATAAAATATAGATTGCGCGGTTGCGGCGTGATTAAAAGACATCTGCTACCTTTACTTAAAAAATACGGGGGAAATTGAAACCTTTGACCTCCTTGGAAGTATTTAATAAATGGTCGACCATGACAAGATGGTCAAAGTTTAACAATTAGGCTTCAAGTACATGAAGCCTTAATATTAGTGGACGATCGTTATTATTAACCTTTCAATATAAGTGAGCTATAACATTCTGTGTCTCTCTTAGGAGCTACGATGCGCCAAAGAAAATTTTGCATCAGAAGGCAAAAAAATAATGAGTTTGCTCTTAACACGTTCATTGAAGTGGGAAAATTAAACTTCTACAGAACTAACCGATTTTATTTGGAGCCTTTAATTTTACATCGAAAATTGCCTTCACGTATCGAACGTTAAAGCTAAAAGTTCGCTTTGGTATTAAAGGCGTATGTACATATCCACTCGAGAACCGACGCCGGGTGTATTGCAGCCC